>VWZW01004129.1:1430840-1507949 GCA_013397115.1 Edolisoma coerulescens
CGCCCGGGCACCGCCGGCCCCTCCGCCCGCCCGCCCGAGGGGGCACCGGGCAGCGCTTCGCCGGCCCGCGCCGTGCTCGGCCCGGCCGGACCCCGCGGGGGCTGGAGGGTGAGCGGGGAGCGCCCGCGCTGCCCCGCGCCCGCGGCCAGGGGAGGTGAAGGGCAGGAGCCGAGTGGCCGCCTGACAGGAGGGGAAGTCGGTTCAAAATGCCTGGAAGTACCAACCCTAGAACTGTGCTAACACTCAAGATAAATAAATAAGGGCTTTTAATTTGCTTGCTATTAGAAAGTTTTGGAGGTTTGTTTTTTTTTGTTTGTTTGGTTTTTTTGTTTGGTTTTTTTGGTTTTTTTTCCCGGAGGGAGAGTGGTGTGGAGGGCGAAAAATAAAACAAACCCGAGAAATCCCTCCGAGTGAGAACAGAGTGTGTAGAGAGGCACTTGGTCACGCTGGGAGCTGGGGTGATGCTCCTGTACCAAGAGCACGTGTACTTGCCAGCTGTCCAGCTGCGGTGAACTACCCCAGAGGGATCACTGGGAATTTGGGCAGCACCGTGCTTCTGTTGACTTTGGTGCAGCGTGCCTGATCCCTCAGGGCCCTTGGGGTTCTTGCAGCAGCCTCTGAAACTTTCTATGTGCCCTGGCTGCTAGGGATAGCCAAGTTGAGTTGTGGTCCTCTGCCGGTTAGTTTCCCATGATCTTTACTGTAGTGTATGTTTGAAGTGTGGCTGGTGCTGGGCTTTCTTGCTGGGAGGACTTGAAAATCCTCAGGGTTGTCTGTAAAGGATAATAGACATGTTCTCACTTTCAGGGTGGAGCTTTGAAAGGTAAATGAAAGGTTTTGGTCAAAATCCTTCCATCACCTCCCGAGGATGAGGAGAGATACAGAGAAGCCACTAGACTCTTGTATCTTCTGCAGAAGGATAAATCAGTGCCCTGGCCCCTGCACTCAGCCCTCTTTGCGTGTAGGCATCGTGTAAAAGCGCAGTGATAGACAAAGATGTGCTGTCACATTGTGCAAGCCCAGCTGTGCTGGCTTTTCTGCCTTTCTGTTAAATGCTGATGGGACTATTCCAGGTGTGCAGGAAGGAGGAGATGCACAGGGCTCGGAGGGCTGTGAGCTGCAGATGAGTCTGAGTGTGAGAGGTGCTAATCATCACCTTTCGCAGGATGGTCTTTCCAGTCTGGGGGGAGCAGCATGCTCTGCTTGCAGGGGAGCTCACACACGCAGGCTTTTCCCTACCATCTTAAGGACATTACTAATCTGAGCCATTCCCCAAGTGTGCTCGCTCTGGGACTCAGTCCTCTCTCCTGCTTAGAGGAAGTCTGCTTGTTCCTGTCTTCAGCATGCTGCCTGCAGCCCTTTACAATGAGTGCTGTGTCCTGGCTAGCTGCACCCCAGGAGTTAATCCTTTCCCGTCATCTACTTCTGCAAACAGATTTCCAGCCCTAACCTCAGGGGCTGAGACCAGGGCTGTATGTCAGGAGAGAATCACTGGTGAGCGTCTAGAGCATTTTTGATCACCATGCAGTGGTGGGATCTGACTGCTCCTGTTGTAATCCTGGTAATCCAGTGCATGCTGGGTGCTGTCCCCTGGTGCTGAGAGGCCTCCCCTTGTAGATGCAAACTCCAGACTTGATAGATTTTGTTTCTGTAAGCCTCTTCCATATTTCGGTTGTTTGGCCACCGTGTGTAACACGCTTGGAAGTGTCAGTCTAATTCTCCATGGACAGACATCTACACCACCAAAACCGCAAGGGGAAGTAGCACTGATTTCCCAAATCACTGGCAATCTTGTTCTAGGCTGAGCCTCAAGCAGAAGTCAGGCAGGCAACAAATTAAAGCCGCACTCTTTTGGGAAATGGGCAACTCTTGAAAAGCCTCAGATTCCTGGCCTTGGCCCTGTCTCTATAAATCACTTCAGCTGTGGACTCAGCTGGGAGCCCAAAGAGCCAGGAGAACAAGTTGCTGTCCTCTCTTCCCGTGAAAGCCGGTCTCTAGGGTCAGCACAGGAACATACTGGCAGAGCTGTGTTCACTCTGCAGAGAGAAAGAAATCATTCTCTGGGAAATGCTTGCCACGAGGTTTTCCTAGCAATTTGCTGAGGGGTGGGCTGGCTGTCCCGACCATCATTGGATGACATTTGCATTCATTTCTTGCTGGGCTGCCAGCGGCGTGCCTGGTGCCGTACGTGACATCAGGTGACAGTCAGCTTCATTGCACATATGCGCGGCGCTGGCTCGTCACTCACGTCATTCACAGCGGTGACGGCGGAGGGGTTTCTGAGGAGCAGCTCGGATCAGGAGACTGTACAGTGCTTTCTGTCACACCTTGGCCAGCGGGTGGGAGCAGGGCTATGGAGATGCCCTGGTGGAGGTACATGCAGTAGGGAGGCTTTCTCTTGCCCCAGGTCAGCACCGTCTTCCCACATCGCAGAGCATGCAAAGGGCCTTCAGCCCCATGCAGGAGGGAATCCCTATGTGCTGTCTGCTGCAGGCCTGCCTTTGCTTCTTGTTCCTTGGTTAGTCCTCCGTCCCCTCCTTGTCATCACATATCAGGCTCTTAAGCAGCTGGGAGGCTTTTCCTGAGGCACTGAAACTGATATGTCCCCACAGACAGGCGGGCGAGGAGCAGGGGATTGTGCCGTGCTTGCACACAGCCCACCCTGGCCCCACGCTCCTTTGGGAGCAGGTCAGGTGCTGGATGTGGAGCTGCTGGAAGCAGGAGCCTTGCTCAGCCACTGGTACCCAGCACCCACGCAGGTGTCATCCCTGTCCCTACCCTGTTTGGATGCATGAGGCTGCAGATACCCATCCTTACGGGCACACGTGAGACAAAACCCCATTGCTTGCAGGATCAGACCCACCATGGCCACACTGCAGGGAGCCATCCATGCCTGCTGAGGAGGAGGAGAAGGAAAGGGAAGTCATGCCTCTCTGCAGGACGCTCTCCCTGTCTCAGCAGCCCACCCGAGGGCAAGCGACTGGCACGCAGCACGCCGGACAGATGGGCTGACGGCGGCGTCCCTGCGCTCCACAGCTGTGTACATATGGCACACATGTTTTGGCTTGTGTCGACTAACTCTCCAGATGGCAGGAAGGGGTGTGGGTTCTTTTTTTTCTCCCAGTTCTTGGTGGAGCAAGAGCCAAATACAGTTGTTTCACACAAGGAGAGGCTAACCCAGCCATGTCCCTGAGGACTGAGCTGTCCCCAGCTTGCCTTGGAGGCCAGGGCCCCCTCAGAGGTGGGAGGTAGGCGGGCAGTTGCCAGTTCTGGGAAGCTGCCTGCTGTTGGGAGAGACGTGTCATTGCCATTGTGCTCAATCCTTGGTGTCACAGCCACCAGGAACAAGGATTTCTCTCCCTCTCTCTGTACTGAGCTGCTGCCTTTGCCATACGGCCATAGCACTGAAGTGGGACTAAAGAGCAGATGCTCCTGAGACACAGCTCCTTCCACCCGGTCTTGGTGCTTGTGGTCTTCAGCTATTAAGTCTGGAAGAGATTTCTCCCCCTTAGTCCCCCAAGCATCAATTGTCCAGGTGATCCTTCCACTGGCAGCAGAGTCCTGAGGCAAACTGTGTAGTTCTCCTTGGAAAACACTGGCCTGCTCTGAAACGCTGTGAGGTGGTGAGATACTTCTGCTGTACTTGGCTGTCACTCTGCTGCTGCCTTTCTGGTGTCCCTCCTGGGGGCTGCTCCTGCCCCTGGGACTGGGCAGCTCCTATCTGGAGCACTGGTCTCCTGCCCTCGAATGCCATGGCAGGTGCTGGTCAGTGGGTTCTTGCACTGCCCCAGCTGCTGCAGGACCCTCCACGTGTGACATGGTGGGTTGTCACTTCCATCCTTTCCTCTCCCTCTCCCTGCCATGGTGGGTGGTCAGTGAACCCAAACATCTCTGATGCAGACGGAGACATAGCACTGAGTTCACAAGGACCTGAGGTCATCTTCTCCTCCCTGTGAAGACTCCTACCAGTCCTTGTGCTGGTGGATGTTCAAATTCGTGAAGCAGTGCAACCGTCTGGAGGAGACAAGATGTGACAATGACGTTGCCTATCTTCAAAGCAGCTGTTCTCCATGCAAGGCAATTCTGCCTCATTTTTATTTGTCTGCAAATTCCTATTGGCAGCAAGAGTCTCATACTCCAGCAAATCCCAGCTGTGAAACTGAACCATTGTAACATTTATTACAGTATGGCCTTAGCCACCAGGTTTTCTGCTGGAGGCCCTGGCTGGAAGGGAGTAGTGTTCTTCACCATGAGACTGCATGGACAGCCAAGCAAACCAGCTCCCACCAGTATGTTGCACTCCCAGGAGCTGGGATGGAGCTCCTCAGCTGTGCTGACAGACCCTAAGGTGGCAGCAAACTCTCCCTCGATGGATGGAGACAACCACAGCAGCCTTCCTGATCTGGAGCCTGCCTGGGCTTGCACATCTGGTTTCTCTCTGGAGCACTGCTGTCCAGCTTCTCCTGAAGAAAGTGATGCATCGAGCCACAGTGAGCTGGAGTCTGTGCCGGGAGCAAATGTGTCCACAGACATTTATCTTCCCTTGAAGTGTATTGGTATTTTTCTAAATCTTTTCACCACTGCGTTACCAGGACATCCTCTGCCTCAGCAGCTGACAGCCTCGCTCTCTGCACTCATGTGGGTTCTGGAGATACTTTAGGGTTTTATAGGGCTTTTTAGCTGCTGGAATGGAGGTTCCCCCTCCCCCCCTCCACCAGCATCCTTTCACTTTTTGCTGCCAGCATGCACATGGCTGCTGTGGCTTGTTGTTAAATCAGTGCAGAAAAGACCCTGCTCACTCCCGTTGGGAGCGCAGTGGGACATCAGGAGCAGCAGCCTCAAGGCTACAGGAGGTTTTGTGGCTGTGGGGGCAAACTGTCTGCAGGGGATTGAAGGGACAAGCCAGGCAGTAAATGGAGGCAGGACCTGTGGCTTGAGCAGTGCCTTAGCCACAAGCCAGCGAAGGCTGAGGCTGTTCTGCGGATGCGTCATTTCGTGCTCGCCCTCTTTGTGTGTCATCCCAAGGGTGGCTGTGGTTTGTCACCTCTGCAGGCGGGACCCTGCATGTGACCAGTGTCGCTGACGTGTCCTTTCTGTGTGGTGGGGAGGCTGAGAGCTACCCTCAGTCACCTGCTGACATCTCCCAGCCCTCTTCCCAGTGATTCATCCCTCTGTGATCCCCCGAGCAGGAAACCCTAAGATGCCTTAAAACCCAGCTCCTAAAGACAAACCACCCATTGAGCTCTCTGAGGTGAAGGCTGAGCAGGAAGGTTTGGCTGTTGGAGAGATGCAGCTGGACTTTGGGAGAGCAGGAGCATCGTCCAGACACAGCGTGCAGTGCCACCGCTGCGCGTTGTCACTGAACAGCACAGCGCTAACCGGAGCATCTCCATGGTTGCTGCCAGTCCCGAGTGACGCTGACGGATATTTAGAGCCCAGAGTGGGGCGGCCCTGTGGTTTAACAGCTAAAGAAGATGACAAAATACTGGCCTGAAGCAACACAGGAGGAAAGAAAATAAGGGAGAAACCAGACAAAAGGACAAAAATCCTGAAAACAATGACTGTGTCACCAAGAACAGGGCTTTTTTGCTCCCTTAGCTGCTGTCTAGCTGATTTTATCCTTTGCTGCAAATCCTGCTCCTGTCGGGAGGTATTTGCTCTGCCTTCTGCAGCCACCCTGAGTTAACCCCTGTGTTTTCTTATGGCTCCCGCTGAAATTGGAGAAAAGAGTCTGCTTTTCTCCATTAGGCTTTGAATCCAGCCTCTGCTCCCTGCCTTAATCCACTGTCAAATTCCTCTCCGGGCTGCAGTGGGGAGGTGGGACACTTTTCAGTACCATGCAGCAGAGCTCCCCAGGCTCTTTGTTCCCAGCCTGCATCTCCTTTGGTCTATGCCCTGTGTGTTCCCCAAGTGATACATCCCATCCTGGTCCTGGTTTGCACTGTCCCCCATGCAATGCAGGGATGCAAGCAGAGCCACGAGTGTGCTGTGGGAGGTTGTGCTCCTTGCAGCTGCCACGGGCTCCTGGCAGCTCCTGGGGCTCAGCAGTGATAGCAGGGGAGAGAAATCCCGTGGCATCCAGCAGTGGCTGCTGACTGAAGAGTCACTGAGGCCAAGCTGGGGCTGGGGTAATGCCATTATCTCCAGAGGAGCTTGCTCTCCTATTTTCCAGGGGAATTGGATCCACTGGACCTCAGAGAAGCAGACGGCCACCACTAAATTGCCACCCAAAAAAGTGTTTCCCCACTGTAGTGCTGGAAGGTAGCCCCTTTCAGAGGAGATTTTCTGTGCCCAGTAGCCCTGGGATTACAACCAGTAATTGTCTGTGTGGTTATTATTTTAGGAAGTGGTTCTAAGAGGCAGCAGTAAGGTAAGAGCTTTGCTGCAGCCCAGCAGTGTGATATTTTTCAGGCACGATACTGAGGGGGTGTGTTGTGTGCCCTGAGGATGTGCAGGAGGCTTTGGGGGTGCAGAATGTCTGCGGATAGTGCAGGAGGACCGTCCAAAACGGAGCGGAGCCAGGCCTGGGGCAGCATTAACCAGACTGCCATTTGGAAGAGATTCCCGGGGTGAACTCACCCAGCACCACACCTAGGTTTTGTTTGGAGGAAGCCAATTCATTCGCTCCAAGGAGTGAACTCATGTTTTTGTAATGTGAGCGATGGGGGAGCCAGGAGCTGGGAGGGAGCCGGGAGCTGGGTTGTTTGACAGCGTGGACCCACCCAAGAGGCAAAGGCACCTCGGTCAGGACTGGTGCTCTTGCCTGAGCAGTGCTGCTTTTGTTCTTGTTGGCATCTTTCAGCTGGGTTTGGGCCTGGGCTGGGCACTTTGCTCCCTGTGGTGAGGCAGGGGTGAGGCGTTCTTTCAAAACTGCTGGGATTGCTTTGCTAGCACAGGGCTGCCCCTTGCCCACCACTGCAGTCTGGTGGCAGACAGACAAAAGCCTGGTATGGAATAGCTGCCCATCACTGGCTGGAATAGAGCTCCATGGAACATCTGGCACTGGGACACCACAGATGGTCAGGGGAGGTGATTCTTCCCCCCTACTCTGCTCTGGTGAGACCCCACCTGCAGTGGTGCATCCAGCTCTGGGATCCTCAGCACAGGAAGGATGTGGATCTGTTGGAGCCAGCGCAGAGGAGGCCACTGGATTGATCAAGGGGATGGCTGAGAAAGTTGGGATTGTTCAGCCTGGAGAAGAGAAGGTTCTGAGAGCTTTTTCAGCCCCCTCACCCCTTCCCCTTAAAGGGGGACTATAAGAAAAATGAGGAAAAACTGTTTAGGTACACGCTGTTGTCACAGGACAAGGCATAATGGTTTTAAACTAAAAGAAGGTAGATTTAGACTAGATATAAGGAAGAAAGTTTTTACAATGAGGCTTGTAGAGCACTGGTACAGGTTGCCCAGAGAGGTGGTAGTTATCCCATCCCTAGAAACGTTCAAGGTCAGGCTAGACAGGTCTCTGAGCAACCTGATCTAGTTAAAGATGTCCCTGCACACTGCAGGGGGTTGGATTAGATGACCTTTAAAGGTCCTTTTCAACTCAAACTATTCTGATTCTGTGGGGCCCTTTTCCAGAAGCAGCCCCCTGAGAGCCATGCCATATATCTACACAGCAGGATCTGGCCTTGCTGGGTTCAAACCCACACGGTGCTGCCCAAAGTCCAGGTCAGTGTAGAGAGCACCAGTGGCACAGAGGAACCATTGGTGGAAGCTGGTTGCTGCTGTGCTGGGGGCAGCAGGAAGGGTGTTTGGGAATCAGGTCTGAAGGGGTCTGGCAGGACTGTGAAAGGATGTCCCAGGAATACTTGCAGGCTTTTCCATCATGCAGCTGTGTAAGTCATCACTGTCCCACCTGGAATATTAGAAGGACTCAGGGCCTGCAGCTGTTGAGAACAAGGTAGGGAAGTCAAGTCACCTTGCTGGTGAACCTGAACACACCAACCAGGGCATCAAATGAGTCCTGCAAGAAGCAGAGGGACCCGTATGCGCTCACTTTACCCCCAGAACTGGGTGGAAAGAAAAATAGTGGCTCCAAATCCTTCCCAAAACCACTCCACAATGTAACATGCTTGAAAACAGGCGATGATCTTCTGGGCAAGGCATTCATCTTGCTAAGGATCTTAATCATGGAATCACAGAATGGTTTGGGTTGGAAGAGACCTTAAAGATCATCTGGCTCCAATCCTGCTTCCATGGGTAGGGACACCTTCCTCTAGCCTAGGTTACTCAAAGTCACATCTGGCTGACCATCCCTCCAGGGATGGGGCATCCACACATCCACAGCAGCTCTACAGATGCCAGCCCTGGAGATAATTTGAGATCATGAAAGAGGGGCTTCCCCTGTGCTCAGGGCCAACAAGCAAGGGTCACTGTCAATCCTGCTGCCCCACCCTGCCACTGTTCCCCCAAGGTGCCTTAACCCCAGGAAATGTCTGGCTCACCCTGGGTTAGAAAGGGACGTACAAAAGCCAGAACTGTTAAGTGCTGGACATTTATATGAACCTCTGGAAATATTTTTGGCAGGAGGTGCAGCACAAACAATGAGACAGCGCTGCTGGGCTGCGTGTTGGGATGCAGGGGAGAGGCAGCCAAATGTTTTCCTGGGGGAGGGGCCCTGATGTGTTTTAACTCCCAGCATAAAAATAAACCAGATGAATTAGCAGACAGGTAGATTCAGCAGCCTATTATGGCACGTTGAGGAACTAGCTGTCAGGAGAGCTTGGCTTATGCTGCATCACAAACACTGCCTTAGAGCTGCCCCATCTTCCCTGCTGTGCCCAGGGGGCCCAATTCTGCCCTGTGGGACCTTCATGTGGAGGGGATCTGTGCATATCTGTGCTGCTAAATCACATTTTGAGCACAATTACAGAGATGTCTGGACCCCCAGCACTCAACACCCTTCTTTATTCCAGCATTTTTGTGCAGTGTAAAAGCAGACTTGGTTTTACAGATGTTATCTGTACAGGTCCAGAGGGTGTTTATGGAAATGGTATCTTATTGATAAGGACAGAGCTACCCAGCCAGAAGCTCAATGATGTGAACTGGCTTAGTGCTCCTAAAGTCCACGGGATGCTCCTGGTTATGCCCTGCAGACCCATCACAGTGAACGTACCCTGCACCCTCATGTGGCAGGGTGGGAGTTGTACCCTCTCACCCATCTCTAGTTGTTCCAACCTCATCCTGCAGCCTCCTCTCCTGTGCCGTGTCAGAATCAGCTCCCAGCCCGTGTCTTTGGTGGATGGCAGTGACGCTCGGGGGAGCTGCAGCGGGTCCCTGGCTTCCTCGAGAGGGCTGGCTGTGGGTCAGCTGCACAGCAGACTTCCCACGGACTTCAAAGGGAGCATCCCTGGTTTTCCAAGGGTGCTGCCTCTGGATCTTAGACGTCAAGGATAGAAGAGACCTGTTAGGTCACATCTCGTTCTATCTTCCTGCCAAAGAAGGGCTCTTCAGCACAGGAATATGTCCCAGGGGTGTTCATCTTGCCTTGCTTCAACTCCTGCCAGCCTGGGGATCACTGATAAGACCCATGAGACTCTGCAGAGCCCTTTGCAGACACAATTAACAAATATCCTCTGACTGGAGCTCTGGTTCCTGCTGGTCCCAGCTCACTCTGTGCTGGTGTCCCAAAGCCAAGGATAGTGTCAGTGTCCTTGCCTTTTTAGCAAACAGCTGCATTCCTTAGGATTGGTGTGAAATTTCAGTTGCAGTACCTTCCTAATTCCTTTTAATCATTGCAAATATTGCAGGCAAGGTGGTGAGCTGTGCTGCTGCTTGGCAGAGACCGGTGAGGTCAGATAAAGGAAATATTTTCATTAACTGCACAGGAACTCGAGCCTGGTTCCCCCTGACTCTGGACGGACGTGCTCAGCTCACAGCTGCCCCATTAAAGCACTGAAATCTTTTCAGTTCAGCCATGAGGAGCAAGAAGGTGACAGAAGGAAAGGGTTTGGTCCTTGCCAGGAGCATGACAGATACCTGCTCACATTTCTGCCTGCCAAAGATCTGTGTGGAGACTTGGTGAGAGCTGGGAGGGTTACACCTGCAGGGCCACACCAGCCTCAGGCATTTTTCCCATCTCTAAAACATTCTCTCTGTTTTAAGTTGGATTTTGGAGATTTCTTGGCGTCCAAGTGTGTCATTGACACCCTTTACTGCAGTTCGTACAAATCTGTCCCTTCTTTCCTGTTGACTTTATGTTAAAGAAGAGATAATACCAAAGTTACACACACACAGACACACACTTGGGGAAGTTTTGTCTCTGGATCTGAACTAAGTGGCTCATTCCTCTCTTAATTTTCCATGTTTAATTCAAAAGGAAACATTAAAATGGCAGGAGCTGAGCCAAGACAGGGAGGGTTCCTATGAAATAGTTTCTCTAACACTGTTACTATGGCAAGAAACCTCTTATCTCTTAATGTTGGTGCCCCGCACCCATCACAGCAGTATCTGAACTGCTCAAGGTGAACCTCTTCCCATGGACATGTGGGGCAGCTCCAGTTTGGACTCTGCTGCAGTAGTGTGGGAAAAGTGTTGTGTAATCCCAGTTGAGGGTTTTGTCAGCTGTGTTAGCTCTGAGATCTTCCTTGCCATTTGTAGCAAACATGTCCTACAAAACAGTTTGGGGTTTGTTTTGTTTCTTTTTGTTTCTTTTTTTTTTTTCTCCTTAAAAAACAAAAGCCCAAAACACAAAAGAAAGAGCAAAACAGATGAGGAAAAGAGACATTAGCCTGCCTTCTTGTGTTGTAACTGGACAGCGTCTGTGCATCAGCCTCAAGGATTTCATGGTCTATTTTCCTTCCACTCGATTTAACTTCCTTCTTGCTCTAATTCTGAAATTACTCCCACATTTCACTGAATCCCTCCATTTTAGTTTCCATCTTGCTTTGTTCTTTCCTGATGCCGTTTGATCTGGGGTCTCTGCTGTTTTTGTTGCGTTGGCGTCGAAAGAGACTTGGGTGTTTCTGCTGCCTGAAGCTCTTGCTTTCAAAATAACTCAGCTCATTGCATCTGGGGACCAGGTACTGAGGGCAAGGGCATTGCTGGGTGCATAATGCTGGCAAAAAAAGTGAAGGCAGGGATTTAGAGAGGGGTTTTGTCAGACAAAAAGGGGCTCTTAGATTCCTTGCGATGTCCCTGCTCATTGCAGGGGTGAGTCTGGACTAGGTGACCTTTAAAGGTCCCTCCCAACCCAAACTATTCTGTGATTCCTTGTATTTTTAGGGGTACCAGTAGTAGATGGTGTGTATAAAAAAGAGGCCATTTTAAGCTTGTTGGCTGGTTTCTGGAGAGGCTGGGTACTGATGGGCACCTCAGCTATATCACACCTCCAATCCTGTGTTCAGTTTTGGGTCCCTCTCTGCAAGAAGGACATTGATGTGCTGCAGCCTGTCCAGAGAAGGGCAGTGGAGCTGGGGAAGTGTCTGGAGCACAAGTCTGATGAGGAGCAGCTGAGGGAGCTGGGGGGCTCACCCTGAAAAAAGGAGTCTCAAGGGGACCTTATTGCTCTCTACAACTCCCTGACAGGAGGGCACAGCCAGGTGGGGTTTGGTCTCTTCTCACAGGTAACAAGTGATAGGACAAGAGGAAATGGCCTCAAGTTGTGCCAGGGGAGGTTTAGGTTGGATATTAAAAAATACCTTCAGTCAAAGGGTGGTCTAACATTGGAACAGACTGCCCAGGGAAGTGCTGGAGTCACCATCCCTGGAAGTGTTCAGAAAATGTAGATGTGGTGCTTGGGGACATGGTTTAGTGGTGGCCTTGGCAGTGCTGGGTTAATGGTTGGAGTCCATGTCCTTAGGGGTGTTTTCCAACCTAAAGGATTCCATGGCCCATGCAAGACGTGGCCCATAGAGTCAACAGCACTAAAATCCTTGTGCTCGTGGATAGGGGTGATCCAGGCAATTAGTCTGGATTTCCATAAGCACTATGGCAGAGGTATTCCCTAGGACAGAAGAAGCTGAGCAGCTTGGGTGGGAGCATGGATTAGTGATCAGTGTACAGGCAGGGAATGGTGAGTAGGGAAAAAGGGCCAGTTCCTGCAGGGAGGGACATCATGAGTGGACAAACCAGGGTCTGACTCTAAGCTTAGCTCTGCTTTGAGCAGAGAATTTCAGGTCCCACCACCTGAAACTGTGACTGTGTGAGCTGTGCTGAAGCTTATGACTGAGTGATTAGGTAATATTATGGCAGATGAAATAAATGCCACACAGATAAAGTGATGCATATGGGAAAAACCATACCAGAGTCCACATATGAAGTGATAGACCCTGAGCTGACCATTATCTCAGACAAGGGAGACCTCAGGGTTTTTGTAGATGGTTCAATGGAAATCTCAGGTCAGTGTCTAGCAGCAGTCAAAAATCAAATCAGGAGTTAAGAAGAAAGGAATATTGAACAAAACAGAGAACACAAGCATCTGTTAGATATATGCACCCACAACATGAATACTGTGTGTTGTTCTGATCATCTCAGCTCCAAAGGGACTAGGAAGGGTTCAGGAAAGAGCAGCAAGGGTCATCAAAGACATAGGATGGCTTCCATAGAACTGTCTGCTAAGGAGGATTAATGGGTTTTTTTTGGAAAAGAGGCTGAAGAGATGATGGTGAACTAAAAACATATGTCACAGAAGAGGTGAATAAAAATCTGTTGTCCTCTCTTCTAATACAGGAACTGTACTACCTCAAGGGAAGACAATAGGAGCCAAGTTCAAAACAGGCAAAAAGAGAAAAAAATTGTATAGACTGGAGAGAATGCTTATCAAAAGGATGTTGTGGCTGTTCAAAATCAACAGGGGTTCATCTTACCAGACCAAATTAATGGACAGAAAAGATCTATCATGGGTTGCTAAATACAGGGATGGCACATCTAGCTGAGGTCATGGAGGTGACAGTAGTTGGAGCCTGGCAGAACAGTTGGGGAAATCCTGTGTATGCCTGAGCTGTTCTGCTCCTCCCTTTGCATCTGTGTGTAGCTGCTGTGGGGTTTGTGGAGGGGCTGAACCTGTTTTACCTTCTGTAAAGTCGGGGACGGCATTCTGGGGTTGATCCCATCTTTGTGTCCCTGTGGAGGAGAGAGAAGCTGAGGCATGAGCATGGCAAGAGGTGTTGAAAAATCTCCAGCCGAGTGTGACACCCTAGAGGGGTGTGGAAGATGGAGACTGGTACAGAGGCAGGTGGTAGAGGAACACTGAGGCATTCCAATGATTGATGTACTATGAAAACTTAGACTGACAGGTGGCCAGACAACCTGAGGGGCTCGGATGGATTTCAGATGAACGCACAGCTTCGGTTTCCCGTAGGCGATAGACTCTTGTGCATTAAAGGCTGAGTGACCTTCAGCAATTTTGCAAACTAGAAAATGGGGTGCCCAAGCCTATCAAACTCACAAGACCTTTCTTTAAGCTGGGCATATTGAAGTTGTGTGCCTGAAATCGAGTGTGGATGTAGTGTTTTTCTGGATCATGATTGAAAAGCAAACCACCCTTCTGCAGCAGGAACCATATACTGCTCAGTTATTGAGACACATTCTGTTTAGTTTGAATTGTTTGAATGTTTCACATTACAATAGAAATCTTTAAGATTTCCAAGAATAATAAGAAGAAATAAATTGCATAAGATACATCCAGCTTCCTGAAACAAGCTCTGTTTTGGTCTCTTTTGTGGGGTGAGGTACCATGATGGAGTGTTTTAAGCAGGCAGAAGTTACTGCCTCCTCAAGGTCTTGCTCCTCAACAACATCGTGTTTTTGCATGGGCTGAAAGTCACAACTGATGTTGTTTGAGCACAAAAACACCAGGTTGTGACATAGTTTCTCATACCTCCTTATTGCCTTATTCTGCAAGCCTGTGATGACATGAGAGCTACTTGTTGGGAGTAAGTTACTCAGGACAAGTTACTGTGGGGCGTGGGGGCTGCAGGTTTCTGAGAAACAGGGCCTCCAAGAAGTGAACTGAGCAGCAGGCAGATGTCCCAGGCCGTATCCTGCCATCACATTTTAAGCAGAGCTGCCCCGCTGAAATCAAGAGGCTTCGTGCTGCTTTCATCCCCATGGAGATCAGCGGGGGAGTTCTTCTTAAAAACCTGTTGGGACCATATGGCATTTTATCACTAGAGTTTCTATTTATGTTAAAACTGCTAAGAAAATAACTCACAGTTGTTTTGTCATGCTTAACGCAAGATACTCTGTTTATCTGGCCTAATTTTTAATTATTTCTTTTTCCCTGTTACCCTTTCCAGGTTCCCTGCTATTCTTATGGTCAGAAGTTGTCCAAACTGGCCATCTTGAGAATAGCCTGTAACTATATCCTTTCCCTGGCCAGACTAGCAGACCTGGATTACAGCGCTGACCACAGTAACATGAGCTTCTCTGAATGCGTGGAGCAGTGCACTAGGACCTTACAAGCAGAAGGAAGATCTAAAAAAAGGAAGGTATGTTACAGCCTCTCCCCCACCTCACCCCTTAAATAATGGTAAAAGTTACAAAAGGGCGAAAAAAAAAAAGGGAAAAAAAAAATCCAAAGTAGTTTCCTTCCTTTCTGAACCTTGTGAAATTTTCCTGATTTTTTTTATCCCTCGCCTTGCTCTCTCTTTTTCTCCTCCATCCATCTGATCTTGTAATAACCACATTCCTCCCTAATCAAAAGCTTTTCTCTCCTCCCCGTCCTCCGCGCCAGGCTCTTCCCCTCGTTAGTCGCCCATCGTGTGTTTCAACACGAGCGTGATCCTATTAAGAGTCATCTTGGGACTGTTACTTGTTAAACCAAACCAACCTTGAGTCGCCTTTTGGAGCCTGTAAAACACTGTCGCCCGCCTGTGTTTTCTGTTTTGTTTAATCTAACACTTATCTCTGAGAAAAATCACCCGACAACAAAAAAAAGGTAGCTAATGGAGACATTGTATGTATAAACACATTAGTAAGATGTATGACCTGAAGGACATGTGGGTATCTTGAGGAAACAACGTTAAATCTAATTATGCCTTGCATTCCTTTAGGTTACTTAACACTGAACCAATTAGGTGAAATCATCGTCAAGCGGCAGGAGGAGGAAGCAGAGCGTTCTGCCAGTTTTCCTCTCAGAGAGTGACATGGGTGAATTAAAGGAGTGATTGATGTCTTTGTTCAGGCTTTTATGACAAAAAGAGTTTTGTAAACTTGAATTGAACTTCCCCCTGCTCTCTGAGCTTGCTTGTCAGGCGGGATAATAAATCAGCAGGATTTTAATGGATGAATGGGCAGCTAAGCTGGGGAGCAGGCTCCTTCCCCGGTGTTGTTAAGATCTGCCTCTGATTCGGGCAGGTTTCCTCACTTTTCCTTCTCTTTAGCCCAACAAATCATCCTGCAGCAATTTGGTTTATAAATAAACACAATAGCACACTCCCTGTTGCTTCCTCTGGCTGTCATGGGCTGTATTTATGCCCATGGAGCAGCAGTGCCAGGCGGAGACGCGGCACCGCTCGCCCACAGCCGACAGCACCACCGGGGACTGGGAGGTGTGGGGGGAGCTCCTGGGCACAGCCCAAAATTGGGGGTTCACTGTGGGGTCTGTAGTGCCACAGGCAGTCGTGTCCCAGGGACACTGAAGTGGTGCTACAACCCTAGGGCAAGGTGAGAGTTGGTTCTTGGGTCTCCTTCCCAAGTTAAGATGGGGAGAAGAAAACCATCATTTTTGGGGCTTCAGCAGGTTGCTGGTTGGGTCTTGGGTCCCCTCTCCAGGTCAAGAAGGGGATGAGCATCCTTTGTGAGGCTTTAGCAGATTGCTAGTTAGGTCTTGGGTCCCCTCCCAAGGTCAAAATGGAGGGAAAGAAGAGAATGAGCATCCTTCATGGGGCTTCAGCACGTTTCTGGGCTGCTGTTCTGGCTTTGGGTGCCCAGTGGGCTGAGACCCATTGTCTTGGCTTATGTAAACCAAGGCAGGCTTAAAGACAGAAAACAAGGAGCTAGATTTTAAATGGCTCCAAATCCCAGGGTGTTCACATCTGAGGGTTAGGGCTGGGCCCATCCTTAATTTAAAAAATAAATTAAGAATTAAAAGCCTTCCATTTACGGTGTTGGCTCTCTAAAGTTCTCTCCAGAGTGGATGCATGGAGAAAAGCCCCGAGCCCATCGAGAGTGTGTGAACAATGGAACTCTCACAGGGCACCTCCCGCCTCCCAACAGGCACCACCAACCCACAGAAACAGCATCACCAGGAGAAAATCTGCCTTCTCTCCACGTTCTTGAAGGACACCCACCCTAACCCTTCTCCAGAAGCCCTCTCTGAAAAGAAAGCCAGGCTTTATACCTGAGGCGGGGTCTTAATCCCTGCTCTGTCTTGCTTTTCTTGCTGGAAATTATAGAACATGCATTTCTGCTGGAAGTTTAGGGCAGCCCCAGAGCACACAGATTCCCTTGTGGATGACAAGTACAATTTTTATTTCCAGCAGTATTTGCTCAGGTGATGGCAGGAGCACATCCAGCTGCTAAGGAAGCCAAAACCAGCAGGTACCACTAAGTATCTCTGGTAATTCCCGGCAGATAGGAGTGGGGATGCAAAGCCTGGGCTGGGAGGACTCATCTTGCTTGTCTCCCTTCCTCCTTGAGCCAAGCAAATCGTGAGCACAAGGGAGGAAAAGGCTGTTGTCAGAGGGAAATTACAGATCCGGGATGGCTGTGCAGCGACGATCCAAGCTCTGGATGTCAGGTGGTGTGAAGGGATGTCTCTCCTGGGGGGTCTCACACGGGCGGCTGGATGAGGATACAATGGCTTGGCCCAAAATCGCCGCGCCCTCGTTAATGTTGAAATCGGCACGTTTTTGTAAGCTCTGTGTGTTTTTAATCAGGTCTCTGAAACCACTGCTCACTGAGCAGTTCCTCTGAATTATCGACTCTGGGGTGGTTGTTATTTTGTTATTGGTTTTTTGAGTTTCCTTTTATATTCTCTCTTAAAAAAATCACAGCAATCCTGAGCACAGACCTCCGCTTCTTGAGCTCCACGTTAGGTCCACGACACCCTTATCTCCTGTCATCTCCATTTTATTGTGTGTCTGCCTCTCTCACTCTCTCAGCTCTCTGGTTGCGATGTGCTGTGGCACCGTGAGCTTTTCACACAAAAAAGTAGCTGGTTGGAGTTTGTTTTGGCAGGCAGGGACTCCAGATGTTGCATTTGCTGGATTGTGCATTGCCGTTTGCTTTGTTTTTGGGGGCGAATTATCATGTGTCCCTAACGTTAGGTTGTTGTTCAGATTTTGCTGTTGCAATAGGAAATTTACTGAATAGTTTTACCCCCCTTTCTACTCCCATTTAGATAATTAGAAAAGTTGGCTTTAGCCTTTCGAAGTTGACTAGGAAAAAAAATCCCCTTCTCTGTCCTAACTACAGTCACAAGGTGATTTTAGTTCTTACAACTGAGATTTGACTGAGGGTGTTTGGTGGTGGGAGATCTCATTTATAAGCAACAAAGGAGGCTTCAGATGCCTTTTCTTAAAAAAGAAGAAAAAAAAGCTGACTGGGGGGGGGTGGGGGTGGTGAATTCTGATGATAGTTTTCATTCTTTAAAGCTGCCTCTTGCTTGGTTTTACAAACGATCTGGACGAAGCCTTGTCCTTAACCATGCACCCAGGAGTTGCACCGCATTGGAGATCTGGGTTGCGACACCCTCAGCAGAGCCCCAAGTCCTGCTGGGGCCACACTGGTGTCCTGGAAAAAGGGGGGAACTGCTTTCAGCTCCGGCCAGGAGCATTCTCTGGCAGCACAGAGGATGCAACAGCAAAAGAAAGGGAACTCCAAGTTTTCCTTACCCCCAAGGTACCCTGTTTTTGCATGGCACATGGTCCTCAGTGGCCAGGGGCCGTCTGAAAGCCTCACATGGATTCTGTAGTGTTTGGGGTCCAGCTTGCTGGTCCCACAGTCTCTTTTTCCAGCTTTTCCCCCCATAGCTCTGAATTCTGGTGCCCTGCAGGAAAGCAGCTCAGGGTCAGGATGGGACTGTAGGGTGCATGGCTGGGGGCTCTCCCTGGAGACTGACATTTTTAGGGGTGCAGAGCTGTGCATCACAGCCCCCAGATCTTCCAGCCCCAAAGCTGGGGGGCAGACCTTGCTTCCCCAGCAATCAGCACAACAACAGCCCTTCAGTCTACTCAGAGCAGGATCCAGCCGCGGACAAACACCCTGCACAGCGCTCCCAGCACCCAAAACCCCAAACGCCCATGGCAAGGTTCGTTTTCTTTCCCTTCCCCTCCCCTTTTTGCTTCTGATTAGCCCCATTGCTAGGCAGCAGCATCGCCGCGGCCATGGGAGCTCAGCCGGAGCAGGGAGGGATGGGTGAGGGATTTTTTTTCTTTCTCTCTGCTTCATCCTCCCCCCCGTCCCGGCTCTTCTGGCAGTCGCAGACTCCAGATGTTCGGAGCGCGAGCTGGGAAGTCCTGCTGGCGCCACTTGGGGCAGAGGGCAGGGGAAAGGCACGCGAGCTGGAACCCGGAGTACTCAGTCACTGCAGGACTTGGCGCATTCCCCAGCTCGCTGCTGGCACATTCCCCAGCTCTCTCCTGGCCATCTGTTCCAAAAAAACACTTTCAGAACCTCATCATCACTCAGGATACAACACTGCGAGCAGCTGTTAGCGAGGCAGAAGGAAAGAAAAAAAAAAAAAAAAAAGAAACACACACACACATTAAAAAAAAAAAAAACCAAAACCATTCGAAAGGTCTCTTTGTGAGAGAGGAAACTGGGTTATGAATAACAGGCGAGCAGTTGGAGCTCAATAAAAGTTTTCGGCTGGAATTTAGTTTCTTGTTTTTGTGCTTGTGTGTGGATGAGCACAGACGCAAGGAATTAAAAATTAAAAATATCCTTTATATGTATCTTTTCCCAGATAATTAAATGATATAGAAACATATATGAATGAAAAGCTTCTCTGTTTGTTGCAGCCTGCTGCACTAAGAGGGCTGACATTATGCCTGTAATTATTGCATTATATAAAATAGTTATTGTGGTGGTGTGCCATGCCTTGATGCCTCCTCATTGCTGCCTTGCTAAAAGCAGAGCTCCTGCTGTAGGTAACACTTATTCCCACTGAAAAAATTGAAAGGAGGGTGTTCTGCGGTCATATTTGCTTGCAGGGGTGAACAAGTTAAGGGTTTATATTATAAAAGAGAAATGGTAGTGGCAGGCTTGATTTGTACAGCACTGAAACCATTTGCTTGGAGCATATTTTTTTGATAACACTGTATCATGACTCGTGATTTGTTTAGACAAAGCCCTGAGATAAAGCCACAGCTCCCAACCCCTGGTTTGTGCGGATGATCCTGGCTGCAGGGTCTTGCTGTTATTGATCATCTGATATTGATTATCAGAACCATTCAGAGCCAGCACAGTAAAACCGTGATGATCTGCATGGCATTTCTTCCTCGTGGCTTCCCATCCTGTGTGGGGAGGAGGGGGTCTCATAATGAGATTCGACCTCCCTTTCCCTGCAGTTTGACTTAGCAGAGGTTCCTCTTTAAAAATAGCTTCATTTCCCTGCTAGGACTTGCCGGCGAGAGCGGGCAGCCCGCCAGTCTGCTTCCCCACGGCCGCCAGCTCCGCGGGCTCCGGGGAGGAGCTGGACCACGGCATAGCAGCGACCCGCTCCGAGCCGCCTGTCCATCTGTCCATCTGTCCATCTGCCATGGGACAGCATCCCTGGGGGGACGGAGGGGACCTGGGTCTGCCTGGCCGTGAGTTATCCCTGCTGCGTGCTAGCTGAAGGATTACACACCCAGGGACCTGCTTAAAAACAAGGCAGTGAGAGGGTAGCAAGATTTCATTTGCTTGTCACTTGCATTTTGTATGTCCCTGCAGCCCAAAACAGGGATTGCAGGTGGGGCACGGCTGCTAAGGCTCGTGACAAGTTTATGAGCAAGATCACCTGAGTCTGGACAGGGAGGCAGCAGCAGCTACCCCAAGGGCACTGCACACCCTGCATTGGCCCATTGGGGCATTGAGCATCAGTACCCCAAAGAGCAGGGTCCAGAACATTTCCTTGCAAAGGATGTGATGTGGGACTCCCCTCTTGCATGACAGCACCCCAAAAGCACCTTTGCTTAAAGGGGTGTTGGAGCAGTCACATCACAGCACACAAAGATGGGCCAGGAATTTGCTGCCATGGTGGGAGCAGGATCCTGGCGTAGGGTCCATCCCCCTCCATAGCAAGTGTGTTACACAGAATACTGGGTACTGCAGCAAAAGGAAAATGTGAATAGAAGACACAGGAGAGGCCCTGGAACAAAGGCTGACTCAATTCCAGAAGTGCTTTGATTTATAGAGATTGAAATGCTCCGGGATGCTGCAAACTCACCAAGGTCATTGGGCCAGCTGTCAAATTCAAGAGCCATGGGAGTTCTGATGTTATTAGCTTAAAGCAGACCCAGGCTCATAAATCTGTCTTCAGAGCTCCTGGCTGGAGTGGAGAAGGGTGGAGGGGGAAAGAAAGAAGCCTGTTCCCACCAGACATAACCCATGGGCAGTGTTGGGCAGTGCCTGGGGACCAGTCGAGTGGTGCCAGTGAGGTGTGCTGAGCATCTCCATCGCATTGCAGAGGGATCTCTCCATTCCCCTTTCCATTTCCTGTGTCTGGAAGGTACAGCACAAATGCCCTTACCTGCCCTTGCCTGGTTTGTGTGTATTCCCTCTTGCCCCCCATGGCTGATATTCCCCCAGTTGCAGAGACTTCAGAGTGGAGACCTGACCCCAAGGCTCCTCTTCCTAAAGCCATCCTGCTTCCCAAAACACACCAATGCTTTTGATCTCTCTGCTGTCTTTTAATATTAATGAGAGTGGTCATTGCTTCCCTTCTTTTACATTTTCTTTCCATAGCTAAATGTGGGATAAATTAAACAACCAACTTTTCTATTACAGGTAATTAATATATATTACATATTGTTGGAGGTTCCCAACAGAAACATTGGCAATACACAAGGCTGTTTGTCATTCTCCCACCTAAATCTCATTTATTCAAAATCCCAAACAAGGCCTTGTATTAGGGCAATAGTTCCTACATCTTCTCTGAGCAGCACTAGGTAGGATTGTCCAGAGACAACTCCAGGAATCTGGGGTCCAGCAGACACCAATATTTATTGCATGGAGGATGACCTGGGTGCTTTCAGTGAAATACTCTTATCAAGAGAAACCTTGATGGTCCTGGGGCAGTCCTGTGCTTCCTCGGGTCTGCACTTGACAGGAGGGGATGACAAGGTGCATTTTAGGTTCCCCTGTCCCTTAGCCTGTCCTGGATGATCAGCTGTAATTGTCGATCTCACAGCAGCTGCCCTAATGATAGTCATAAATAAAATAAGTGTGTTACTAGTATTTTGTACCCTAATGTTACAATATCCAGTGATGGGAAAGGAGAGGCAGTACAGAAACAAAACAGATTGGGGGAAAAAGGTTTTTCAGGCCAGGCTTTAAGGAGTTTGACCTTGTTAAGACTGACAGAAAGATGGCTGACCTGTCCAGGGAATTGGTGACTGTGTCCAAAGGACCTTCAGAAGCTGTACTGCATCCTGAAAGGTTCTTAAATCCACTGGCAAAAAGCAAGAAACAGTGGTAGCACTAGCTAAATGTGATCTCATTTCCAAGTTTTTAATTCCTAAGTTATTTAAAGAAGGATTTAGGAGCCCACGTGATGAAGGCAGTTTGGACAATGGAGATGTGATCTCATGAAATCCTCGGCCCCTGAGGATTTTCCTCTGTTTTGAACTATGCTAACGATTGTTTGTGGGATATTCGTGGGGCTTATTTTAATGCTGAAGGGGGTTTAGATGAGATTTTCCTTGTCTAAAGCTGCCATGGTTTTCCTGTGGACCTGACCATAATATTCCGTAGCCCAGTGTAATTTCCCAAGTAATCTGTCACAGCTGTGACTCGCAGGGGATGCACAGGCATGTGGGACAGGTTGCAGTCCCACAGACTGAGCAGCCATGCCTGCAGAAAACTCAATACAACAACTGAAATACAGAAGTAAAGCCCACCTCCTGCATAAACCCACATAGTTGCAACGCCTTTGCTTTCTGAGATCGGCTCCTGAAACTGAAAATAGCAGGTATTTGCCATCACTTCTAATTTATTTTTTTTTTGGCGGCAGCAGTTGGACTCAACACCAAATTACTGTGTTGCTTTTTCTCCCCAAGCCTTCTTCTTCCTGTCTGCCACTCCCTCTCCTCTGTGCAGGCTCTGGCCTCCGTTGTGGCACCTACAGATGGTTCCACTGTGAGCCCTACTCTTAAAAATTGCAGATCCATGGCCGGCAGTCCCCAAGGATGCTCCCGCATGCGTCAGCGACGGTCCGTGCAAGGAGCCGCCGGGACACCATGTGTTCACTGTTCTCATGGTGCAAATTTCTCTTTCCAGGAGTAATAACCAGGAAGGGAGGATTCAGAAGAGCTTCCAGCCAGTTACATCTGGTCTTGGCAAAGGTTGCACGATCCAGATGAAGACTGAAAGCAGCTTTTTTGCAGAAACCCCTATTGGAGATGACGATTGGCCAAGGAACTTTCTTAATCTCTGGAACAGAAAGGAAAAAAGGAAAAGAAAAGAAGAAACAAAAGGACAGGGATGCTTCTTATTGTTGTTAAGCCAGCCACCTTTTAGTACGTGCAATTTATTTAGCACTTTTCCCTTTGCTTAACTGGGAAATGTTACCCTCTCAGCTCATGTGTACAGTAATTTTTTGTTGATGTTGTTGTTGCTGTTGTGCCAAAGATTTGATGGAGCTTCTACACTGTGTCTTATTTTTGCCTTAATGTTAAATCTTTGAGCCAAAGAAAAGTCAGAGGTGCCATTCAGATCGTGGCAAGCAGGCCAGCCAGCTGTCGGTGACAAAGCCCAATTTCTGTACCCTTCTGTGAGTTACCTCTTATTTCCTCAGCCTGCACTTCCCTGCCTGCATCCCTGGAGCCAGCATTTGGTGTGGGCAGGAGCTGGGACAGCACCAAACCATGCTTCAACATGCAGGCTTGCTTCTTCCTTTGAGCTGCTCTGTCGTTCTGCCTTTTGGGCAATTTCCTGATGTTCCTGCCTGTGCGACACATCCACAGGGTAGAAATACTGACACGAAGTGAGAGCTGAAACAGGAGCTATGAATTTATTTTTTTTTAATAAAGAAATAAAATTAAACAAGCAAAAGCAAAGTGCCATGTAAAGCAAAGCAGAAAAAAAAAATCATAAGAAAGTTCAGCCAGGCAGAAAGAAGTGCAGCAAAATGATTCAGCCAGCGTTTCAGGTTTGTGAAGTCGTTTTTTCCATGGGGTTTTTCAAGTGGTCAGAAACCCGTGTAATGCAAAAGCATTTGAATCCTATACTGTACCTTTCACTTCAAATTGAAGTAAAAAAAAAAGAGAAGAGATGGAGAAACATTTGCTTGGAGTAAGCAGACTTTATAGGTAATGCAGTTCGTATGCAGGACATCTGCTAATGATGGAGGGACAGAGCTCTGTGTTCAAGTAAAAAAATAGGAGTTTCCAAACCAAGATTAACATGTTTTGTTAATCTCAAGGGGAAATGTTACTTGTGAGGCCAGATTCACCTCCTGGCTACTTCAATGTGAATCAGGTTCCCATGTGTCTGACTTACTCCAGTGTGGGTCTGGCCGGGCATCGCCAGGCAGTGGGGTGGGCAAGGGGATGGGGCAGGCAGGAATCACTGGGCAGGGGAGGGAATAGTCTCTGTTTTACTGACATGAATATACAAAACTTGAACTCCTCAGTGCCTGCCTGTTTATTTCCCAAGCTGAGCAATTGGCCGGTGAGCCCCGAGCTGGGGAGCTGCTGCGCAAAAGCTGAGCTCGCCGGAGCAGGGTCTGAGTCTGGGGTGCCAGGCTGCTCAATGCCAAGTCCCCTGGCTCCCAGTGAGCTCGAGATGTCTTCTACCAGGTTTCTGGGACACATGGGACAGCTGTGTCCAAGCCCCCTCCCAGGAGCTCATTATATTGCTCCCCCCTCCACTCTCACCGCTGGTCATTATTAGCAGCCCAATAAAATACATTTTTAGATTGTCATTTGTATTTCTTTATTAAAGCACAGATTTTAACGACGTCTTTTATTATATACATTAAAGCCAGCTTTTTAGCTTACAATGGGGAGAGGGGCTGAGCTCACTGACCGCGGGAAATGCTGCAGGGCTGTTTGCACTCATGTCAAAGGACTGGGTTTAAAGTGCATTCGCTTTCAAGAACCAGCAAGCAACTGGACCTCATGTGTGTGGCCCAACCAGAGAAAACAGTGAGAAGAAGGGAAATGGAAGGCTGTAGAAAAAAAAAAACGAAACAGCCTCACAAGATGACCTAAAGGGAGAAGACCGGGTTTTGCGTTGGCCATGCTGCAGTTCTCCCATCTGGGTTTTGAGGAAGAGCAACGGAGACAACCCCAAGTTGTCCTGTTACACACACAGTTAAGGAAACCCTGTGGGCATTTCTTTATTTGAGCAGAGTGAAACATTCACCGAGCATTTTTAATTTGAGAAATACAATCATATTTTAGTTATGAGTTCTGCAGTGGCTGTCAGTTTGAGAGAGTTAATAATTATCAGTAAAGCAAGGTCTGTGGGGAGAGTCAGCGATACAATACTGCTGATAGGCTTTATTTACCCTTTTTTTTCCTTTCAGTGCCTGTTATAGATAAGGAATTTGCTGCAAATACGTAAGCCACAAGCTGGAAAGCATCACTCGGTTGCAATTGGGGCTTGAGGTCACGCAGTATTCTTTGTCCCCTCAATTAGGGAAATATTAACCCTTGGAATCATGTTGCTCACTTAAAAATTCCCAAATACACTTTCCTTAAATATTCCCTGCTATTCCCACTCTCCAGTATGTGATGGCAGAGCAATAGTCCCTAAAAGCTAAAAAATAAACTGGTTTGCCTGGTTTAAGTGAGCGAGACTCTGCAAGAGGCTGCGTGGGTGCTTTTGAATTGCAGCAGGAGGTCAGGAGAGGCAAGAGGAGCAGCAATGCCACCCCTGCCACTGCCCCTGCATCTCAGCCCAGCTCCTGACAACAACAAGAAGGATGAATGTTTACCAAAGGGCAGCAAACATGAGTTTGAGCACTGTCATGGAGGCTTTCCTGGCTGGGCACACAGCGGTGTCAGCCGAGGTACAGAGCTGACCTTGCCTCACTCCTCCCCTCCCCGAGAGATCGCTCTCTCTGAAGATAACAAGGGAATGATGTTTTTTATCATGCTGGAAAAGCAAAACAGCCCTCGTGCCATCACCTCCCCGGGGTCAGCAGAGCCAAAGCCTTTGCTCCCAGTTGGCGCCGACTCCCAGCTGCACGTATTGGATGGGAGGGCACAGGAGCCTTGGAAACACAGCCCCCACAAAGGAGGACAGCTCTGCTCAGCTGACCATGACCCACCATGGGACCAAGGGGAGATGATGTTCACTGCATGAAGGGGAGATATTTGGGTTTTTCACAGATGCTGCATGCCACATTAGACCAGGATGCTGTATTTAACCAGGAATCACACACCAAAGCAGTAACGCCTGGATGTAAAGCACTGCTTCCATTGCTCAACTTGCATCCACTGCACTGGTGCCAGTTGTGGTGGGTGAAGGGCATCAGCTCTTCCCCTTATTTCTGATCTAGGAATTGCTGAAGGAATTTAGTGGCCAAGTTGATACCAAACCAAAGGATACCAAAGGATCATCTTATAAATGTGACAACACTGCCAGACTTGTTCAAAGTACTGCACAGGATTCACAGCAGCAGTCACTGTTTACCTGTTTGTTAAATAAATGTTCTCGCAGCTGCCAAATCCTTCTTGCACAAGGAGCTCTGTCCTGCACAGACACTTCTGAATCCAAACTTTTTCAAGCCAGGTTTTATATCACCCCTTATATAATGCTTGAAGTTGCCAGGGGTGGAAAGGCTGTCTATGAAGTCTCAAAGATGTGTGGAATAATCTGCCCCATAAAGGCAGATTCCTTACTTTTGAGGGTTTACTGTTGCTTGTGGTTGGTGGGATCAGTAGAGATGCAGGGGAGCAGTATGACCTTTCTTACCATTTCTGTCCTTGAACACAGATCTCAAAGTGGCTTTCACTGTTGGAAGTAACTGTTAGGACCCAAGGGAACAACACGAAGCTGTGACAGGGGAGGTTTAGTTTGAATATTAAGAAAATGTTCTTCACCCAGAAGGTGTTGGGCACTGGAACAGCCTCCCCAGGCAGTGGTTACAGCACCACGCCTGACAAAGTTCAAGGAGTGTTTGGATAATGCTCTAAGGCACATCATTGTTTTTTGGGCTTCTCCTGTGCAGAGCCAGGAGTTGGGCTTTGATGCTCCTTGTGGTCCTCTCCAGCTCAGGATATTCTATGATTATATGATTTCTAGACCAATGCAACCACATTTGCACAACAACCCTGGCCAGGCTCAGCTGAGCATCTCCTCCCTCTGCCCCACATCAGTAGAAATACTCCCGCTCAGGCTGACCCATCAGTATTTGCACGGCAGGGTAAAACAATTTGGCAGGCTGGTTCTGGCTGCCATGGTCCCCATTCATCATCTCTGCTCTAACTGGGGTATTTTCATACCAAAACAGGGTGGCAAAACAGAGACTTTCTGCCCAAATCAAGGTGGCCAGGTGGCAAACTAGGTCCTGTTGATAACTCCCAACCATGTGCCCCTGAGGATATGCCTCAGGGCAGACCCCTGCCTATGCTTTTTTCTCCTCCTATTGTCACTTTGAGGTGCTCTGGAGACCCGAACAAAATGAGAGTGTCTGACCCTTGTCCTGCTGCTGTGGAAAGCGGGGGCTCAACGTTGTAAATCCAGGTTAGTGTTGGCAAAGGTGCTGGTGGGCTGCTGCAGACAGACCCCAGAAAGCAGGTTAGCCTGTCAGCAAAGGAAACCAATTTCAGCCTAAACTATGCAGCAGATATAAATACGTAGATGTTGAAACAAAAGTCACCGTCCGAACTTTTTGATATAGTACTACGGGAAAAAGAAATCTCTATTGTTTCTACCCTCCACTAAGCTGCCCTCATGCCAAGGGCTGAGATGGTGTGTCTTGGAGTGCCAGGACAGCAGTGCTTAATGAACCCATTAACCAATGGGCATCAACCCCAATCACTCATAAACCCTCGTAAACCCTATATATGAACCCAAATCCCTCACAGAGCTGCATGCCAAGGTCAGGACTGGCCTTGAACCCCTTCTGTGTCCTTAATCCGCACCCAGGACTGTCTGACAGATGCCAGCACTAACACCTTCTCCCTACAAGCTACGTACCTTTGGCAGGGATCACCAGTCACATTTCGGGGGAGGTCTACAGTGACTCAAAGCACTTTTATTACAAATCTTGGGCTGAGCCCAGCTTTTCCAAACTGGAAGGTGAGACACACCATGTGCACAGCTCACCTGGTGACCTGCTGCCTCAGCTCTCTTTGCTGTTGCACTTACAGGGTTCCTTCCCTCCCTCCACAACTCTGGGGTCTGGAGAACCATCTCCCCATCCCATAACTAACCAGAAGATCCATCATCTAAGCAAGACAATGTGGATCCCTCTTCCTGGGTGGTTGTTGTGATGAATGAAATTCTCATATATAAACTATAATGAGAGGGTTTCCACCTTGAGTTTTGGCTGTGAGATTTCACAAACTCAACTGAATTTCAGTGGAAGTTTCCTTGCTCCTGCCCCTACACTGCTGTGTGTCACAGTGGCACCAATTACACTGCAGCTGTAAGATGGGTATTGTCATTATTAGTAATTGTATTCACTCACTCTGTATAAAAGTATCAGCACAGTAACATGAATGATTTGTGTAATGATATATTTGCTGTTATTAGGACCTAATATGTTATGCCTGTAATTACATACTATGCCCCATATAATAAGCTTGGAATTGCTGTGTAAATTTTGGGTAATTGCAGAAAACTATACTACAAACAGGTCCCCCTAGACCAAGTTCAGCATTCACTACCAGGAAATAACCATTATTAAAGGCTCTGCAATAGACAAACCAATAGACTTAGAGCTAAAAGCCTTTTGAGTATGTAGCAGCAATGAAAAGGAACAAATAACCAGTGCAGAGGAGCAAGCAAAGTACCAGTGCAGGCAATGTCATCCCTGGGGAATATTTCTTCTAACTCTGGTTTCAGAATACTCAGCAAAAACCCAAGGAACTTCCAGTGGGTGCAATGTAAGCTGCAAGTAGCATAAACTCATTCAGATGCAACTGTTTCAAAGGATTTAGAAGCCATGCTCCTCATTAAAAAGAAAGTTAAAATGCTCACATCTAGATTAAAAGTCTGCCAGAGGTCATTACAGCTTAATGCATAGTCATGCTTTTCTGAATCGGCTGGAAACATTGACATTGATTAAATTTATCCTCTCCTTCACAGACCCACGAGCTTTTCCAGATTTCAATGCATTTTTTTTTGGTTGAAGCTGATCCTTCCCGTCCTCACTGCAGTATCCACACATCTTCCATCTAAAATCAATAGCCATAGCATGGTCCCTCGTGGGCTTCTTGCAGTCGTGAGTGTGCCTCCCGAGGATGGGACATGATGGGAAGAAATGAGATCAGCCATTTTTATGGCCGAGTGAATGGTTACGGGCTTCGAGGGCTCTCTCATGGTCATGAACCTCAGAACGACTTCTGATTGTTCAAATTTCACTGCAGCCTTCCAGCTTCGTCATCTGCACTGCCAACTTCTATTAAGGTTCCATTAAAAGGCAATGAAACACAGGGCCTTTTACAATACCCCTGACAGAACAATTTCCCTTTCTGGATACAGTAAAAATTTTCAGCCAAAAGTACAACTTTTTGGTTAAAAAAAAAAAAGAGAGAGAGAGAGAGAAAGAGGACAATTTCAAGCAGATCAAAATATTTCATGAAATGCTGTCAGATTGTCTCAGCCAGAAAAAGCAATCCAGAAAAGGCTAATTTTCAAATCAAAACATTGATTTTTCTCCCTGCCTATCATAATTACATTTGTTTCCACTTGCTTATGAAAAGCCCTAGATATCAGACAATATTTCATTTTGTGTAGAGCTAAGTGTTTTATTCAGATCAAAGTGTTTTCCACAACACTTTGTCATTGATAGGTATTCAGTAATTTAATTTTACTGTTATTAGTTTTACCCTTTCCTTCAAGGATCACTTTAAGTGTAACCACACTTAGCAGCAGAGAGAAGGACAAAATCTGCCCTCAGATATAACCAGGTGGACTCAAGAAATTCTGATTGAATCAAAATGTGTTATAAAAGTTAAGGGCTGGGGACGTATAAAATTTAATCCAAAGTTACACATAGAATAAGCTTGCCCAAGACACTGCTTTGAAAGTTTTAACCCACAACACACCAATAACTTATGAAATCTGTGTCCTTTTATATCAATATTGAAACAAATGTGATTTGGGAGCATCAATGTGCTTGATCTTTCTGAAAGCCAAGGGATTTCTCATAGCATTAAGCACAAGAAACCAGTTTGGTGCTGGTGACAGTGACAGTGTCAGGGATGGGTTTTGTGCAAGGAAAGATCATTTACTTCAAACACTGGTGGGTATTAAAATCGAATTCCTGTCCCCCCATGAGCATCTTCTCTCTGATAAAATCATGGAGTCATAGAATCATTAAGGTTGGAAAAGACCTGCAAGATCATCAAGTCCAACTTTTGACCAAATATCAACATAAGCCATACCACAGAGTGCCATGCCTACTTGTTTTTTGAACACTTCTGGGGATGGTGACTCCACCACTTTCCTGGGGACCCTGTTCCAGTGCTTCACCACTCTTTCAGTGCAGAACTTTCTCCTAATATCCTGGCCCCCATGCCAAATATGTAAGAGAGTGTAAACCAGGGGCTTAAGTTTAGGGGTCTTTGCAACGAAGCAGAAGATCCCATTGCTGTATCCCTTTCCTTGATACTTTTTGTAATAGTATATAACTCATGAATTACACCATAAATCACTCCTGGGGTTGCTGTACAGAGGAAAGCAAGGGAGTTGTTTTGGAAGAAGGCTGAGAGGGCTGAAAGTGAGACAAGTTGGCAAGACCCACAGACATCCTTGAGCCAGCAGAAGAGAGAGAGGAACTGTGGGGTGAGCAGGGCCCTGAGCAGCCAAGGCTGAGAGGGGTAGAGCTGTCCCACCTCATGGATAGCACACATTGGACCAACCCCGAGGCTGACATGAAATGCTGAGAGGTTGCTCCTTGCGAGAGCAGTGCCTCTTTGGTGAGCTGAAAGGAGCAGATCCTGCACAAAAACACTGCAAAAAGGTCACAAGTCCTTCACGAGACATATGTCTGTAAAAGCTAAATGAACATTGGAGATAAAGTCTTCATTCTGGAATCTCCTGACTTCTCCATGATGGAGTTTATAGCCTCAGGATGGCTTACAGACGTATACTACCTCGGCACTCCAACACTGACCTGAGTTTTACAGACTGCACATTTGCAGGTCTGCAGTTCAAAACTAATTGCTATGACCTCACATAAAATAGTAATAATCAACTATCAATAATACTTTGGGAACTAGGGGAAAAATAAAGGAAAAATGTTCATTCTTAATAAAACCTGGTGCTGACGGTCAGGAAATTGAACCTTCTGCAAGCATTAGTCACAGGAGCCAAAAACATTGCTGCTGAGTGTTTCTGGGGAGCATATGCTTCATATACTTGAAAGATACTCTTCTATATCAAGTCTTTGTAATTACTGAAACATGGCAAATAAAGGCAGAAATCATTAAGACTTCCTTTTCCTCTGATAGATAATCAGTCCAGGGTGTATTTATGTACAAGCAGAGACCTGTCTTCATCCCAGCCTCTCTGCTCCCTGCATCTCCAGGATGCAGTCCGATGAGCAGTTAGCTGGTGTTTCCCTGATGAATCAAACCATTCGCTGCAGAAATACAAGGTGCAGGGCCAATATTTTCAAAAGCTGCCTTTAAAACTCTGGCAGCAATTTGGTGTGGTCATGTTTCTGAGTGTGAAGTTCTTCATGTATGAATGCTTGCACTCAGGATTTATTTGCTTGGACTGCACTCACATCCGTGCAGGGAGTATGACCGTGAACCCAAAGTTTTCCATGTACTATCTACGGGATGGAGGAAAATGGGTTTAAAGGATTAGAAGCCAGGTAAGGACTGGAGATCTGGTAAGGATTTGCAGTTCTATGGTGGTGTTTAGGGCTATAAGGCAGTTAGGGAACTAGAGGAAAGGAAAAAAAATTACATTTACAAACCCAACAGTTTCTCTACATTCACTGCTACCTTTCTTTCCTTGCACTTCACTAAGTGTAGGAGCAGTGTCTTCCTGTGCACATCTGGGAGCACAGCAGCACAAAGCACGGTGCACAGATCCCAGAGGTGACCTCAGACCTGGAAATGGTCTGGCCACATCAGCATCATCCAAAATCAAGACTAATTAGTCCTTCTGGGAGCACATCAGCTCCAGTTATGTGATGTTAACGTGACATGAGACTGCAATCAGGACCTGGATGGCGACCTGCTGTTTGGGGGTACTAAACCTTTCTGACTTTGCCTGGGGACTCCTTGCACGCCCCTACCTCACACCTCGTTTGTCATCCACTGTGCTTAGAAGGGAAAGACCGCAGCTCAAACTGAGCAAGATGTTTGCAGCGTGTGTTTTTGAATGTTCAGTGATGTGCAGTGTCTCAGACCCACGGGGCAGGACCACACCACATTGTGCAAACCAGAAAGATGCCACTTGCCCCAGCCTATGGGCTAATCTGCCCCATCTCTGTATCACCCCCATTTTAAGCCTTTTCTACTTTTAAAGAAATGCTGTTTAATACAGAAATAAACCCACCAAGAGTCCTGCAGTTTTCACGGAGAACAGTGCGCTTGCTCAGGAAGCGTGAAATTAAAAGCTCTCGAGCGTGCATTTGCCCAGCTCCACATCACATGTACCTCGTCAGCTCTGCAGCAGGGCAGGAGCTCACTCACTAATTCGCTCCATGGCCTCATCCTGCAAACATGCACCCCTGCAAGCAAGGCTTACTCATGGAAACACTATGCCTGCATTCCCAATAGCGAGTGGGGAGGAACCTGCTCCCTGCGCTGCCCTGGGGACACGGCTGGCACCTGGCACTGTCCAAGAGTCAGCCTGGCACCATCAGGAGGGCTCCAGCAGCACAGCAAGCCACCAAGCCTGGCCAAGAAATCCCACATGCTCCGAAGGACACCCTCTGGCCGTGATCAGGACTCACTTGGATGTTTTCTGACAACACACGACACCAAAATCTCTTCTTGAAATAAAGTGCCTCCAAACAGCTTCCAACAGGCTCCAGAGAAGTGCCCAGGAGTTTTACTAAAAGGAGCTTGCCTGCCTGTCCATCCCTGTGTTACCAGAGTTTGTGGCTTGCTTTCCTTTTCCTTAGGAAAATTTGGATGTTGGAACAGCCCCCTTCAACAGCCTTCATGTCCTCAGGGCTGGGCATGAGACACACAAAATGGGCTTCTGAGAGCTGACTCCCAAATTACAACAGCACCTCACATGTTTTCAAGGCTGAGTGATGGCCAATGTCCTGCTCCTCGACTTCACAGCTCAGACACAGCAGGGCAAGAGAGCTCCAGTCCATAAAATTTTTTCTGGAGCAAGACAGGACCACACCAGGTCTGGAAGCTCTGTCATCTGCAAGGGTTCCCAGCTCAGACAGTCCCCTTGGAGGTTGTGACTGTGTGCTGTGACACATGACCCTCTGTCCCTGCCTGTGCACCCTCCCATCCCCTGCTGGGAGGCTCTACCCATGTGGAAGAGAAGAAAGCCAAGGGACCTGCCCTTCTTTGAGGGATGGGGCAGGAAACGCTCACTTGCTTGCAAACCTAAGAGGGTTCGAAAGATTTGTGACCCCTGGAGAGAACCCCTCTTGGGTTTGAGGGCTTTTTTCCCCACAACAGGGGCTGAGGTACTTCCCAGGACCTCAGACGTCCCCCATGGCCCACGGTGTCTTCGCTGGGATCCAGGGAGCCCCTGCTGTGACCCCCCTCCCCGTGGCTCCAGCTCTGTTGGTCGCGGTGCGCCAACGCACACGTAACACATTCCAGACTCCTCTGGTTTGACTGATGCGTATTTTGACAGCTCAGAGAAAACATTTTGCAAGATGCACAGTCAAAGGCTCTTTCAAGCCGAGATGTTGTGGAAAGCCGCGTGAGCTCTCCAAGGCACTATCTCTCTCTCTCTGCCAGCCGCGCTAATGAAAGCTCCCTGTGCAGGCCAGAAGATGCAGCAGGGAATAATACAGTCCTTTAAATAGCATCCTAGCTGGCTTGAGGAGGCCACGAACATTTTAACTCACTTATAATTTTCCTGTGGTTCAACCCTGTCTCCCGCAGCAGCCTGCTCTGGGCACCACGGCCAAGCAAAGACATGGGAAGCCCTGAAAATAGCATTAACCAACAACCCGTGACCATTCTGGGAGCGCTCGTGCTCATGTCCTTTCCCAAGCAATACCCACCCTGGATGTGCTGCTCAGACCTTCGTTACCTGGAGGTATTTGGCATGAAGGCACAGCACTGAGATCAGCAGAGGAGACCCTTGTTCCGCCCACGACTGATCTCAAAGAGCTGATTGCTTCAATGACACAAGGCCCTGGCCAGAAAACGCTTCCCTAACATCTTCTATGTGACATTTTTCCAGAGGCAAAGCCAGCTGAAGAGGTTCCTGAATGTTCTCCTCCTTAGGACCTGTTCAACCATCTGTAAAGCAGGTCAGTGAAAGAAAACACTTGGCACCAAAGCGGGGGGGAAATAGATTAACTGAGATGTAAAGAAATTGCACACACCCCATTTGCAGCACGATCCATGAGCAGTTTTTTGGCATGGCTGCAGGACAGAAAACTGCCAAGCAACAGAAGGATAATGTTTGGGGCTAAGGAGCACTGGGAGTCCCTTCAAGCAGCTTTGCTGAAGGACAATCTTGAATAGGGGACTGAGTCCTGGATGAGGAGGAGAAGAAGTGTGAGGGCAACATTGAGAGGTGTAGAATTTCTGTATAGAAAGAATTATTTAGAATGATTCCCAGTTGCATGCCCCATAGGAAATTTTGAAGAAAATTTTGAGATTCAGTGGCAACAGCAGCCTAAATAAAAAATAGAGGAAAACTTCTTTAGGGAAAAGAATATCAAAAGGAAAATTTTCTCTGCTGAAAGATGAAATTCTTCCACAAAAGAGTCATTTTGCCACTCCCCAGAAAACCAGAAAAAATACCAGCATTTTTCCATGGGTGATTTTTAATGGTTGCCTCATTGTCTTCAACTTCAATGTTCTTTCTGCAAAGCCTCTCAGCCCTGCACTCGCCTCCCGGTGCCCGCCAGCTCTTCAGGACAGAAGGTTTCTCTCTTGTGCAGCTCACAGCACACCCACTGTCGGTGTTTTAATCAGATTATATTACTGATGGCAATGCTCTGACACAGCCATAGCTTTGTGATGCTGAACGTGTGCATTACCAGAGCATGTCCACGGTGCTGGGCTTTCTCTCTGGTTTAATTTCTCTGCGTCTCACCGTGCTTCTTGCCTTGCTCTGCCACTGTCCCAAAATACATCTACTTCCATCCCAAAGGTTTGATGTTCTGGAAATAATTGGTGGCACTGTAATATTTTTCAACATTGTCAAGCAAATGGTGTCAAACAGCCTTAACACAAATGTCCCACATTTTACAGGGATATTTTAGGGACTGTCCCTAAGTTTTATCAGGTGTTTTACTTTGTTGTGCAGGTCTACAAAAGATATTTTAAATCACCCATCTTGTCATGGGTCTTTTTGCAGGTCTGAATGATTTGTGTTGCATAGGTCTATCAGCAACCTGCTCAAGTTTATTATGGAATATTAGAAAAAAGGTTTATGGAAGTGTCAGCAGAACCAGATCTTCTTTTATCCAGGAACATCTGGTTTATCTATGAGCCTTTACCTTGAGAAAAGGAGTTCTTCATATTTTTTACAAAAAGAAATTCGGCCTCTTCCTTACTTACTTTGTGTCTGGGAACAGATAATTTGCATTAAGCTAACCATGGTCAGGGTTCCTCAAATTTGAAGCACAACTCTGCTACAAATTCATCTCCTTGCAGGATTTCCAGCACAAGAAGAAGGCATCAAAACAGTTTTTCATGGGAGTTGAACTACTTTCAGACCTCCAGCTGCAGCTGTGTGAGAAAGAACCATTCTGAAATATCTTGGCTCCTCTGGTGATGATGAATACAGGTGGCTTTCCCTCCCCTTCCCAAACTATAGTTGCAACAGCTGCAGCTTTTCAGATTGTAAAACTGCCCTTTGGCGAGTCTGTGATGGGGGTGTGCACCATGCCCTGTCACCAGCCCAGCACAGCGAGGACCAGGGCATGCTGACAGCGCTCTGCCACAGGCAGTGAACCCACATCCTGCTCATCCTGCCACCAAAGCAATGCTGGAACCAGGCATGGACCTGCTGCTGCAGGACTTGCCCTTGGTTGCAAATGTTTGCAACCTGAGATGAGAAGGCTCACAAGAGAACAGATTTGGTGCCTGGTTTTATTTCCCTCCATGCCAGTTTAGAGCCTTCAGTGTTCACAGTGCTCAAACATGGAGTTACTCTGCACCCAGATTTTGATGCAGCCATGTCACAGAATCACAGCACGGCTGGGGTTGGAAAGGACCTTGAAGATCATCTCATTCCAATCCCCCTGCCATGGGCAGGGACACCTTCCACTAGACCAGGTTGCTCCAAGCCCCATCCATCCTGGCCTTGGACACTGTCAAGGATGGGGCATCTACAGCTTCTCTGATAAACCTGTGCCAGTGCGTCCCCACCCTCAGGGTAAATAATTTCTTCCTCCTATCTAATCTAAACCTGCTCTCTGTCAGTTTGAAGCCATTCCCCCTTGTCCTGTTACTCCATGCCCTTGTCAAAAGTCCCTCTCCAGCTCTCTTGAGGCCTTTTTAGGTACTGGAAGGTACAGCCTTCTCTTCTCCAGGCTGAACACGCCCAGCTCTCTCAGCCTGTCTCCATAGCAGAGATGCTCCAGCCCTCTGGGCATCTCTGGCCTCCTGTGGACTTGCTCCAGCAGGTCCACATCCTCCTTATGTTGGGGGCCCAGAGCTGGACACCAAACTGCAGGTGGGGCTTTGCAAGAGCAGAGTACAGGGGCAGAATCACCTCCCCTGACCTTCTGGTCACCCTTCTTGTGATGCAGCCCAGGACACAGTTGGCTTTTTGGGCTTCATGTGCACATTGACAATCTTCAGGGGCCATGCTGGGCTTCTCAACCACCAACACCCCCAAGTCCTTCTCCCCAGGGCTGCTCTCAACCCATTCTCCATCCAGCCTGTGTTTGTGCTTGGGACTGGCCAAGGTCTGGCACCTACGGAGGTGCCATCCAGGGACCTCATTGATGTTTGTGACCCTCCAGCCAGGAGGAGGCAGCTTGTGGGCACATCAGTGGCTCAGCTGCAGGAGCCTGCAGCCCAGAGAATTAAGCATTCAACAACCACTAAACTCAAAAATAGACAGTAGGCGCCAAAATCCTCAGCTGTGGCTCCTTGGACTACATTGGATTTACGCTGATTTAAGCCAGCTGAGGATCTGCACCACCGGGCCAAGTCCTGCTGTCCTACCTCAAGCTGATGGCTAGTTGACGTGACTGATGACTGAGATTTCCATTTAGCCTAACTCGAAGCATGAGCAGGGCCTGTGTAGTGCTACCATTGTTGACTCCAGCCTTTTGTCTCGGGCTGTAACCGATAGGCCTAATAACCGAAATCATACTGCATGCATTCATTCACCCTCTTCGCAAACAGCATGTTATTGAGCTCCGTGGTGAAAAGGCATGCACAAACACAATGGGGCTGGGATTAAGCCCAGCTGCATTACCAAAGTAAATACTTTTGCTGCTGACAGTTTGTCTGTGGGGATTTGGAGAAAAGTTTTGTGCATCTACTTAGGCAACATATGGTTTTATTTTTCCTGTTAACAAAAACAGTAGTGGTCAAAAGTCAACACCCTCTGATGACTGTTCGGTGGCCAATGTGGAATGGGCTTGGTGGTCTAAGTCCAGTTCCTTACATGTCCACAAAAAAAATCATCCTCTTCCTGCATTCCTCTCTCACTTGGCACTGTGGTTTGCAGTGTCCGCAAGGAAGCTGAGGGGGTTTTGAGGTTAATCTCATCTGTCCTCCTTTCTGATTGAAAGCAATGGGTGACGTGGTTTGAGTTAAGATATTCTGCTAGCTTCTTTCATTCCCCTTGTGATGAAAACCCCTCCACAATCTGTTTCCTTGAAGCCTGAAGAGAGTCGGAATTAATCCGCATTAGCCGGCGGCCGGGGCATGTCAGCCAGTCAGACTTTTAAAGCAAACACACAGCGATGAGGAGGAACAGCATGCCAAGAGCACAAATGGTCTGAATTTAGCCCTTCATCTCCAAGCTGAATGCACACTGTTCTCCAAAGATCTCTGCAACACTCAATCAACAGCTGGTCACCTTCACATCTGAAACCAAGAAGAAAACCCACAAGGGCCTGGCTTTATATTTGGCGATGACTTCAGCGGGCTGGTAAAGGGCAAAAAGTTGGCTGAGCTGCCACAAGTGCCCATCTCACATAGCTCCAGTGAAGGAACTGGCAGATACTGGCATTCAGCATTTTTGGGAAGAAAAAAAACCACCCCCATCATCAAACCCTCCATAGGGATTCCCCTAAAAGATTTTAAAGCTTTTAAGGTGCAAACAGGTCTTGTCTACACTGAGGTAATGAGAATTACAGCAACTAGAGCACAACTGCTAACACTTAGCATCTGCAGGGTCAGAGGCAGCTCAGAGCTGGAAGGAGTGTTAACTAGATCCACCACATGAAGTAATTGTTTTTAAGGGAGTGTATCCAAGCTGGAACACAGCGATGCAGAACATGCACACTTGGACAGGTGTAATCCCAGGCACAGTGGGTGGTAAGCAAGGCTGAAAAATCACAATTAGGAAGCCAAGATGTGTTGCCTAATCCAGGCTTCCCCGCCAAGATGAAGGTAGATTTTTGAGGGCCAGATCCTCATAATGCCCAGCTAGTCCTTTAATGTGTTTGCCATCCTCAGACACTCCTGAAATCTCTGGAAGCTGAAGGCCCAAAGTGTTTTGCAGAGGATGCTCAAACCTGCCCACGAACAGCCAGAAATGGACAGGCAGCCAGGGCTGGAGGAATTAAGGCAGGCAGACAAAGTGCTGCAGCTCAGGTTGACAGGCAAATGGAGCTCAGAAATGGATCATCACAGTCCCATAGTCACACACATCCATCCACAGAGGGAAAAGGCAGAAATTGTTTCTGTTCCTATGAAAGACAATAGGTGAAAACAAAAGCTTATCTCAACATTTTTCTGCAGAAGTTCAGGAGTTTTCATTCAAGAAGCAAAAACCGAAAAATGTTTGGTTTCTGGCAATCAAAAACTGGAAACATTTTGGCCAGAAACCAAAACAATTTGGGGTTTTTGGTTTTTGGTTTTCGCTTGGGTTTTTGCCAAACTCCTTAGCTTACTTTTGCCAAAAAACTGCACATTTTTCAAGCTTTTTCTTCCTCAATGAAAACCTTAAAATTGTTGTTGAAATTGGACATTTCCCACAGATTTTTGTTTTGATTTTTTTTAAAAAGGCATTTTCAGCAAAAAGAATGTTTTGGATGATCAATTTCACCCAGGAGCCCTGTAAGCAGGTCCATTGGAGGGACTATCACACCCTCACTTTTATCTCCTCTCCCCTCCTCTCTTTTCTAACCCAGGGGACTCAGGGAAGTGATCCTGGTCTGTTTTTGACCACCACATGGCCAAGCTTTAGAGCTGTGGAGCTGCCTTGGGGGACAGGCAACTCTGAGTTGGGAATGGCTTGAGCTTTTTCTGTGAGATACCGACTGACTCTCAGGAAATAAGAAATGTAGCAAAGGAAAATAAATATCTGGAGTCTGGATTCAGCAGTATGTGTACTGGGAACACATGTTCTGTGTGTGTGGTTCTGGGAGAAGAAGGTGCTGGTATGTGTCCTCCAAAGTGCCTAAATGTCACTTACCCACAGGTTTGTTAAAGCTGCTGGCCCTGGGCCTACACAAAAAACTGATACAACCTGTATTAATATTCAAAGTTTGGCACAAAAACTGTGGACATGAAAGATGAACAGGAAAAATTAGATATTATGAACCCCTGACACAAATACATTGCTAGGGACTAAAAAGAAAATGAGAAACACTAATACATCTCTGCCCCAAGCTCTGAACTTGGAGGTGGAACCAAAGAGCGAACCCAGCTCAAAATGGAGAAGGTGTTGGCACCCCATCTCCAGGGATAACTTTGATCTGACCCAACACTGAAACCAGAAACTGCTCAGAAGAGGAGGAAATCTGGACTGGAGTCAGAGTGCCAGAGTTTAAGACTGCACCTTTACAAGGCAAACTACAACAAAAATTTGGACCAGGTTTTGAATTTCACTCATCCAACCAAAGAGATCTTGGAGTTTTCATAATTAAGTAGAGCCATCTTATGGCCACTTTCCCCCTTTAAATACCCTATTTTTCTTGCTTTCAAGGCCTGTTTGGACGTTTTCTGTGGTTGTTATTTGATGCCCTGCCATCAGAGCAGGCAGAGGAAGACCAGGCAAAGAATGGCCAGCACAGGAAAGGCAGCCACACATGTCAGTGGCAAGTTGAAGAGTGTGCCAGGAAGAGGAGAAGTGAAAAGTCTCAAATTCAGGCAAAAATGGGATTGCCACACAGCAAAAATGCCAACTTGGAGGACTTTGAGCAGGATGTTTGGAGAGATCAGCCAAGACAAGAATTGCTGACAGAAGGAGATGGATTTGGGGTGGGTTGGAGAAGGGAAGGAATAAGGAATGTGTGGGTGAGGATGAGAGAGGTCAGGAGCTGGTTATGAGAATGAAGGTATTGTCAGGATTTGGGGATGGGTCAGGGACAAGGAAGGAGGGTCTGAGGGACTGGTAAATTCTCGTAGTCCAGGCAAGAAAGGTGTAATGAGGGACTATGAGGGGTCTGGGTGGTCAATGAGGAAGAGGAGCAGATGAGGGGTTTTCCTTTCTTTTTCCACGTTTGGATAATAATGGCCCTTACACTCTTTTAACTCTGATTTTCAGCAAAGTTTGTTTAAGCTTTGACACAGTGCAATGCTGTCAGCTGAGCCGTGGTTAACAACGCTGTCTCCTAAGCCCAAGGCAAGCAGGGCAAGGGGAATAAATTAGTTGAAATCTCTGCAAAAGTTTTCCCAGTTGCAACGGGGTGAAAGCACAGGCACAGTAAATTACCGTGATTCAGCTCACTGTTAATTCAGCATCTGAATTCTCCAAACACAGAAGAGACACTTTGTCATTAATACAAACCTAGAAACAAGCTAAAATAACAGCACAGGCTGGTTTCAGAGGCACTTACGTGAAGCAGTTAGCCTGGGTGGTGAGCTGGAGCTGCTTGTGGTGAAAGCTTCACAAATGGAGAGGTGGGTGAAATGCCAGACAGCCCTGGGACAGAAGGAAATGTTTATATTGATTTATCCTGACATTTGAACTGTAATGTCCTTGTAATAAACCATGCCCCAGGAGTGGGTGTTACTTGGATTGGTCTGACACCAAAGCAAGAAAGCCAAGAAGGGGAAACTGAGGCAGGGCAAAGCTTTGACACCCAGCTGCACAAGCTCCCCTCGTGGTCCTTTATCAGGGCTGTTTTCACCCCTTGTGTACTCACATAGTTAAGAGGATCTAGGAAGCTGCGATTCCTTTGCTTTCCAAAGCCTTTACTCAGGAAAAGACTAATTAAGTGGCTGTGTTATTACAGCAGGTCCTGGAGTCTCCGAACACAACCAGCGGCGATTAGGCAGGCGTCAGCTACTGGGCGGGATTTCCCACTGCCCAGCTGTGTAATTATCGCAGCAGCTCAGCCAAAATCCTCTGACAAAGAAAACCAGCTGCAGGCTGCGGGGCTGGGAGGTAGCACATGTCCAGTGGAGAGAGAAAGAATAGCCTTTTCTCCTCTGTATTTTTCCAAAAGAAAGACCAACGAAGATGAGCAAGCCACATTCCCGCAGAGGAGCAGATGGTAATAATGATTTCTGGGGAGCACCTGGAGTAAGAATCAGGGGTACAGCACAGGTCGCTGCAGTTTTTGAGGGGAACTGATTATTCACTGCCTTCCTCACTTAGGGACATGGAGGTGGCAGGTGAGAGCTGCTAAGGAGGGAGGATCTGAAGTATGGAGCCCATGCTGCAGCATCATCCCTGCAGAGAAGGGCTGAGGGCTGTCTTTAATAACCCAAATAATGCATTGAAGTGAACTTTGAGCAATGGGAAAGCTTTGGGTTTGTTTCTAGAAAAGATTCGATTTCTTTTTTCTGTGACCTTGACTAACCTCCTGCCTCAGTGTCCCATCTCTAAGGTGAAGGTGTCTGTGTTAGGTACCCCACAGGCTGTCTCAGCCACATCACATGATGCCTTCAAACAACCTAGGCAGAATCCAGCTCACCACTCAGGAGCTTTCTCCTGTCTGCTGGTGTCACTGGATGCACCTTCAAGAGATGTCTTCCTTGTCTGTGGTCACAAGGCTTTTGTTTGTCAAAAGCCCATATATTTCAGAGCATCAGCACAACGACATTTATTTCCATTTATGCGGGGTAGCTCCCTTCCCAATTTTGTATCATCATTGAAAGCTTTCTCTTCGCTCCCATCTGAATTTATTTGGAATGATCCTCTCCCTTCCTACAAACAACCTGACAGGACCTTTTTAGTAGGACCTCACAAGCACTGTTTGCTTGGTGGAGCCTGCAAGCAGGAACAGATCTCACCTGATCTGCTGCATGAAGAACTCACCGCATCGTGAAGGTCCCAGCCCCAGCCGCCCACTACATCCTCAGTGTCTGTGCAAATCTGCCAACCATTTCCAAATCCTTTCTCAAACAGCTCTTCAACCCACAAATCCATTTGCACTTAAATTGCCTGACACACAGCCTGGATGAGTAACGAAGAGTGTGACCTTCCAGCGATCAAGCATTGCTAATATCTCAACTATTTCAAGTGTTTAATAACCAAATTTAATGCAGTGAGAACAATTTGATTGAATGCACAATATCTGTAGCAGCTAATTAACCACAGTAGCCCAGAGAGGTCTTGGACTTCATACAACCTTTCAATATAATTACAAATTTTTAACAGCAAAATGAATTTAAATCCAGTCTGACACAGCAATCCATCTTCATCTCCAGATAAAAGGTAGCACATGCGGTATTAACATTTAAACAAGAGCCATGGGCAGTGGAGAGAGACAAGGAGCATTAGCAGATGTGCTGAATTAATTACTAACAGCACCACAGGAGGGGAGGGGTGGATGAGTACTTTGCATTTTACAGGTCAGACTTACAGCACAGCCACTCATTCTGCTGGCTTTGCCTGCAAAAATTAGACCTTATGTCAAATACAGGGCCATTTAGGTCCACCTATGTCTCCTCCAGAGCTCCAGGTGTGTGGTTCTTGACTCATCCTCCTCTTCCATGTGCTGCAGAGCTCACACCAGCAAGCACAGAAAATCACATGCCTGATTTTATTGGAGCTGTTCCCCAGAAAAGTGGGTCTGAACACAATAACCCCCATTCCTCTGTGCCTGGGTAAGCAAAAAAAAAGTCCAAATTGTCTTCTAGCTCCTGTCTTGCAGGGGAACACTCAAGGGAACACTTTCCTTTTCTGTGAGCCATGCCTGGAGCTTCTCCTGGAGATTTCTTCCTATCCCCTCTTCCTGGACATGTGCTGTGGCTTGCAGGGACATGAGGATTTGGGTACAGACCTTGCAGGGTCTAAGTTTGACCACACTTGTACTCATGATGGGGATTAAACTGGATTTTAGGACACTAGGTGGGATTCATGGCCCCCTAACAGAGCATTCCAAGTAGTCTGCAGGAGTTGGGGTGTCTGTTCCTCTCCACTGGATGTAAAACATTCCAGATGTGATACAGGACAGGAGAGGGTTTGGGTCCATCCCACAAGCAGAGCATCTTGGAGACTAAAACTGCTGTTGGCATTAATGGATGCAGCAGGCGTGGCATGAGATCCCTTCCTTGCAAAGCCTGACATTCAGCAGTATCTGACCTGAAAACCCAACAACCTTCTCAGCCACCCCCCAGGCAACAATAACAGGAGGGGAAGAACACAACATCTGCAGTTTTAGTTGGCTTTCTTGGTTTGAGACTTTTGCATTCAGAGAGCCTCTCCTAAAAGCCAGGAAGGCAGGAACCAGATTTTAAGTGGAAGGTGAGATTTCTACTTCAACAAGCAACCACCTGCCCTCAGCTGCTTGGATGAGGCATTTTTAGCCTTTCTGGAGCCTGTACTACTGTAAAGCCAGCACAGTTTATTTCTGTGAAAGTGTTCCCAGTTTACACTGGTATAAATAACATCAACATTAGACTCACAGTAAAGCAGACAAAAACCCCAGTAAGAATAAAACACAGGCATCACAATAATAAATAAAATAAAACACAGTCATGGTAGTGAGCAGCATTGGTGAATATTAGTAGTTCAGAATAAACAGTAGGACATGGGTTCTTGCTGTTGGTAACCTTTCAGATTCCTACTCAGCTTGTATCTGTCAAAGACATTTTTCCCCCAAGAGCTCATGAAGCATTACTATAAAATGTAGAGTTTTAATTGAGGGTTCAAAACCAGGCTGACTCTGCCAAATGTGATAGCATCAGCTGGTGGCGTCATTTGTCATTGTTACAGGCAAATAAACCAGCGAGTTAATCGAAGGGGATGAAAAATGAGGTGGTTTCAATTTTTGGAGTCCTGAATCCAAGTCCTTCTCCTTTCTTCTCATCAGTCTAGACCAAAATGCCAACAGCACCAGCTGCCCAATAGGCACTCATTCAAAAATCCAGTGTAGACAACACATAGGCACATTCTCGGTTGTTAAAGTCAAGGACAAACAGAAGGAGATATTACTAAGCAGGAGACAAAGAGAAAAAGAAAGAGTTTTCTGGAGATTGCAGCTGAAGGAGATGAGCAAAAAGGCAGCCACTGCTGCTCAGACAGCACCTCAGTCCAAGGCCCCTCAGTATCAAACTGACATGAGGTCTCTCTGGAAGGATAGAGTGGTGAAACACGTTCTTCAAAGGACCCCTTGGACTACTGCACAAAACCAAGTAGAGATCAAAATCTGAGAGTTTGTGAATCCTGTTTGTCAGCAGTATGCTGTCTGGAAGCTCAGTTCTGGGCTTTTGCTAATCCTATCTGCATCCCAACCATCAGGTGTTGTTCCACCCCACAATCACTGCCCTTTGCTTGCAGACAGGAACAGTATCTTTCAAATCTTTGCTCTTAGTATGCCAGTGTTGATCTTCAGCAGACCCAAAGTAGATGGGAAGATAATGTATTTGGTCAAAAGGTGTCCTGCTTATCTCTTTCTTAGATCCCTTTGGTGGAAAGACAGGAATTATTTCCCAGATGAAGATGTAATGTATTTCATGTTGTACCTCGAACTGATAGAACAGGCTCCCCAATGCACAAGGGATTCAGTCAAAGGGTCTTTTATCTCACACAGACTCCGGCTTCTCTGATCCACTGTGAAGAAATGATGCAGCCAACATGCCCAGGTCTATGGAGGTGTACAGGCACTCACAAATGAATCTCCACAGTGATCATAGGATTATAGAATCTCCTGAGCTGGAAGGGACCCACCAGGACCATTGAAGTCCAGCTCCTGGCCCTGCACAGGAGAACCTCAAGAATCCCACCATGTGCCTGAGAGCATTGTACAAACACTCCTTGAGCTCTGTCAGGCTGGTGCTGTGACCACTGCCCTGGGGAGCCTGTTCAGTGCCCAGCCTCCTTCTGGGGAAAGAACCCTTCCTAAGCTGACAGCTGAGTGTATGTGCTCGTAGCCTGTTACAACTGCAAAGGAAATGGAAGAGCTGAAACATTTGCATGGTGTCTTATGGCTGATCCCAGAACAAAACCAAGGTCTTCCAAGCCCATGGCCAACATCAGCAAGAGCATCTCTCCTCAATCTGAATATTTTGAAAGCATCTTCTCATAATTTTTTCCCCACTTAGTCCATCCCCCACTACCTCTCCTAGCAAACTTCATCACGATTCCAGCCCCGATAGTCCTGGATTTACATGTATTTATAGGGAAGTGGAAGACTAAGAGTAAAACAGCATCTTCTGCACAGCTCTGTCCTCATGCTCCACCCAACAGCCCTTACTCCAGCCACAAAAGCCCAAAAACCTATAATAGTTCTTATTCCTCCCTCGTTTTTCTATTTCTTAATTTTCACTCTCTTTAACACAAAAATCCGTTCCTTGACATGAAGTTTGTTTAGGCAGGATCAGAACAGGTAAAGGGGGAGGTCCAGATACTTCTCAGCCAGTTCTGACTCCTTTAAACTCCATATTCTTGGTATCTTCAAATTCAGAGATGAGCAGGTCTGGCCTTGCCCAGGTGCTGCTCTCCTGTCCGGCGGGTCAGATGGAGCCAGGTGAGCTACTCAGCTTTGCACTTTGAGATGGTGGAAGAAAAAAAGCTGTTTTCTTCAATATATGTGGAATATCTTCCTCAATAGATGTGGAATTGATGGAGAGAACAGTGATATTCTCTTTGCTCAGACCTTCCACAGTTTTAGGACTTAAAAGCTTTTCCCAGAAAAATAAGTGGAGACTTACCCCAGAACCCAACAGCATCTGTGAAAAAAACACAAAATGGAAATTTAAACAAAAACAAAGTCATCTCTTCCAGGACTTGATCTTATGTTCTCTGAATTTGACCTCCTCTCCACTAATGTGTATGAAAATACCCTCGACAATGAAACATTTCTTCATAGGCAATTATCTTAATTTTTATTACACAGGAATTCCTTTTCCTGTCAGACGGGGCTTGGGTGAGCTGAGCACTGCACATGGCATCTCTGGTTCCTCCCAACAGATATCACAGTGGATGATCTCACAGAATGTGCATTTCCTGTCCACAAAATTTCAAAACGGGACCGCCTCCCTACAGATTTCCTATAGCCTAGAAGGAGGTTGCGTCTGATTTGTCCCTCCAACTCAGTGAGAGCTGTGGCTGGACTTGCTGCAAGCTTTTAGGAAGGAATGGTTGAGCCAGGAGAGAGAGATGCTGTTGTACTAAACAAGTGGAAAGCAAATATATGCTGGAAAGAAGAAATAAACTGCAAGAAAGAAGCAGCATGAAGGAAATTTAGTATCATAACTGGTAGAGCAGACAGTTTTTGTAGTTAGTAGGTATGACCAAGATGTTTTCTGTTTGCCTGAAATGCAGCAACCAGCAGTGGCTTAGTGCATAAAATACCAATTGGCCTCAGAGGTCAAATCATCTTGCAAGGCTCAAGGTCACCTCTTTTACCACTGAATATCTAGAGCTGGTGTCTACTAAGGGTTGTCTTTGTATCTCCAAGTCTGGCATCGCAGAGCACTGGTCATGGTCTCAGACCCCAAGTGACCTGTGCCAATGGCTCAGCACATGAGCATGTTCCCGTTCTGAAAGCAGAAACCAAACCAAAACCATGTGTCATCTTGCCAAAACTCACAACTCCACCCTAAATCTCATGACCTTTGAGACCTCAGATCCTAGCAGCAAGTCTTTTACCTCTACCTGGAAGGAATTCCTTGGTGGAGAGCACCCCGTCCCATATGCCCATGCAAGAAGGGAAGTAGCTCATGTTTTCACACCAACGAGCTCTCAGCCCCACTGAAGAGAGCCATTGTGGAGTGACTGCATTATAAAAGTTGTTAAGACCTCTTCCAGACCATAAAATATGCAGCAAAGCAGAGTGCCAAATACCAGTCCTCTCCATGGCCCAAGACAAAGAGCCGCCCTGCAAAGCATTAATCCCTGCAGCTGCCTTGAACTATTCATGTCTCTTGGCTTTACGTAAGGAGCCATTCCATTCTAGCTACCAGTCTCTCCAAAACAGAGATTTGCAGAGCCTTTAACACAATTAAAGGTCATTCTCCGAACAGAAAACCCGAAGATTTGAATGGGAGGCTGTGACTTAGCAGAGAAGGCCAGACTGTTTATCTTCAGTGGGGAGTAAGTTTACCCAAAAATGCAGTTATGATTGTTTCTCCCTTACACACATCAACACCCCCTTCTTTCATCCAACAGCTTCATGGATAGTACATTCACTTGGGCTATGAGGGGCCTTGCTTCAATTTCCTCCTCTTCCTGGGGCGATCTGAAAATCTCCCATCTTCCTGCCTCAAACCACGAGACCGCAGGACAGAGCTACACAATTAAACACTCCCAAAGCCCCGTGGGTTGAATTATTGAGGTCAGCTCTGCAGGAGCAGCGTGCTGTCCCCTGGACCAGCCACGCACCACCTCCTGCTGCTGGGGATGACAGGACCCAGCTCCAGCTGCCCCCAGGGGAAGGTGAGCTGTAGAAGACACAAAACCAGCTGCAGAAATGGGGGAAGCATCATGGTTTGCTGGGCTCTGAGCAAAATATACTCCCAGCCTAGATACAGGCTGCAATGTGCCTGAGTCACTCTGTTAAAGGCCTCTGGTGGGATTTTTCACTTTCTCTTGCTGACACTGTTAAATGTTTCATACATCAACATGAATATGCCATGGACAGGGTGTCCATTTCCATGGCATCCCTGTTTGTGGCAGGGGAGTTGGAACTACATGATCTTTAGGGTTCCTTCCAACCCAAACCATCCTATGATACTATGAATATTGGGAAATTTAATCTACAGGCTGGAGAGAAAGCCATGGGATCTCCTTCTGTGGCAGAAAGGATTTTTAGGGTTTCATCTCTAAATTCTCGCATCAAAGCTCTAAGAAGCAGATTTGAAGAACATCCTCTGCCTGAAGATAAAACATTTTTCTTTAAACCAAAGGAACATTTTGGTTTGACACAAGAATGGTTTTTTTTAATTTCTTGGGTTATTGAAACAAAGCTACAAATTTTAAGCTTGGCCAGAGCAAGACCTAAATTTTTTACAAATGTTGTGTTCTGTAGCTAAGGCACACAAATGAACAAACAAACAAAAATCTGTTTCTCACAGCTCAGCTTCTCATCCCAATAAGAGATCTTTCTCCAAACCACTGGTTTTCAGTGGGTATGAGATGCCACATTTGGTGTTTGCTTATTTGAAGGCCAGGAGACCTCTGCTTAAAAACAACAAAAAGAAAATCCCCCTCATGCCAAGAAGCCCATGTTTCTGGCACAAAAAGCAAAAGCAACAGGTGCAAAATAGCACCTTCAGGTGGCAGCTTATGACAAGATTTGTGATAGTGAGACTCATTACACCAGCATCCAGCCCTCATCTCACTTATTTTAAGTCAAAAGGAAGCAAAATGAGAGGCTGTGATGCTGTACTTCATCTGGGTTAGGTAACTTGAAGGCAAAAGACTCTCTGGAAGAGAAATCCCCAGCTTCCACCCAGCATGCTCCCTCTAATTTGCCCAAACATTCCCCAGGATGCCCAGCTCGCACCTTTGGATGAGCATTGAAGACTCCTAGGATGACAAAAAAAACCCCAAAACAAACAAAAATACCCCAAAACAAAACAAAAAAACCAAAAGCCACTAAGACCTGGCAAAATTAAGCTAATTTGTCCTTCCCTGTGAGTCATTAAAGTATTTTTAAATGAACTTTGAATAACAGAGCCCTCTTCTCTTGTTCTGCCCATATGGTAGATGAGAGCTTCTGGCCCCAGACAATGTCTTATGGGACGTCATTCTGAACAGGAAGCAAAAATAAAGTTGTTCCATTAGCAAAGGAACTTGTTTTCCCCACCACTCTGGTCCTGGCTGTCCCAAAACCCCTAACAGCCCTGGTGCCCTTGGCTGCATGTGCTCTGATGAAATACTACCAAATCCTTGCTCCCAAGTCCATCCCACACCAGTTTCATGTGGCAGCAAATCCTCACTTTAGAGGCTCCCAGAAGTTTAATGTGCAGTGACTGAAATAACCTGTCTGTTTGGTGACCCAAAATGGCTCGGACAATTACATATCTGTTGGGATTCTCACAGCTGTGGGGTGCATGGAAACCAGTCTATATTGAGCCATCAGCTGTGAAAGCATTTTCACTCCTAAATATGTGAATGAACCAGGGGAAAAAAAAAAATTGGGTCAACGTTTCTCCAATTTTTATGGGACTTGCAATTCAATTTTTGGGTATGCTACTGCCAGCAAGCTGGACACAACACTAAAATTTCAGGTATGTTGGTGCAGGCTCATCTTTCCTGTGTGCCAGCCCCAGTGGGGTTAGAGATGATGTCACTTCAGAGACTCCAAAATAGGGGTTACTAAGTGGAGAATGCTTTATGCTGTCATGCATCAGCACACCCAAGTGTAACAGTATATTAGGTAACCTGGTCTTAGAGAGGAACTACATCTAGGGTTATGCATCAGCAATTTGAGAAAAGCATCTTTTGGAATCCTTCCCCAGCATGGCCAAAGGACTATTGGAAAGAGGATGTAAAAAAAGCAAAACAACCCCCCAGACAGATACATTTTAAAATGTACTGCAACAATGGATTTTGAATTGTACAGAATAAAAAAATTTGGAGTAGCAGGACTGATGAAACCTATTTTCCTGAAGACTTTTCCCCTACAATTTTTCACCTTTTTCCCAGGACAGGAAAGACATGATCAGCAGTACACTTTGCACTGTGAAGGGGGCTGTGGCCTCATTCTGGGGACATAATCCAAGTCACTCCTCTCCCCACCAGCACTTTGCACAAACCCATTAAAAACCCAAACTATCTACGAGGCCACCTTGCCTTTGCCAAATTTGGTTGATCAAGTGATTCAGGTGAAATTAATGACTGGATGGCAGAGTGTTTGCTGAGGAAAGGGAAAGGACCAAAGATGGAATGAAACACACCCAAAATACTTGGAAAGATCCTTGGGCTTTGATCTGGCTACCAGTTTAAAACCATAGGCAATGTGACTTGTGCAACAGGCTGCTTACGAGAGCAGGCAGAAGTGAAATCCATGGGCAGGGACACTTTTCACTAATGTTCCATTGATGTGCACCAACCCTCCAGCCTGTTCTATCCAAACTTACAGGGGTGCAGAACTGAACTCTGCTCAGCTAGAAGCCCAAACCCAAATTCTGTTAGCAAAGGCACTGGAAATCAGGACCAGATTTTGAAATTCTGGGTAGCATAGGCTTCAGTCAGGCAACTTCAAGCAGAGACGCAAACCTCACGTGGTAGGTGGAGATGTTGCTCCTCTGCTCCTTTCTCCTGGCTAATTTTCTGCATACTCCAGAAATGTATCAGCCAAAGGCACCTTTAAGCCTCTGTGGCAGAAAGTGAATTTCAATCCTCCACAGCCCCCTCCCAGCTCCCCTGGGTTTTGGGCTTTTTGAGTTTTGGGGTTTTCCACTGAACACCTGTAAAAAAAACCCCTTTGTGCTATTGTGGGGAAGAGCAGTACTTGAGCTACCCCTGGAAATACAAATGCTGATTCCTGCTGGAAGAGATCAAGGGTGTAATCCCCATGGATTTTCCACCTGATCCAACCAATTCCAAGGCAAAGTTCAACCACCAAATCTCAGAGCTGGAAACATTTCAGGCAATCATATCTCTTGGGCTCATGAGCCGTGTTTGCCTCTCCTTGGCTTTACCTCCTCACTGCCCTCGTTCTTGCTACCTCTCCTTGTACTCCCCTTCCCCAGCCCAGTCTCTTTCCCAACTCTCATGTTTGCATCAAAAAAAGGACTTCATCCAAAGTGTGATCAGCAGGTCGAGGGAAGGGATTCTGCCCCTCTGTTCTGCTGTTCTGAGACCCCACTGGAGTGCTGTGTTCAGCTCTGGGGTCCCCAGCATAAGAAGGATGTGGACCTGTTGGAGCAAGTCCAGAGGAAGTCACGGAGATGCCCAGAGGGCTGGACCACCTACCCTATGGAGACAGGCTGAGAGAGCTGAGCTTGTTCAGCCCGGAGAAGCCTCCAGGGAGGCCTTTCAGAACCTGTCAGTACCTAAAGGGGCTGTAAGAGAGCTGGAGAGGGACTTCTGACAAGGGTATGTAGTAACAGGACAAGGAGAAATGGCTTCAAACTGAAAGAGAGTAGGTTTAGATTAGATATTAGGAAAAAATTCTTTACTGTGAGAGTGGTGAGGCCCTGGCACAGGTTGCCCAAAGAAGTTGTGGGTTCTCCATCCCTGGAAGTGTTCAAGGCCAGGCTGGATGGGGCTTTGAGCAACCTGGTCTAGGGGGTGGCATCCCTGCCCATGGCAGGGGCTTGGAACTACATAATCTTTAAGGTCCCTTCCAACCCAAACCATTCTATGATTCTGTGATGTTTATCTCTCAGCTGGGTCCTTTTCACAGCCTTTCTTGACCTGGAAAGGAAACTAAAGGTTTACATCCAGTTTCTGGGCTCATTCCTACATGGCAGACAGCAACAGTTCCCACAAAATGGGTTGCTCTCCTCTCCAAAATCACAGCTCACCCTCCTTTTCAGAGGAGGACAACATCCCAGCTCGCAGCGTTCAGCCCAGCCTCACGCTGCGGGGTTGATGTGAGTGAGCATCGCTGGCAAACTCCCGACCCAGTGTCACTCTGTTATTAAAACGTGCCTCACGCTCAGCCAGCAAAGTCCTGGGTTGTTTTGGGTTCCACAATCATTGCTGCTGCTGCTGCTGAGCATTTTGCAAATATCTGTTGATACAGCCCCTCTCCTACAGGCACGGCGATACAATTAGTCAAAAGCGTGATGGAAGCAAAGATAAAGAGAAAACATGGGTAGAACTGGCACAGAGCCTGCTGCTCTCTTCCTTTGTTTATAATATGTGCAAGGGAGAAAAAGCAGAGGAGAAGGAAGGATTTTGTGTATTTGTGGTGCATGCAGGTCTCGCAGCATTATTGAAGGCTAATTTGATGATCTGTAGTTTTACATTCTGTTCTTCCCAAAATCTGTGAAAAAGTACATGGGATAGGCAAAAAACACGGTGCAAGGGGACTCTAAATCTCTCTCCAAAGACAATTAACTGCTATGATCATTCAGTAATAATGAGTTCATGTTTGCAAACTAGCCCGACCGCAGAATATGCTGAACACGTTATCATCAGCCCCGAGCTCCCTGAAACCTGATCGCGCTTCAAAACACGCCGGGTTCCTCGCTGTGAGGAGCGCCGCTTGCTTTTTTATCCTCTGCCTCCAAATTTCAGTATTATTTTAAAACTGTAATTGAATTTCAATCCTCTGTATGTGTGTGTGTGAAGAAAGGAAACACTTCTCCCAAGATTTACTGCATGTCTGTTACTGTGTGGGCTGTTTTGACTCTGCAGCGTAGCACAGACCATGCAAACCGCGCACTATTGGAATCGGTTCAAACTTTTACAGTCCTTCAAATTGGGGCTGGAGCCGGAGAGGAAATACTAAAATCCTGTATATACAACTTCTGTCTGTGAGGGGGAGAGAAATTCCATGAAAATTAAGAACTCAATGATGTATAAATTTATATTCTGTTTAAAGGGTGGGTTGAGTTTTTTCTTTTTTTCTTTTCTCTTTTGAGTCTTTCTTTTTTTTTTTTTTTCTGTTGAAAAAACAATTGAACTCTTATATAAGGAAATCAAGGATCTTTAAATAACACGAGGTCCTGCGAGCTGGTGGCAGAATAGGGGCTCAATCTTTTTAAGCCAAGCCATCTAATTAGCATGTGAGCCAAGTTTTATGAAGGTGAGTCAGTTCAGATGTGTTGCTCCTGAGACAGCCGAGCCAATTTCTCTTAATGGCATGTGCTGTGAGTAATTAAACCGGATTCTGCAATCAGCATATTGTCCTTCCTGGCTGCAAACAGCTGCCAGCAGGCTACAGTCAACAGGCCCATCCACAGCAGCTCCTGCCTGGCAGGGACTGGGCAGGCCCATGGCCAGGATGGGAGGAGGAGGGTGTTCAGGATGCTTTTATCACCCTCTGATGGCCTTACCCTAAAGAGCATTTCAGTACAAAACCCAATTCAAATATAATAATCTCATCTTGGGGTTTCCTATCCCACCAGCACTATGCCCAGTGCCTGGTATCCAAATGGCTCCACTCCTCCAGTACGGTCCTAGCACAGCACTGATTCTGGAAACAAGGACATGGTGACCTGCCCTCGTTGGCTTTCCAAAGGGACCTCACAGCCTCCCCAGCTACTGCACGTGGCTCTCATCCACAAGGAAGCTGCTCTAACCGGGACTATTCCCATATTGTTTCCATTATCTTTTTATGACTGTCATGTGGACAGGGGAAAGGGGGAGGCAGGAGGAGGCAAAGAAGAGGAAAAAAGAAGCAGGACATCAAGTTCTGTCTTTGAGGAGGGAGCTGACAAGAATGCAACGGTCAACTCCCTCTAGCACAGATTTGCAGACACTGAAAATCTGAGTGAGCACAGGCAGCCCCATGATGGGAAAGGCCCAGTGCTTCTGCCAAATGCCATTTTACAGCCTCCCCTTGCAAGCAGGAAGGTTGTAACCTCCATCCCCCTTCATTTTTTGGTTTTGTCCCGGGCAATTTGCTCTTGATCTCATAGGTCAGGAGAAAGTAAGCACAACAGATTGATGAATTGCTTTCTGCCTGGAAACCCTGACACGGCTCCAGCAGGACGCGGCGCTCAGCCCCTCCCCAGCCAATGCCACATCCTTCTGCCCCAGCGGTGACACGCACGGCCCCGTGGGTCACAGCACCACCATGGGCACCTCACAGCAGTCCCCGGCACCGTGGGTGTTTGCAGCTTACATCCGCAGGGTTGTGCACACCCTTGCATGTCCTGAGGGGCTCAAATGCCAAACCGTCTTGGCCGCCATCCCTGTGACAAACATCTGACCCTGCTGAGTGCCATTTGGGAAACAGGATCATTTTATTTCATTCTGAGTGGCTCCCACTGGTGCTAGTGAGTTAAAGTGCTGCAGCTTGTCCTCATGCTGATGCCACCAGGCTGGAGAAGGAGAGCTCATCTCTCCTACCCCACTCGGGTGTCCACGCCACCATGCGCTGATCTCCAACAATCCCTGCTCTCCATCCACATGCTAAAATGTTTCTGAAGTTCTTCCTTCTGCCTAAAGGGGGCTAAAACAAGTCTCACAAAATTGGTCAGTGAGCATAAATTTGCTAACCTGGTCAGGGCAAAAAAAGCAGAACAGGAATAAATTAGAGTTCTGATATGGTTGAGAATTGGGTGGTGATATCAGACTGGCTGTCAAAGGAAGAGATGAGGGACAGATGAAAAGGGGAAATCATCTTCTCCAAGTACTATTCCTAGCAAAAACTCTGCACTGGTGAAAACTCTTTCTATAGCTGATCTCTACTGTAATACTTCTTAGAGCTGTGTGTGAGAACCTCACCTGAACTCTGCAATATCTCCTGAAATAAAGCATGTAGAGTTACTGCCTTTGTATTAGGGCACAGGCAAAGCTCATAGCAACACATCATGTGCAAAGTGGTTGCATCCAGTATTCCTAAAACATGGCAGCAAACATTGGATGCCCATAACTAGCATGGATTTTCTTGTCCATGTATGGTCACATTTCCATTGATGTTTTAACCTTCCCTCAAAATAAATAATTTTTATAATGGAAATTGTTTTGACCACAGGAAAACCATCAGACCTAAAATGCACTTTGCAGTGCTTTATGGGAGCTTCACTTTTCTCCTGGGGTTTCCATTTTCTGCAGGGGCAAGAGGTGCAGCCAGACTGCACTGCAAGAACAGTTTGAGACCAAAAAGGAGGCATCAGGATGGGCAACCAGGTGGCTGACACAAACTGGATGGGGAAAAGCAAATTACTGCTGCCACTCTCAGCTGCAGCATATTCAGTTCCATTTTAACAGACCCGAGAAGACTTCTGTTTTCGTCAAAAGTGTCTGCAAAAGAAAAATCACTTTCAGGCAAGGACTCATTGTTTCCTTCCTTTCTGCTGAGTGATGACAGATCTCACAGAAGCCCTAAGCATAGGTGAAGTAGGAGAACTACATAAATATAAGCTAAAATGCAGCTCTACTTCCTTCCCGTGGAATACCGTCAGCCCTTGTAAATTCTGCAATGTGAGCAGCTGGTTCAGATGCAGAGGGGAACAATAAACAACTCAGGAAGCGATTGCTGGCATTGCTGGAGAAGGTCATAGGAAGCCCAAAGGCGGGGTCCCTGTGGTTCTGTGGGCTGTGTGCCGAGTGTGTGCAGTCCCCAAGGGTGATACAGGCCAAAGACGTGACGAGAAGGCAAAGAGAGGTGCAATAGCTATCACAGGGTCACCTAATGCATCAGTGGCAAAGCCATGCTCTCCATCTCTTCACACCCTGCCTGGAGACCTGTGTGTAGACACCAGAGTAAGTAAAAGATGGACAGAAACCTTTTGTTCCCACAGTTTGTGCCTCTTTTTCCACCCACATGTCCCACCAAGACTGGAGAGAGTAGGACAGGCTTCAGTACATTCTTTTAAAAGCCATCCCGAGACAGAGAGTGCACCACGTCTCCAGCTGAGTGATGTGGGAGGAAGAGGCATCTCTGAATAGAAATATCAGTTTAGTCTCATGCTTGCACCACTTCTCAAACTTCTTAGAGAAAAAAAAAAAACAGTTGACTTTGGGGTCTCTCTCCAATGGGTCGTGCATGGTGCCTGAAGCACCAGCACAGCTTCTCCCTCAGTTGTTAGCAACAACTTTTGGGCATAGCACAAAGGCAGTGGGACTCCAGCACTGCTTCCTTGGATATGCCAGCAGGGACATCAAGTGCTCAGGTCGCCCTGCAGCTCTTTGTTGGGTCTGCTCAGCCCACTCTGCCCTAACACCCTGGGGCTGCCATGGGCGCCAGCCATTGTCAGGCCAGCTGAGATGTGTCTACACATCTCTGCTCCCTAGGTAGTCATCTGCTAAAACAGCTCATTTAGGCCACAGAACGAAAGCTGAGAAGAGACACGGTTGCTGTCTATAAATACATTGGGGCAAGCATCAGAGAGGCAGCTGAGCTATTGAAGCTAAAAGACAATGTTGGCACAGGAACAAACGGGTATGAAGAGGCCAGGAATAAATTAGGCAAAAATTAGAGAGAGAAAACAACCCTCTGAGAAGCTCTTGCCTGGAACAGGCTTCCAATAGGGGCTACATGACAAAAAGTGGTTTTCAGTCAGATGGATCTGACTAAATTAATGAAGACGTGGGGTGGGAGTGGGGATGGCTGTATATCACTGTTTGAAACACCAGGGGTCACAGCATGCATCCAAGTGATCCTTCCTACTCCCACATCCCACATTTTTATGAATGTGGAGGTGTCACTATGCTGGACACACCAGCAAATACAGAGACATAGATACACATGTTAGATTTGACCTAGGATGTCCCAATTTCATCACAGAATCACTGAATGGTTTGGGTTGGAAGGAGACCTTGAAGATCACCTCTTTCTAAACCACCTGCCATGAGCAGGGACACCTTCCACTAGACCAGGTTGCTCAGAGCCCCATCCAACCTGGCCGTGAACACTTCCAGGCATGGGGCAGCCACAGCTTCCCTGGGCAGCCTGTCCCAGTGTCTCCTGACCCTCACAGCAAAGAATTTCTTCCTAATATGCAATTTAAACCTCCTCTCTTTCAGTTTGAAGCCATTCCCCCTTGTCCTGTCACTACATGCCCTTGTCAGTAGTCTTGCCCCATCTTTCCTGTAAGTTCCCTTTGATGCCTTAGGTTTTAACTTTTATATTTTTCAAATCCTATACTGCCTAGTGTGTAACTCTGAAGTTTCTTGTGGCCTGTTAGCTGCTGTGCTCTCATGCTGGTTAGACATAACAAACCTTTCCAGGTTTGCTCCTCAAGGACACCAGGCCCCAAAATGTGTAAACTAAAGCCACTGAAGGAGGGACAAACCTGGGGTAATTACATCATTAACTGAGGTTATAATTGAAGAATTAACCCTGATATGCAAATGAACCAAATTTATAAAAGTGTGAAGAACCCACGACCCAGCATCCATCTTGGGTGTAGCCTTTTGACTGCCCAGGGTGTACCTATGAAGGCCCTTCCAATAAATACCTCCTTTTATTCTCTTATTTTGTCTAGTCTCTGTGTTTTAGGTGGCCATCTCAGGCATCACCCTCAGGCACTGAAGGGATTTAGGTCACCCTTGAACTTTCTCTTTTCCAGGCTGAACAATCCAAATTCTCTCAGCCTTTCCTCATGGGAGAGGTGCTCCATCTCTCTGATCACCTTGGTGCCTTCTCCAGACAGGCTCCAGCAGCTCCAGGTCCTTCCTGTGCTGGACCCCAAAGTTGGAGGCAGCTCTGCAGGTGGGGTCTCACCTCAGCGGGGCAGAGGGGCAGAATCTCCTCCCTCAACCTGCCCACCCTGCTTTGGATGCAGCCCAGGACACGGGTGGTTTTTGGGCTGCCTGTACACGTGGCCAGCTCATGTCCAGTTTTCCATCCACCCTCACCCCCAAGGCCTTCTTGGCAGGGCTAGTTTTGGTGTGTTCATTCCCAGCCTGGACTGATACCAGGAATTGCCCTGACTCAGGTGTAACACCAGCACCTGGTCTTGTTAAACTGCATGAGATTCCCATGGGACCACTTCCAGAGCCTGTTCAGGTCCCGCTGGATGGCATCCCATCCTTCAGCTGTGTCAACAGCACCACGCTGAGGTCCCATCAAAGTGTCCATGTTTGGAAATGTAGCTAAGGGTAAAAAGCCCACTACAACTTTTTCTGTGAGTTTGGCCATTTTTGTAACCAATTTTGTGCTGATGCCCACCAGGACTCTATTGCAAAGAGATGGCAGAGGTAAGTTTGTGCTTAATTGTGTAAGATGCATAAACATATACAAAATACAGGTTCCTTGACACCCCTGAGATACCTGAACCATACTCAGGTTAACTCAGGTGCTGTAACTCAGATTCATCTTGTAAACACTTCCAGGCTACATTATCTTTCACATCTACTGCAGCTGTATTATCCCAGTCATCCCAAATGAGAGCAAATAAACCCTTCCCACCACACTCCTATCATATTTTTCCATACTTTTAGCCTCAATCTTGGGAATGTTGTTACCAAGCATAGCACTCATTACATGTATTTTTTCAATAAAAATCAATGGCTGTTCTTACAGGCACAGAATCATTTTACATAAAACCCCACCAGCTCTTCTTCCATCCCATGATCTACAAGTCTTTTTAGAATCTTTCTATTGGAGACTCTGGAAATGTGAGCAATTATATCCGATTTAAGAGAGGGTTGATGTGGAACCATCAGAGAGAAACTGTTTTGTGTAACTTTCCTGATTCCGAGAGAGCCACAAAAAGCTCCACCACATCTACAAGTGCATCTAGAGGAAAACAACTGAATTTTATTCACTTTAACAACAGAGAGAAATGCAATCCTGTGCAATAATCCACCATGCAATAGCCCATGTCTGACAAGCTTAATATTTATTCCAAAACACTTTCACCTCAGATACATTCCATTTGCAGGCTTCAGGAACATGCTCCCACTCCTCTCAAGAAAGATGAAGGCAGGGAATGTTTGAAAGTCCTCTCCATTTCGGGTTGCCTCCTCGTCGTGTGCCCTGGAGAAGCACAGTGTGAGCCCAGGAGCTAACCCCACACTTGTGAATTGAGACCATCTTCCCATTCCAGCACATGGCTCTTGCACATTTTGTTTCAAAATGAAATGGTGTTAAGGAGACCTTTGGGAAAGGAAACAAAAATGGCATTTTATTTCTTTCTCTGGTTTTCTTTTTTTTTGTTTTATTTTTTTGCCCTATCCATCACTTCTTCTCAAGACCTCAAGTCCCAGGACATCCTGCCTGACACAATCCAGAGCTGGCCCCTTCGGGCTCTAAATAAAGTCACAGCTTTGGGGTTTCCAGGCAGAAAGTTCACTGGAAGGGCCATGGGAGGGGTTTTGTCCTTCCTAAGGAGGATGAGAAATTGCAAGAGAAACCTGGATGCTGGTTGCAAAGGTAGGAACTAAACTCTTTGAGGAACAGGACAAACCCATGAATGTTTTTCTTCTTGTGCCTATGTATGGTGTTTTAACAAAGTATAATTTAATTAGAGAGTGTTCACAACAGCTCACAATAGCGACAAGAATAAATGAGCCGTGACATTTCATTCCAAGAACAGTAGATGGGGAATTCATAGATGGGATATTGTGAAAACATTGAGCTCCCTAGGGCCCCCTCCTCTCTCCATACTCATCTGAAACACTCATTTTTCAGGTCCCTGTTCTAACACAGGAACTGCCTCCCCTAACTCACCAGGGAGCCACAAGAACATGAGAACCTTCAATATTCCTGCATGGGAACATCTCCTATGCACCCAGAGGACATGCCTTTCTCCATACCCTCCCACAGAGGATAACAAGCCCCAAATCTGCTGAAGGAACTGTCTCAAGAAGGAGGAAAAAAGGTGATCCCTCCATGCTTTTCATATTCTGTAAGTAAAGGAGCATGGGAGAAGCACACATTGCAGCTAAATGTGCTTCTATTTCTGGAGATATTTCTCCACTTTATGATCATGTGTCACGTTGCTGCCACTGGACAGGCACCTCAGCAGTGAGAACTGCCGTGTCTTCAAGCACAACTCTTTGAAGCCATTTGATGACCCAAAAGTCCCTCAATTTCAACCTCAATTTCTTTGCTCTGCTTGTCTTTCAGGCTCAATGAGAAAGAGGGATCCACCTTGGAGCCCAGTGACAGCAAACTGGCCCGTTTCACCCCCACTCACAGCAGGCAGGAACAGGCAATCTGGAAATCATTGTCACCTTATAAAAGTGGCCACTTATTTTGAGGACCCAGTAAGTCAGAGTCTGCTTCATACGTGGAGCTTGGCACAGCTCTCCTCCCAACTTTCCTATATGAAATTTTAGGCTTAACACCTTTTTTTCTGCAAAATTTGCTTTTGAGTGTTGAACTATTTTCCTGCTAAAGTTTGCCTCATGCTGAGATCTAAAAAACAGAGCTTCTTGGCTAAAAATGAATCACTGAGGTCAGAAAGTTTCTACAGACCTCATAAACTCTGCAGTCCTAAGTGATTTAAGGCTACAGCCCTAGGATTGCTTTTGGGACAGTCTCTGACTGAACCAGAAATTTGGTTGGCCACTGGTCAGTTCCCTATGGAGACTGTCACTTCAGGAGGTATTTTACAATCTGAGGTGTATTTCAATATGGTGGCTCAGACAGAAGCATCTACTGTGTTGTGTGGACTTTTGAGACAAAGGTGACTGCAGCAGTGGAGCTTTGCCTGCCATGCAGAAGATGAAGCAGTGCAAGAAGGAAGGAGGGATTCCTTCCTGGGCTGCTCTCCTCCATCTCTGGCCCTCGGCATCCTAATCTACTAAATTCCCAAGCCGTGCTCATATTGCTCCTCAACAGAGCACTGCAAGCTCCTTTATACAAATCTTCCACCATTTATCTCAAAATCCCCCTCCTCTCCCAACTGGAAGGTGACTTCCTCGCCTCCCACATTAGGATGCACCCACCCCAGAGCAGCCACCTGGGAGCCAGCAGCCACTCAGGATGCCAGGGCTGTGGTTTCCAGCGCAACAAAAATAACATCAGGGCTATCAACCTATTTCAGGAGCGTTCCCTCATGCAGGGCTACCCAGCCAAACTATTCCAGGCTGCTACTGTACTGGCTGATGGACGCTGCCTGCGTGTGCCCTGCATACTGTACATTCCCTTGTAAGGGCTTGCCCCATTCCCTGCTCTGCTCTGAGGTGTCATCTGGCCTTCTGCCCCACACCTGCTGGCGGAAAGGTCCCCACAACACCCACTCTTGAAATCCTGCTCCCAAGGCTTTCCTGGGAGCTCCCTAGCAGGATACAATGGCTTTGAACAAAAGGAGTTGCTCCCAGGGCAGAGCTGAGATGCTGCATTGTGGTCCTGTGGTGCAGGGACTTGGTTCTCTGGTCATGTAGAAGACATGCTTCTCTATAGGATACTGTTTTAAAACCCACTCTTCTTTACTAGATCCTGTGCAGTGAGCCAGGGCCTGGGACTAGGGTGCGGCAGGAGGGAGGGTGACATGAGAGCCGGGTTCAGCACAGGTCCCCAACTCAGCTATCCATCAGAGATCCTAGAGCTGGAGCTTCATTCAGGGTTTATCATCACTGATGTCAGCAATTCATAATGGCAAACTCAAACTTTTACAAGATTCGCAGGGGCGCCGTGATCATCGCTGAGGAACAGGGTGGCAGCAAGCTGTGTCGATGTAACACCTTGTGAGATGGATTCTGGACCACACCAAGGTCTGCATGGATGGGCATTATTAATGACGTGGTCTTGGAAGAGGAATGGGCAAAAATGATGGATAGTGGACTTTACAAGAGTCAAGAGTGCTGAGGACTGGTGACTGGAGTCATCCGATCCCTCTGTATTTTCAGTAAGATGTCTCACTGTTCTGTGTTTTCTTTACAGCCATTGGAGACAATTCAAACCTTTGGTCTAGAGTAACTCATCTCTACTGACTTCAGAGGGAACTTAGATGCTGCTTCAAAGTTAAGGACCTGAGTTAGTGGGTGAACCTAAGCTGAAACCTTCAGTTTAGCACCAAAGAGCTCCTACATGAGCACCCCTGCAACACAAAGATGTCTGGTAGTGCTGACCTGTGGAAAACCCCTCTAGAGCAGGGAGGAGCTGTAACCTGCACAGCAAACCAATTGCAGGTCCTCTCTGTTGAACTGGAGGGTCATATCCAAAATTACTGCCATGGCAGTACCATAGAATCATAGAATATCCTGAATTGGAAGGAACCCACAAGGATCATTGAGTCCAATGCCTGGCCCTGCAGATGACACAAGAGTCACACCATGTGCTTGAGAGCATTGTACAAACACTCCTTGAGCTCTGTCAGGCTTGGTGCTGTGACCACTGCCCTGGGGAGCCTGTTCAGAGCCCAGCCTCCCTCTGGGGGAAGAACCTTTTTCTAATATCCAACCTAAACCTCCCCTGACACAGCTTCAGGCCATTCCCTTGGGTCCTGTCACCGTCACCACAGAGCAGAGATCAGTGTCTGCCTCTCCTCTTCCCCTCACGAGGAATCTGTAACTGCAGTGAGGTCTCCCCTCAGTCTCCTCCAGGCTGAACAGGCCAAGTGCCCTCAGCCGCTCCTCACACGGCTTCCCCTCGAGGCCCTTCACCATCTCTCTTGGTTGAGCTTTCCAAGGCAACATCTCCCACAGTCTGCATCCACCAAAGATACTGGTCACCTGAAGACACATAGCAGGAACTTCCAGTGCTTATTTCAAAGTTCACATCCCTGAAATTCACATAGCTGCTGTTTACTCCTGGAAATACATGATATTTGTAGGGACCTTGGCTCCCAACAGCAAGGTGCCTTTCTGCCTGTTAGTGGCAGTGCCTTTCTTTGTATCACTGTTTTTTTACTTCCCTTTTACTCCTGTTTTAACGTAATAAAATATTTAAATATCCAATTTAAAAAGAAGCATGGTTCTCACCATGCGAGGCACATCAAGAGCAGCATGAGCAGAAACAGAAGCACACTAAAAATGTCTGATCTGCCTATTCACAGCCACAGTCCTTGCAAAAGACTCAAGACACATTTTGACATTGTTCATTTTGGTGTTGCTCATTTCTCACACTGCACTCAAAGAAAGTAATGGTGCTGGAAAGTCCTTGGGATTTGTTCTGGAAATGGATCTGTCATTCATGGCACAGCAGCCATGACAACACTTGTCTCGGGAGGCACTAAACACCTGCCAAGAGCAACAGGAACAGATGGGGCAATGTGCAGAGGAGACCTTGCAGCAGGAGACGCTTCCTGCTGCTCCAGCAAGTCACCACAGTCATATCTGCCTTATCAGCCACCTCGCACTCACATCTGAGGAGCTGACAGCGTGACTAACCAACACTGAAGCAAGAGATTTTGTATCTAAGGAGCACCATTTGCTGCAGAACCTCCTTCCCATTTTCAGTAGAATCATAGAATGGCTTGAGTCAGAGGGCACCTTAAAGATCACCAGGTCCAACATCCCTGCCATGGACAGGGATGACACCCACCAGACCAGGTTGTTCCAAGTCCTGTCCAACCTGGCCTTGAACACTACCAGGGATGGGGTATCCACAGCTTCTTTGAGCAACCTGTTCCAGTGCCTCACTAACCCCATCCATAGGGAGAAACCAATAAGGATAATTCAGCTTTCAAAACCAACAGAAGCTCTGCATATTTTAAGCAGCAATGTGTTTCTGCTGTCTCTGCAATGTTCCTTCCAGACATGCACAACCTTCAGTTGAAAGCACTGCTCCACACTGGGCAGGTTCAAAAGCTCACACAGCAATCTCAAGCCAGCTCACTGCCCCACTGCCTTACACTGAGAGGAACCACTTTGCAAAATCTGGAAGCTGTTCCCTTGACCCATCAGATAAGGCTGCTGCAGGATCCAATTTCTCAGCAACACTCCTGGCCAGCAACTGAAGCAATTCCTGCAGTAGCCCAGCCTGATAAAACTGCTGCTAGATTCCTCCCTTTTTGGCTGAAGATTTAATTTGAGATCTAGTATCCCACTGTGCACTCCCCCAGACTTCCAAAATGTTCTTCTCTAAACAGCCTTCCCATCTCGCGCTGCCAGGCTTTGCACATCTGGAGTCCAGACCTCGTTGTCACTGACCCAGGACTCACCATAGTTCTCCTCCTCCAGCTCAAAATTAAACACATACAGTCGCCCCGATCTGAGCACAGCCCTTCTGCCAGGTGGTGTCAGCATCCCACGGGGCCAGGTCCAAGAGCTCACGTTTGCTTTTAAAACAAAACAGCCCTGGCTGAAGGCGCCCACGCCGAACTCCTGGGAACCCCACAAAACGTCAGCAGTGTCCTCAGTAATCCATACAGCCTCTCCACCCACATCAGTCTGAGGATGAAATCAGGGAAAATCTGTTATTGGGCTTCTTGTTTCTGCTCAAGATGGAAAACCCTGCAAATAGCCCATGGAATTGGTCTGAAATGGTACCCCCTCAGAAGTAGCAGCAGTCACCAGTTAAGTCCCCACCAGCAGGAAGCCTCTGCAGGTGAACTCACTGCTGAGTGCAATTTCTGTTCAATGCACCATTTTGGTGTACAGAGTGATTAGGATCAGGCCACAGAAGCCAGGCTGTCCCCAGCCCAGCAGGAAGTGCAAGAATCACCCTCTCCTCTTCTCTGCTTTTCATATTTCAGAGAAAGGTACCCAGCTACACACCGGCTGTGTGCAGAGTGCCTTCTGCCTGTATATCACCCTGCCCAGAGCCATCATGCAGTCATCTTGGAGCTGTAAGCCCTTAGGATGACACAGGATGACAGGAAGAAAAGGAAGATCCATGTTACACAGCTGCTTTGCTCTAAAATAATAATTTACCCTTGCTCCATACTGTACCCTGCAACCAGTTGTGAATTTGTGTGAAGCTTCTGGCGACCTTCAGGGTGTTGCTGGAAAGATTCCATGCAATAAACTTCTGGCAAGTAAAACACTTTCTTTTGTCTCACCAAGATGAATCCTTTTGCTTATGGAGCTTGGCCCCCTCCAGACATCCAGCTCATTCCAGCAAAGAAACTCTCCAGGTGCAGTTTGTCCTGCTCCTGTTTGAGGAGAACATCCTCATCTTCTCCATCTCCCGCTCTGAATCACCAGGTGTAAATCAGCAGTAATGACTCCCACCTGGAAGAGTCTGGAGGAAACATAGACTGGACAGATGTTCTGCTTTCAGAAGACAGCAAGTGATATATCTGTAAGAGTGACAGGCATGGTGAGGGAAGTGAGGCTGCTCTTAGCAACCCTTGGAGGGAATGGTCAGGACCAGCTACTGTCAGCTTGATGCTATCAAGCAAAAGGGAGAAGCACAGGGAGATCTGAATTCCTCCTTCAAAAGCTCCTTCCTCTGGTATCACCTAACCTGACCCTTGCTGCATTAAAAATGTCATTTTTGTACAATACTTGAATTCCAAGGTCCCATCCATCGCTGAACACTGTGATGGCTGCCAGGACCACGTCTTGCACATGTGTCTCTCCTCTTCAGCAAACACCCAGAGTATCTCAGTGCATCTGGTGTTGACAAGATGGGCTTTAACTTTAGAGAGCTCTTGGGTGCCAGAATGACAGCACTGAAGAATGAGATCTTCTGCTGCTGGAACGGGCGCATGTTCAACAATGACTCAGGACAGGAAAATGCCACTTACTGAAACTCCAATACTTGTTTCTCAACCAGCCAAAGCTCTTGGAGGTCTCCCATCTAAATGCTAACCAGGCCTGGAGCTTCATGTCTTGAGACCTCACAAGAGCAGCTGCAGTATAAGGAGGACACTGTGCTATTCAGGGCAAACCAGGAGACAGTCAGTTTGTAGAAAGACCCTCCTGGAATTTTTAATAGGTTAACATTGAATGTTTTATTTGAGCTCTCCTGCTTCAGATTTCACTGATCAGTGGGTTGCTGGGCAAAACACACAGGTTTTGTTGGTGCATATTGGAGTCTGAGTGCAATGCTTTGAGGCACAGAGTGTGACCAGGCAATCTAAAGGAAGGAAGAGGTGGCTAGTCAAAGAAAAAAAAAAAAAATTGTTACATTTATGCATATGTTAGTGTGGCAGTTTTCTCCTGGCATCATCTTCCAAGATCTCAGTCTGCACTCTGCTCTCATTGTACTTGCTCAGGCAAAACTCTATGGTCAGAATATGGGATTTCAGCTGTGTTCTCCCCCAACCCACACTGAAACACTCATTCAAAATAAACCATGCCAAAAAGAGAAATCCTCCCTAAGAATTGTGCAAGGATTAGCGTCGTGCAGGGATCTCCTTAAACCCTTCTCCCCTTCCCTCCCCCCTCCACCCCATCCTAGCAAAGACCCACACCAAGCTCAGGTTTTAGGGGCTGGAGCCGCAGGCGCTGTGGTCGGCTGGGGAAACGGGAGACGGAGCCCTGACCCCGCCAGCCCGGCCTCCTCCAGCCAGGCACGGGGCTTGTGCTCCAGCTTAGCTGGCCCGCGATCCCCGCTGAAGAGCCCCGGAGAAGAGCAGAACAGCGCTTGGCGTAGGTTGTGCATCCATCCACGCACCCATCCGTCGGTCCGTCCGTCCGTCCGTCTGTCTGTCTGTCTGTCACTGCCCTCTGCCGGGGAGCGCGGCGGCCCCCGCGTGTCCGGCGCGGCCACACGGAGCCGAGACAGAGCGGCGTCAGCGCCAGGCTGCGATGCTGGGGGTGCGGAGGGGAGGATGCGAACCTGCTGCTGCTCTGGGACAGGCTTTGGCTCCCTCCCGCAGCACGCGGAGAGGATGAACCCCAAACCCGGGCAGTGAGAGATGCTGCCATGCCGATGCACCCGCACACAAAAGCCTGCTCAGATGGTGCAGCGGCACCCATGAATTATAAACTCACTGAGCAGTGTAAAATTAGTAATAATTTCCCTTGAATCACAGCATAAGCTTACTTAAACAGCATAGCAAGCAAGAGCATATGAGTGCTTTCTAGCACTGTTGACACAGCCAGACACAATTTCACATATATCAGTGCTGATTACCAAAAAGGCGGACAGAGATGGTGTAGGAGCACTTAGGAGGCATCCTGGTAACAAAAGTTGCCAGAGGAAGGCCAAGATAAACACAAGGGGCTGCAAAAAGGCAGAGCATCCCCTCAATACAAGGTAGATGGCTGGTAAAACAATAAAAGTTAGGTAAATGGTGTTAGGAGCAGAGGAAACACCACCATCATCACCCTTCCCCTTTAGGGGACTGGGCAGTAGCAAAAAAAAAAAAAATCAGGCACAAATTGAAAAATAGAGAAACAAAGAAAACAAGCAGATTGGTTCTGACTTGCTCTCTCAAGCCTGGCCACCTTGACCTGGTGGTGGGAGGCACCGAGCCTGCAGCCACCAGCACTCACTGCACAGCACTCACCAGCTGGAACACATCAGTGTTTTACACTGATGGATATGGGATTGCTGGAGACTGACCATCAGCTGGATGGGTCGAGGGATGGATGGGTGGATGGATGGGTGGAGGGATGGACTGATTCATATGCAACACAGGGCTCTGCTGGGGAAGGACTACAAGCTCTTGAATGTGAGGGTCTCCTCCTAAGCTCTAAGCACAAGAGACCAGCTAAGGGCTGCAAGCACCGTTCAGACCTGCTCCAAAACCTATTAGCATAATCCCTTATGGGTCCAGACTAGTGTTGTGATCCATACAAATACCTGACCTCCCTCTGAATCTTGCTAAGTGCCTGGATTCAGCAATACTCCGCAGAAACACGTCCCAGAAAATGATTGCACTTTCCATGAGAAAACTCTGTGCAGATGCCCCTTGAATGAGGTGTGTGACATAAAAAAAAAGCCCGATACAATCACATAAAACAGTGGGAGATCCTCACTTTGGAGAGCAGAGCAACAGCTCATCTCAGAAAGGAAATCCTTGATGCTGAGGCCAGGTCCTCAGCCTGGATTTTTCCTAAGCTCTGCAGTTCTCCAACCACAAAACCTGGGAAGCACTGTAATTGATAAAAAAGTGAAACCCGCTGCTTTTTAGCTCCTCACCCCTCCTTTTCATCTGGAAGGAGGCTATTTCAGAGCTCAGCTACAGGATCTAAAGGCCACAGATTTGGACAGTGATCAATGGGAAGTCTATCTGAGGGTGTGAAGGAAAAGAAATGCATTCACACAAGGAAATCTGGCATCAGTAGAAGCAGCAAATGAGACAGAGAAAAAGGTTTCCTCTCTCCTGGGGAAAAAAGAACCAGAGCTATCCCAGCAACTTTTGGACTACAGTCCTGTAGCCAAACCTGGAATCTCCTGGCTGCTGCAAAGGACTTTCTGATATTCCCCCCATACACATATTGAAGCAGCCTGCTTCATACACTCCACTTGTGCCTTTTGATTTATGTCCACCAAGCTTTGTCTGTTGGAAGAAAAACAGAGCCAATGGCAAGCGAGGTGCTCCAAGGAGAGCACGACTGTCCACAGGATTTCCCGTCAGGAAGGACTTTGGAGGAGAAGCAGCACAAGCTGGATAACCACAGCAGTGAGAGCATTATGAGCATACACCCACTTCTGCTGATCCTTCCATTCCCTTCCAGCTCAACCCAGAGATGAGGCTGGGTGGTGTTTCCTGGCCCTAAAATGAATCCCTGCTTGTTGCTACCAAGAAAGCCATCAAATCCATCGGTTCCGTCTGGTGAGGATGAAACTCCTGCCTGCAAAGACTCTCTGTTGAAATTTCAAGCATCCTCTTTTCTAGCAAATTGAAAAACCCCATATATCATGCTTCTGTAATCCTAAACTCACTCCTAAAACTGCACCTGCAAAAGCCAGAGTTAGAAGGTCTGTGAGCAGCAGGATTAAGCAAGCCTGGATTCCCACCAAGAATCACAGCCAGAGCTGGCAGGCTGAAACTGGGTGGGAAATGGCTTACCTTTATTTCTCCCCTACCCAGGCAGAGATTTTTACATTGTTTATGGACTTGTAGTACCTTTAACAACTCTCCCCATATGTAAAGTTTATTTAAAATCTGCCATGAGCGAGTTGGGGGACCAGCAGGCAGAGGTCACAGTACATAATCTTTATTTCTTCAGTAAATCTAATGAAAAAGAGACAGAAATACTTGTCATTCAGCTTACCAATGACTTGTTCAAGGACAAAGTGAAAGCCAGGTGCAGACTACAGCAAAGGCAGCACACTGAGTGACAGCCACATGCCCTCTAACCTGCCCTGCCTGCTGAGAGCATCCTTGCCTGCAGGCACATCAGCAAAAAGCAAACTGCTCTCATGTTAGAATTGGGACCCAGCCCAAGGGTTCCAACTCAGCCTGGGCTCACAGATATCAAAAAAACAAAAACAAACAAACAAAACANCAAACCAGAAGCAACCAAAATTTGACCTAAAAGATCCACCACTTTAAAATTTCCCCTAGTGCTCTCCAAAGGGTGGAAGTATTCCATGGTTCTCCAATGGGAATGCAGTGCTAGACCTGCAGGTCCTCCTGGAGCAATGTCTGTACACATCAGCTGGATTAAGGGCCTCAACACCCAGTTGCCTCCTTGTTTCTGTATAAGGACACACTTGCATGTCCTCCCTCTTTCAGGGAGCTGGTAACACGGGGTGACTGCAGGCTTGCCGTTTCAGCTGCTGGGGTAACATGTGCAGGTTACATCTCCCTGTGATGTTCCTATTCCTTTCTTCCACACTGCCCTTTTATGAGATGATGAATTGAGCACCATTCAGTTTTTGCCTAACAGCTAGTGCAGATGGGGAAAAAAAAAAAAAGTCAGAACCAGAATCAAATCACTCCAGGTGCATTTGCTTCGTTCCTGGGTTTTGCAGCCGTGTTCCTAGCACCACTGGTTGAGAAATTATATGGTTTTGGCTTACACATTTCATGGCAGCTTTACACTGGGAAATATCTCTGTCAAAGGACTGAAAGCTGCACAGGAATGTATTTCATTTGGAACTCTGCACGTTGATGATTGCCAGTTGCTGGGTCGAACATCAGGATCTCTTCACAGATCCATCAGGAAGTTGTACTACCAGGTGTGATCATTTTATGGCAACTCTGTCTTCTGTGGACTGCAGAGGGAAACAACAGCAAAGCTCTGATCTGGGAAATGCTGCTCGGACAGAGAGCAGTCGTGTTCTCCCTGTCTGGCCCACATATGCTCAGGATTCAGCTTAGGGTTAAAAAGGATGAGACCTCCAAGCAATATCAGCTGGAGCCAGGGCCCAAAAGATGTCACTGCATTGCCTTAACCCTGCAGCCCTCACCAGCAGCCAGCAAACCAGTCCAGAATGGGGGAGGAGACCTCACTGTCACATGGGCTGGATCAGGGACAGGCTTCATCCCCTAATAAGAGTCAGAGCAGGCTCACAAGACTAGCTAAGGGGCCAAGAACAAGTCATGCTTGCAAGTATATCCCAAAACAAGAGCAGGAGTGGTATGCATACAATCCCTTTAGAGTCAAGGATTGGGCTGAGGGTCAGAGATAAGCAGAGCTTGGGAAAAATGCTTGAGTTTTCCCAGCCAGTGCCTTAACCAGTTGTGTTTTGCTTCTCTTTCTCTCCTCACTGATACAGTGATCAGAAAACTTGGAGTAGAGACAAAGCAGAGGCTCTCCAAACACAAGGAAGAGGTTCCCCAGGGACATCAGACATGGCAGAAGCAGCTGCAGTGGGTATCGATGGCTGAGCTCACACCCTGCTGGGGCATCAATCAGTACAGCTCCCAGCTGTGCAAGTTTGTGCCCGCAGAGAACCCACCCCTCCCCTCCATGAGGTGTAAGTTGTACCCAGACTGAACAACATCTCCCCTGTGCCACCCCACCCCACCTGTGCTGCGGGTTTCACGTGGCAGCTCCTCCCTCTGCCACCACTGCTGCAGGTGCGAGGAGCAGCTGAAGCAAAATGCCAGCTGAGAGTGCAATGAGCCACGGAGCAAATCCTCCCTGGACAGGCTGCAGGCAGGATTTCACAGGGAAGTGTTTTACCGTGTCAGGGTCGATTACATCCTTTGGCTCCAACTGGCTTCTCCAGATTTCACACATTATTTTCACAGGAGGAGAGAGAAGCTAAATGGAAGTGCAGAGAATAGGTTTCCTGCAATTTTTGAGCCTTCTCTTTATTTCTGCACAATGGGAAACCTCTTTTGTCCCCAGACCTCCTCTCCTAAGCTGACATTCCCAATCACCATTCAACAAGTGAGGCAAGTTCAAGCCCCAGTGCTCAAACATACCTGAAGTCACATCTCCACCTAAAGAACAACCTCTGCAAGCTGATAAGGTGCTTTTTCCAGGATTGTACATTTTAAATCAGTCCAGGAGATGCTCTAATTTCAGCCATGGCGGGGTTCAACTGGCAGCTCCTTCTGAATCAAGGACTTGCATTCCCTCCCCTCTGCCCCAACTTCAGCTTTAGCTACAGAGAAGAGCCTGTCCCCAGTTCTATGACTTTTTCACAGCATGTCCTATAAGGAGAGAGCCAAAAATGCCTCAGGAGCAAGGGTGAGTAACCACAACCCCAGCATCAGTGTCTAATATCATGCATCAAATCAAAAGGGCAAAAAGAGAGAGGCTGTGGAAAGAACACTCCCTTCCTCCCCCAGGGCAGCTAAATCCATCCCCAGCCCACGGTGGGATCAGCTGCAGCTGAAACAGTCCTGGCTGGAGCTTATCCAGTACAGTCTTCAAACTTTCCAGTGCTGGAAGGCCTCCCAGCACAATTCACTTTAATGCTTCTCTAATCTCATGCTAGAAAAACCTCCTTATTGTACCTAAACCAACCAGGATGCTATTTGTGTCCGTTACTTCTTGTCCTTTCCCCAGAATGATGCAGAGGGAAGACGGCAATCACTCTCTGCTACTGACCCTTTGCATGGTCTTCTCTGGACTGGCTGGTCGCTGCTTGCCCAAGCGTCCTTGCCAGCCATGTTTTTGGAGATTTCAGGACTTCTGTTGCCCTCCAAGTTTCTCTGATGGCACAGAGGATTGAGTCAGGCTGGACAGACCTCCGTGCATCACCCCAGCTCCCTGGGAAATGGAGCAACCAACAAGGCGCGTAGCAATGCTCCCTCTAGAGCTGGAGACTGCTCCCTTCCACAGAACTGCACAAACCACGGGATAAAAGCCGTTATCTTGAGCTCCACTTGTGTGCTGAGCAAGGAAAGCCACTCACTCCCATGCCCTTCACTTCAGGCTTACATTCCAGCACCAGCCTACGTGGTTGCGTTTGTAGTTCAGGATTTTTCCCGGTTTCTGATCCCTGGAATGGGAAGCTCGGGCAGAGGCGGCGCGCATCGCGGAGCGGCGCTAGATGGGGCTGCGCGCCCGCTCCTCGCTGCCGCTGCGGACGGGAAATTCCTCCCAGAACCGCAGCTGGAAGCAGAGCCCAGGCTGAGTTTGCTGACAGCAAGGAGCCCTCCTCGGCGCTGCTTTCATGGGCGTTTCACCCCATCTGCTTTTATACCGCAGCGTAAAATTCAGCATCTCCCATCTGCGAGCCGCCAGGTCAGCTGCTGGGCACGGGAACAGCTCCTTCAGTACCCAGGTATTTCAAATCTCTGGAATTTCTAGTGCAGCCTGAGCTGTTAGAGGCAGTGGCTGGGGATATCCCGTTGCAGCAGGAGGTTCCAGCCCAAACCATTCCCCAAGTGTCCCCCCAGGCTGCAGAGCTACAAACTCACATTCAGTTCCTTTCACCTGTGTAGGCACGAACGTGGCAAAACCTGTATCTAATAGCATTGCTAAATTCCCCTTCTTCTCAGACAAAGTCTCCATTGATGGTATGACAGCTGGACCAAGGTGGGGGTACCTGAGAGCTGCTGAGGGACCTGGGTGTCCAACTGCACCTGTGTCCCTTGCCTAGCACAAATCAGTCTAAATCAGGTTTCCAAACAAGAGCTGAGAGCACAGGTTAGGTGCTAGATGGGTTAGAGAGAAGGCTTAGAAATCAAGCCTGATAAAACCAGGCAGCAGAAGCGATGACAGGCTTCAGACTCTCATGACCACACAGAGGAAAACTCCTTGGGGTTTTGAGCCAAGCCATGATCTGACCCAATTAGCTGCTTCTATAATTAGGAAAGGACTTGCTTAAAAATAACCCCAGACCTCTCTACCCAGCCATACAACTGAAAATGCTCATGGTAATATTGTTACTTGACTGATAGAACAAACCAACCCTTCTTTCTTTGTGAAGATTTTGCATGAAAAAGGCACAATATGAACAACTGTGGTAACCTGTACACTTCTTTCCTGGACAGAGCAGCACAGAGGGGTCATAAAACTGCCAAGGACACATGTCCTGATCTTTTTCAACACCAAGCCCTGAGAAGCCACACCAGCTGCTTTTCATGAGCTTCCACTCTCCTCAGCAGAAAGGAGAAGTTAGCCAGAAATTTTTGTTGAGATATTTTGTGGTCATTTATGTCACAGCAGCATGAGAAGCCCAGGCACACAGCGACACAGAGGGTTGATCCTGGCAGGTACAGTCCTGCTGCAAATAGTCCTAAGGCTGCACTCAGATGGTCAAATGAGATGTGTGTATATTCCTGCCTCTCCACATCAGCTTATGCCAAACCTCCTCCCCACCACATCCCTTGTTTCCCCAAGTCCTTTTCTCAGGTTCCTCTGCTGAAGCCACTTAACCCAGCAGCCAGTGCCTTCACACCACTTGAACACAAGCCATTTCCACCTGAAATTCCCCAGCTGGTCAGCCTCATGAGAAGCCAGAGAGAGTGGCACACAGTGGCAGAGAAAAGAGTAAAATAGCATTAAAACCCCCAAATATATTGACGGCCAAAATAAAGGAAGCAGAAAAAAAAGGGGTACAAAGGAAAAACCAATGAGTAGCAATCCAGCACTTACAGAGTTAAAACCTCTTTGCAGCTTCTCTATCTGCTCCACCAGGTCCTCACATCTCCTCATCCTTAACTCAGCCTAAGCCCGTGGGGAAGTAATTCCAGCTTCTGCAAAATGGGTTTGTTTGGGGTTTTATAAGCTCAGATCAGGTGGGAAAAGGGGGAAATTTGCAAATTGCAGTGTTTCTGCTTCCCTCCAGACTGGCTTATATGCTGAAGGCCCAAGCTGGGGCTCAAGACTTCCTTAAGCTACAGAATAATTATTTCAGCTACACAGCAGGAACACAAAGGTCACACTGGGAAGGAAGCGTGTGGTGCTCAGCACTGCCACGGCTGCTTGGATTTCCAATTTTCCTTTGTGTCTTAGGTTACAATGTAAGATGTAACCAAAAGTGTGTATTCTATCACCATCTGTTAAAACCAGGTGGGGCAATGTTCTTTATCTCTTCCACGACACATCCCTGAGAACTCCCTCCGGGAGATCTCTTCTGTTAATGGGCTATCAAGCCTCACTGCATGACTCATAAAATTACATCATCCCATTGTGAGATGCTTCTCCCCGGGGGAGGAACCAAGCATTCCCACCTGGGTATAATCTGACATTTGGAACACCACACTCAGCCCTTACCTGCTGGATTCCCAGCGGACAAGAGCTACCACTGGACCTTCAGGTGAAGACCAGACCCTTCTACAGGATCACTGCTTCAACACAACCACTTCATCTGGACTGCCACCACCACCCTGACTGACAGGGTGTCAGGTTGTATCCTGGCTGTCAGTGTTCTTGTACTATTGCATTTATTTTAATTTTCCTATTAAATTGTGATTCTGACTTGCGATCTCCCACTGGTTTGTTTTCAAACTAGTACACTTTGTCAGAGAGATGACTCCAGCTTATGGAAAATGGGTTTTTCTGCAACTTGCTCACCACATTCTGTCTGAGCCTTGGCAGCCCCTTCCAACGAGCAGCTCCAGTGCCTGACCCCTGCCAAAGCCATCCCGTGCAACTGGAAATGCCTCCTTGCAAAGGTCAGGGCTCCTCACTGCCCACAAGGAGGGAGCAGGAGTGGCTGCACTGAACAAGAAGGCTTTGTTTTCCTCTATGACATACTCAGGAACTTGGGAAGAAGTTGGTTTTGGCCCGAGTACGGGAGAGGGAGGCTGTGAAAGCAAATGACCAGGCAGATGACCCCAAAGGGAGGTGAACTACTTACATTCAGCCAAGCTCAGCTCTCTAAGCATGAGCAGCTCTAATTCCAGTTCACAGGACAGAAAACACAAGTGTTGACAGGCATCAGAATTTCAGTCAAGATTCGGTCACAGGTGTGTTTGGGGTTTTTTGTTAAACCACAAAGACGTGATGCACAAGTACTTGGACAAGCAGAAAAGGGGAAATCTGCTGGAACAAGCACTCCCCCACTAGAAAACCCAGTGCTGTCAATTCCTGGTTTTCCACATCCACACAAACCACAGGAGCAGTCATAGCACACTTGATTTAACTCCTGCCTTGTACCTTGACCATCAGAGCAGCCACTGATGCTGTCATGTCCTCGACAAAGTCAGCCACATGTGATAGTTTGGACTCCAGTTTGTGAGGAACTCAAACCAGGTCCCCACCAAAAGATCCCTTGTCATCCTTTAAGGAAGGCATTTTACTATATTCTTTCAAGTTAAGAGGTTTTTTGCAAGGAATGCAGAAGGATTCTCTCATGGCAATGTACAGGTCCATCACCAGCACAGAGCTATGAGCCACTACAGCTCCTTCCCAGGGAATGGTGGGGAGGATCATACATCTATAAAATGCAGGAAGTTTTGCAACACACCCCCCTTTTGGCTGGGGACATGCTGAAATGCAACACTCAATATCCATTTGTAATTCACATCACCTGTGGGCAATGTGGGTGGGTGGGTGCTTCAGTCCCTGCTCACGGGGTTGTTTTAGGGAAAATACAACGGCCAGGGAGGCAGAGAAAGCCAGAGACTGTTTGTGGCAAGAAAAGCACTGTTTGTGTAGCTCAAAAGGACAATTAAAGACACAAGGCCTTAGGGGCATTAGTCCCTTAGGGACTCTTTGGGTGGGTTGTTTATCTTCCAGCACCTCAGGAGACGTGGGACAAGGCTGATGCCAAATGGCTCAAAACTCTTTTGACCAGGATGTACCCACATTTCACAGAATCACGGAATATCCTGAGTTGGAAGGGACCCACAAGGATCATCTCCTCCAACTCCTGGCCCTGCAGAGGACCATCCCCAAGAGTCACACCATGTGCCTGAAAGCATTGTCCAAATGCTTCCTGAGCTCTGTCAGGCTTGGGGCTGTGACCACTGCCCTGGGGAGCCTGTTCAGTGCCCAACCTCCCTCTGGGTAAAGAACCTTCTCTCCTAAGCTGGTAAAATCAAGCATTGTATAAAACTTTGCTGCTGGGAGCTGGAGGAAGGAAGGCACAGCATCAAATCTGAGCTGGTCTTAATCGAGGTGCTCTTCCTTCATCCTCCCTTGGCGCAGGCAAAAGGATCACGCTCATGCTACACGGCTGCCTCCCCTGGTGCCCTCCTATTTCCTGCTGGGATTCCAACTGCAGCACAAGAGCTGGAGCTATCAACACACATCCATGCACTGGAGGATGTGTTCCAGTGAACTCTTCAGCTCCTTATCAGCATCTCAACAGTCCCTACGAGCTCAGTACCCAGTTTCGATGCCAACGGGTCACAGACTCCAGCCACAGACATCCTTTTGGGCACTTCCCCACTCCACAGTCAAGCAGCTCTTTATGTCTCCTTGTGCAACTTCCTGCACAGGAACCACGAAAAAACTCAGCACCAGAATAGATAAGGCACAGCCCTGGCTGTGACAGCTCCTACAAAGAGAGTTAGAAAGAGGAATTTGATGCTGAACACAACGGCGTTATCACAGCTCCCAAACTCTTCGGTGACTTTTTAACCAAACACTACTAAGACCTATTTACAAAGGATGATGCAGATTCTTTGCAAAGCATAAATCTGTGAAACAGCAACAGAACTCAGACAGCTTTGTTCTTATCTCACTTCCAGCAAGGCTGAGGCACAGACAAGAAGCTGCAGTCTGTTTACAACATTGAAGGAGATACACCCCTGATTTTAAGGCCAGTGATATATCCCAGTCCAAAATACTCTCATCCACATTAACTTCAAAATCCTGGAAGCCCACAATGTGGTCAGTGTTGAGAGGGATTCTCCCTTCCAAGCACCAGACAGATAATTCCACTGACAGGTATTGAAAAGGCATAAATGAGCAGAGAAAAAGTTACCAGCGACCACTTCCTCTGTTTTTGGGTACCTGGGATTGCATCAAGACTTTCAACTGGATCAGCAAAACATGAAAAATCTCTAACAAAGAAGGGAGAACAAATGGAACTGAGAGACAAATACATAAATAGAAAGTGGTTTCATCACTTTATTGCTTTTTGCTGCCATTCATGGAGTGTCGAGTCTGCACAGACTACTGTGGAGAAGAAGGTTTTATCACAAGCCATAAAACAGGTAGGAAATCTAATCCTACATCCACACAATTTGCAAATTTGACAGTAAATACAGCATCTCCAAAAAGCTATTGGCATTTACATTAAACAACCGATTATTTTTAAGTTGCTGAATAAAACAAACTAGTGAGGGATCAGGTGCTCAGAAACACAGACTTCTGGTGTACTCAGGACATCCTCCCAACATACACAGTCTGAAATCTTCCAAAATTTCACTCATACTAAATGAAATTAAAGTATTCTGCTTCCAGTTTAAATACCAGGAGAAAACAGTTACCACATTTTAATATATTAACTAAAAGACTATTTGAATAAAACTCTTCACACACGAAATATTTTTAAATTAAATAATATAATATACTTACAAACCCCCCCCCCCC
>VWZW01004129.1:1507972-1584941 GCA_013397115.1 Edolisoma coerulescens
ACATTTATTGCTAGCATAAAAATTAATGCTTTTCATGGAGGAGGAGGCTAGATTAATATTATTGCTATGAACACAAACAGTGCCAGAGACAAGAATTTCTGATTTTCAAATTTATTCACCCCCCACAACTGAGGACACATAGGTATGTGGGACTTAGGAAAGATGAGGTCCACAGCTTTCTTCAGTTATGTTTCATAACCTGTTTTATACATATGTTTTATAATTTTATTGCCTCTTAGTGTAACAGTGAGCATCAGTCTGCTGCTCCTGCATTCTAACATTATCATTCATCAGATCTTCTCCTCACAGAATAAAAACCCAAAACACAACCACCCTAATCTTGCGTTTCCACATGAGTATTTTGAAAGTGTGGAACTACAACTTCATTCATATCTTTGTCCATAACAAAGAAAAGTGGGAACGTTCACCATGTGAAGAGTCCACGACTATGAACAATGTTTCGAGGCCAACCTTTGATCGATTTGCTGACAAGCTTTCAGTCCCAAAGGAAGCCTTTTTCACATACTGTACATTGAGTAACACCACTCCTCAGTGCAAACAGTCATACCTGATACTCTATTAATAACAAAATAAAAATTAACATTAAAGCTTGCTTACAGACCTGCACAGTCCAGTGACTTTGCAGTGCACTGATTTCCACCCCCAGGAACATACATCTATAGCTTTCTTTTCTCATTTTGTTTTTTAAATATGCTGTTTTCAGCAGTTATCTAGCTTGCTACTAGATTATACTACTTTCTTAAAGTGATTTTCTTCTTAACTTATACACTCACCCAATTACTGACTTGGGGGAAAACCAACAACTCTACCTCTCCAATCAAATAGTCAATACTGGACTTCACAAGGGTTATTAGCATTGCAAACTATTAAGGTGATGATATCTATAATTAATTACTTAAGGATCATAAAGTTAACCAATGGAAACTGCAACCTAATCATAGATTCTAGTGTTGCTAAATTATTCATACAAACGACTGTTTCATAGAACCAGCAATTCTCAAGTCGCTCAAAAAATAAATTTAAAAAAAAGGGCAGATTTTGTATTAATGCCACTTCTGTAATTGGGGTAGCTGAACTCTGCTGCCAATCATTTAGTTAGAAACATTTAGATGGGTCTTCAGGAAGAGAAATGACAAATGACCTGGTTTGGGTTAAAGCCTCCTCCTGGGTAAATCCTCTTCTAGAGTGCCCTGGGCCCAGATATGCTTCACAAAGCAGGATTCTAACCCAAAACATTAACACATCAATGGTTTTATTATCAATCATGAACATCAAAGTACTTACTACTCAGTTGTTGCCACAACAATTCCTTTTCCTTCAACTGCACTCCTACATTTGTCCTTCACCCCCCAAAAAATGTACTAGCAAAAGAATATAAGTATTTGAGCGGTAAATGCAATGCTCAAGTTCAAGACATGAAAGACTTAAGAAGCCTATGCCTTTCTTTTCATGGCATGCATGAAAAGGAGTCAAGATACCAAGAACTGGATCAACAAAGACAGCAGATCAGTGAAAAATAACTCTTGTATACTGTTAGACAATTCAGGCCAGCCATGTGCGTTCCACATACATCTGAAAACAAAAAAAAAAAATCTGCTTTTATTCAGACAACTTAAAACATTAAATACTTTAAATGGATGTCTTTCAACTCCACGTCATATTTACATAGCTATTCACAGAAATGTGCAAAGTAAAAGCTGACAGGAAAATTAATTTAAAAGTCCGACGACCTGAACGCGACATTAAAAAAAGGCAGCAGGGGTTCCACATCCATTCCATGTACACTTTAAAGAACTAAAGGTAGGGAAAGGGTTGATCCAGCTGAACCTCTGGAAATGTAACAAATCCTATCCATGCTGCACGTTGGTCACTAGCTGTCTTTGCTGCAGAATTCACAGTGTATCCCTCCAGTGAGGTCTTTGACAACTTTTGCTTTGATCAGTTTTTGCAGGAATTTTGTCTCACTTGTCACATTGTGCATAGTTTGTTCTTTCATGGCAGCCATGCAAAGGTTGTTGTAATAGTGCAAAGGTGTGCTGGGCTGATCCAGGTCATATCCAAATCCTGCTAAGCTCACTTCATCACATAAATGTGTGGCCAGAACAACTGCTGTCACCCCAATTGTAGGTACATTCTAAAAAGGGAGAAAAGTGAAATTTGCTCAGTTCAAACATATTGTCCTCTACCAGGTTTATAAAGAGTTTACACAATTTAATGACTTTGTCTATTCACTCTCCTCATTTAAAACTGAAGTCAATTAAAACTACAACTAAAAATCAATTCAATGACCAAATAAAACTAAAAACTCCAGGGCAAAATACCGACACAATTTAAGTATTTGGCTTTTGGCTGTCAACACTAATTTTTTTTTCTGTGAAGGCAAGATGCCCTATCACTGTGTAGTTAAACTGCAAGTGAACCTTCACCTCAAACAGTCAAACAACTCCTGACACAGAGTTAAACTTGACATTTCTTGATGTGTTCTTATTTCAGTCTTGAGCAACATCAGGTTCTCTAACAGTATTCTTCAGAATATGATTTTTCACTGAACAACCCGTGAAGGAGGCAAATATACTACTGTGCAATTAAGATACTTAGCTCGGTATATTATTTTGATAAATAAATGTGAGAAGATCCTTCAAATATTTGTGCAATAATCATAAGTGCTTTCACACAAAACGTAAGAAGATGGGGGTTAGTCAGTATTTTTTGTAGTTCAAGAGAACTAGTGACATCCAATTTCTCAAACACATATAAATTAAAATAACAAAAATGCAGCGTGTAATTAAACCAGGCAATCCATCACTGTGTACCACTGCTGGAGCAAAGGCCATGGAGGGAGGAAATGCCCAACCACCAAAAAGAGGCAAACTCTGGCAGACACAGCAATTCCAACAGCTGGAAGGCTGCTTTACACTGGCCTGGTTTCCAGACTGTCTCTGCTTTCCCTGCAGCTGGAGACACATCTGTCTACAGCTGATGGCTGGTTTGGCTTAACAGGGCCATTCTTAACAGGCTTAACATACACGAAATGCATGTTTTTAAACACTGGGAGGAATTCATGTCTCGCTGCATCTGAATGCCATTTCACGTCAGCATACACAGGCAAAATACCTCATCTAGAAAGGTGAGCTAAAATCTTATTTTAATTTTGCACAATACAAGAGATGTGCTCTCTCTTTTGAGAGCACATTAATTTCCCTATTACCTGAGACCAGCTCTAAAACTGCACACAGAAAGTTAAAAGGGCAGAACTTTTTCAGTTGCTTATTTTGTTTGCCTTGTATTTTACTGTCTCCTTTTGGTGAAAGGAAGCTTCTTACCTTATCCCAACCCCAGAATTTTGATCGAGGCTCAGGGAACTGTAAAATGTCCAAAGCTGTCTCTTTGATAATGACTGGATTCAGAATGCGAAACTGCTTTGATGTGAAAGGAATTTTCTCAGCAACCTCCTTCCAAAAGAAGAGTCGCACCCACAGAGGCTAAGAGAAATAAAAAATACAGTTCAAAGGGAAACTCTGAGACAGACAGAATACACAAGTTACAGAATTCACCAGTGACCCTGAAAAATTCAGCAAATAGTTTATCGCTAAGGTGGTTCAGAAATATCAGTTTACAGATCAAACAACTCACCCAAAAGAGGAAAAACCTTCAAAGTATCTGGAATTGCAGAGATGACAGCAGAGGGAATAGTTGTTTATTGTGAATATTTGACTGCACTTTGTGTTAATCAGTCAATATATTCAGCAGCACCCATGGGTTCTTCAGGCTACCCCAGCACAGCTGAGCAGGCAACAGTATTTAAAGAAATGGGGAAGGGAACCACAGTTTCCCACAAACATTAACCAGGCATTCTGAAGCAAGCACTGGATTTAAAACAATTGTGCTCAAGCTTTGAAGTGAAGAGCTGTTGTTTGACAGCATCCACCTAGAGATAAATGTAACCCTTCAGAAGAGGATTTACACAGGACTCAGAAACCCAGATTCTGATCTCGTGTCACTGCATTTAGTTAGATGCCTGCTGATGGAGGAAAAAATGCTGTATCACACTAATTCTACAAGTCTTTCCATGAATTGGGCAACATTAAGCAAATGATAAAACTGATACAGCTGCAACAGACCTACATTTTTAAACAGGCTTTAAGGAACAGCAGCTTGAACTGATCAAATACAAGTTGCAGTGCTCCCATTTTCCCAGCCATGCTCTGGATCAGTTTACTTCAGTAGCAGTGCCTGCACAGAGAGCTGAGCCAACTGACAGCTGAGTATTTGAGGGAAGTAGGTTTGCAGTTCCCAGAATCACAGAGCTGCTGAGGATGGAAGGGACCTCTGGAGACCACACAGTCCAGCTCCCCTGGCTCAAGCAGACACCTCGAGCCAGATGCTCAGGACCATGTCTAGATTATTGTGAGAAAGATGTCCATGGATATTCAGCTCAACAAGCTCCCTCTTGTCCTGTCACTGGGCACCACCAAAAAGAGCCTGGCTCCATCCTCTTTGCACCCTCCCCTCACATATTTATGTACATTAATAAGATCCCCCACAAGCCTTCTCTTCTCTAGGCTAAACACTCCCACCTCTATCAGTCTTTTCTCATGGTAGAGATGCTCCAGTCCCTTAAGCATCTTCCTGGTTCTTCAGTGTAGCAGTAGACAGTCATGGTCAAGATTAAACAGACCTTCTCATATTGTAAAAATCACAGAATTAAGAAGGGAATTTGGAGTTCCTAAACTAGCATAGATCAAACTGTTAAAAAACTTGACAAGCCTTCTTCTAAATCTCTGTCATTTTTACTTGCTGAAATTACCTGCCTGCAGATTGAAAGAAGGGGAAACCACCAATTCAAATTAATTTGGAAACACAGAACCCCTTCCACCAGCTCCTTAGGAATCTCAGCACTTCTTTAAATGTTTAGTGAAAAACAAGCAGCCTCATGATTTAGGAACCCCAGAAAATGTTCAGTTACATGTTGACTGCATGTATGCCCATTGTAGCAGTACAGACTTTAGCTGCTAAAAACCCAGACTGGCATTCAGAAATCACATTCCTGTTTTGGGCTCTGCAGACTTGTTCAAGTCATTTAAACCTAATGTGAAATGAATTCCACTTTAGTAAACACTCAGTATGTCACGTAGCCTGGTGCAAACCACCAATATCTCCACAAAAAAAGAAGTGTTACTGTCAGCATGGGGCTTCAACACAAACGCTAGTCCAACTGTAACTAGGAGATGGAGCTAAAAAAAGCCCACAAGGTTATACAAAAGATCCTCAGCACAATAAACCAGGAAGCAACGGATCAATCAGCTTCTTTAAGCATTAGAAAACAAAACAAACAAAAATACAGGTACATAAGGCTGTCATGGTACATACCAAGGTTTCGTTTTTTACCATGGCTTGAAGCCAGTTGAAATCAACACTTTTAAACAGAACAGCCACAAACAAGCTTGCAGGAGGATACTCGTGCTCAGAAAGGGGGGCTCCTTCGGGGTAAGTCATCCGTATGGTTGTTTTGTTACCAACATGATCCGTGTAGCCTTGAACTGGTGCATCATTTAACCTAGGGGAAAAGAAGCCCACAATGCAGAGGTATTAAATAAATAGGTTACAATCTCATTAAAATATCAGACACTAAGCAAAAACTTGTTATTTGGCCCACAGATTTTTAACAGAACAGACTGTGGTGGTTTCTCACAACCCCCATGTTCCTTGCCTCACGCACTCTTCCAGCCCCTATCTTTGGGAGGAAGCCAATTCTATTTCTAGATTAAATGGCACAAGTGCAGAACTTCAGAAGGAAAAGCTTGAAGAGTAAAGGGACTTAAGACAGCATTGCAGAATTTCATATCTACTGTTTTGTGTCAACTCAGAGAGGCATAACAGTGGAAGGGGAAGAAAACACACAGAAAGTTGCCTGTGTTATCCTTATCATATATATATTTATATATAAACACACACTCATGAGTATGCCACACAAAAAATCATTCAAGTTATCCCTCCAATGCAACGTAATTCATCCTGTGGGTTTATATCACTCCAGCTCACGAGAAACTTCAGATGCTGGCACACTGCTGACAAGAATGGCATCATCTTGATGCCATGAGTTCTGCAGAACAGCTCAAGTCCCGCAAACTTTTCTACATCAACAGAAAAATCACCTTCATCCTGCCAGCCCTAATTTCAGAGGACAGCTAATGCAAGTTCTCTGCTCCTCCACATGCTAGCAGGTTTGTTTACCTTTGAATAAGGGCTATTGACTCAATGAAATATTCCCTTCATTACAGGAGCAAGCCTTAGTTTACAAAACAAGTTGGGAAAATGCTTGCATTAAATTCATTTGTAACTTTACATTATTTGTCTCCTTTAAAAGAAGGAGAGTTCAAACTGTAATGTTCAGAAGGCACAAATACAGAACATGTAATTCAGATGTCAGAAATCATAGGCAATCACAGAAAGCAGTCACTGACCTTGTAAAGATAAGGGAAGATAAGTGTGCTATAAAGTGTGTAAGCAAACGGTGTACTGAAGCACCAATTGATTTTTATTGAGTTTGAAATAGATGTTATAAAAAAATCTTACAAATAAGCATCCAAACTAGCCATGGAGAAAAAGGCAGAGGTGAGTCCTTAAATCCTGAAGTTTAAGATTTGAAAGCTTTAAAATGTGAAAGGATAAACCCAGTAATGTCTACTTGTCCATGATGTCACTAGTTTATATCTAGTTTCTGCCCGTGTGATTTTTGTACCTGAAGTCCACAAATAATTACACTGAATTCCTGTCTTGTAAACATGATGATTTATTTTGCTCCTAAGACTTCAAATTCCACTAAGTCACAAGTAAATTTCTCAAAAGCACTTTCAGAAACAGTCTCATAAGTTGCATTAATGTTGGAGATATCTTCCCCTTAAAAAACAATGCTGGATCATAAAGTAATGATGAAGTAGTTGGACTCCTTAAATGGGAAATACATACCTTATAACAATATCAAACCGATTCAATAAGTGACCCAGCTCTGATCCATGAAGAATTCCACCACTGCCAACAACAACACAACGCTTACAGTGCTTTGACTTCAAATCTTCTGGTAAATCATGCTCAGGTAAGAGTTCAAGGAGATCTTTAAGTTTATCAAAGAACTTGTGAAATCCAAATGGAGGTTCATATTTAAATAAAGCTTCATCTTCATTTATATTTTTCCTAACAAAGGGAGATATGTCCATGCTGTATTTCTCTGCAAACAACTTCCCCATTTCCTTCTTTGCGTAAGAAGGTCGGCATTGCTCCTGCAACGCGGCGCTGGCAAATTGCTGTGCCCTCTGAAACAAAACACACGGGATTTCAGCCAGGAAAGCCAGCTGCAGGAATGCACAAAGCCCTCGGAATGGGGCCCACCAGCTGACCACCAGCAGTTTAGCAAACACATGGGTTATAAAGAAAGCTTCAGGGTGGAAGTACAACACATTTGAAAGCATTTCCTCAAACGCGGATACACATCAGCGCAAAGTGAAAACCCGCAGAGGAATTCCTCTGCACTCAGTCCCTTAAATCTAGACATGAGGTTTTCTAAAGAATATATTAGGCTAAAAGAAGTGCTAAGTGAAAATGAGCTGTTTGTACTATCATTTGCAACACCAAATAAAAAAAATCTAGACATACCTCTACCTGTCCAATTTAGCAGCAAGCAGAATTCTACTCCACTGCTCAACTGCATGACCTGAGTTCTGCCTGTGGTAGGATTCTACCAGAGACACATCCATAGGGTAAAAGTTCTGTGCAACAGCAGCTGGACTCACTCATCAGAATGAAGCAACACTTCTTCCATAAATATTTGTAAAGACTAAAATATGACTTTAAAAGGAATGACAGGTGGGGGTGTTCAGGGTCTTCTCTCAAAGACTAGTCACCAAAATAAGAGACTACAGTTCCATATTGCATAAAAAGATTAAAGTGACAGACAAAACTACACATTGATCCATCTCATAATAAAAACAAAACACTATTAATGTACATTTTTAGAAATTTGTAGTGGCAAGCTGGTATCTGATGTAAAAAGAGGAAACAGCAAAGGTATTGCTTTTATCAGTTAAAATAAAATCTTGTTTGCATCATATCTTTCCCAATAAACTCTGCCAGATTTTCCTCCACTGTAATTAAAAAATACCCATGAGCAAACACAGCAGTCAGAGACACAAGATTCAAATCTACTGCTAATTTAGTTCTCATTTACTGCTAAGGAACAACAGTGTGTATCTGGGGGCACAAGGAGGGAAGTTCTGCTGCCGGTTTTCCGAGGGTTTTTTTAATCAAGATTGTCCTACAGCACTTCCTCTGCCACCATTATGAACGTTTCTGCAAGTTTGGGCATAAGCACCACACTAGGCAAAGCATGAGTGAGCAACATCATGCTGTACTTCGTTGGCAAGAGTCAGTGCATCTTTGGAAGAGCCTCATTTTAAGGCTGTTATTTGCACACTCTATCAGTAAAAATTAATGTCAATCACTTGATAATTGCCGAAAACACTTTTTAATTTTCTACTACCTAACCAGACCAGAGAGATGCTCTTTGCTCATCCTGCATCTAACACAAACAAAACGAATAATGAAACAGCAAAAAACACAGCCCATGAAGTCTTTAGGTTTGCTTGGTTTAAAGTGTTTGCTCTTCAGAATCAAGAATACGTTATTGAAAAAATAAGTAAGTCAAATGAGAAAAAAGGGGAGGCAGAGAGGGTCAGAAGGGGAAGGATAGGCACTGAAGATGATGGGAGGTGGGGGAGAATGCACACGTAGTAATGCTAAGATGAGACTGTCTTAAGCCAGGGTTTCTGCTGTAGGTTGCATTTTAACATTAAGACATTCAAAGACAGAGATGTGACAGCTCTAAGCCAGGTAAGTTCTGTTATAAAGTGCAAATAGAATAAGTAGTAAAGGCTTTAGTGGTGTCTGTTACACCTGTTTAAAGGCCACATGCAAAACTGTAGCTAAAGTAAGTAGCTGCTACCTTAAACGAACAAATTAAATAATGGCTGCACCCTCCTGGACATTCGCCCTGTGATTCCAAAAACATCTGAGCAACTACAAGGCAAAGCAGACTGGGAAACTGGCTTTGGGGAAAATAAAAAAGCCCTTTGGTTTAACATGTTAGTTTTAGGTTGTTTTGGGGTTTCTTAATATGTTACTTTTCATTTGCATCAATCTTCTGATCACCAGTGTCATCTGCACTGACACAGTGGTATGATGACACATCCATTTCAAATGTTAAAGTCACAGTTATTTAATTTTACCCCTAAAAACCCAGTTTCTCTGTGTGCTTCTGTTGTAACTTTACAAGAACAAAAATCAGCATGTCTATGGCATGAAATGAAGCAAAATATACTTCTGCTCAATGGATAATTTCAGCATTCTAGTACTTTGATGTAGAGCCCTATAACTCTTGTATTGTCAATTAATAACTTTTTTTTTTAAGACAAGTGGAAAAAAAAAGCCAAAAAATACCAACCCTTACACGATCGAGGTCCACATACGGCATTTTTGTTCTGTCACATTCCTCAGGGCCAAAACGTAATTTGAGGATATAAAGGAAGCACCCTCCAACCACAAACAGTGCAAGAATTCTAAAAACAAACAGGACAGTGAGGGGTAGGAGAGAGAAACAAAAAAATCTTTTTTCTGATGTTCAGTCAACCATTAAATCAATATTTTTAGGCAAATGTAAGACAGTTGAACTTCATGTGAATACTTGCATTTGAATCAAACAAAAAAAACCCCTATTGCTTTGTTCACTTCAAGTCTTTCATAACTCTTCAAAGTTATCTGCAGGAAAGTATGAACACATAGATGCTTGGATAAGGGAAATGCCTGCATCATATACTTTAAATGCATCTCTGGTGAGTCAAACAGTTCTCCTCACATAATGAAACCAAGAGTGACTTTTTTTTCTTCTTTAAAGGACAACTCTGTCTTGGAATACATATTTCCATGAAAGCCAAAAAAAAAAAAGGCTGGAACTTCAAATTGCATGATTTTGGGCCAATGGCCACTACTGAAACAAAACTTTCAACTCTCTGGCAGGTCAGAATGCAGAACTTAGATGCTCAGATTTATATTAAGAAGCCTTAGTCACTTACACCCCCAAAACATGCAGAAGAAAAAGCCCAACCAACTTCAAAATTGAAGAACATAGTCTATCCATATATTAGATCTAATAATTTCTCACTCCTAAGGAATACCATTGTTGATGTCCAAACAGTCACTTAGCTCATTTCATGTTTAAGCCCATCTGCAGAATACTTACATCATTATTTGGTTAAAGCTGTGGTTGTTGCTCAAGCATGTAGTTTGAGCTTTATTATTGATTTTCATTTCCTATTGTTTCCTAAGGACTGGATGTTTGTTTAAATGTCTCAAAATAACATACAAGTTATTAAGTGCCCAATGCATCTTGAAATGCTTTCAGATGAAGTTAATACAGATTTCCAATATTTTTTTAAAAAAGCTTGTACTATATGAACTAATAGATGCAATCCTGGCACTCACTGTGCAGTACAGGCCAAAAACAAAGTGACCACTGGAAAAGCAGCACTGCTGTCACATCTCACTTAACTAAATTACCTTTTCCACTGATAGGTGATCTAAGAGCTTCATTAGCATGTTAGGCTGCAACCCCTGGAGATCGGCCAACAGGCAGAAAGCAGGGGATTCACAGCTGACAAATGAGGCTGGTTTTCCTCCAGAAGTTTATCAAATATCCCCAGGTTCAGCCAGGGCTGTTACATTCAGGTTATATCCACCTGTGGATATAACAGTTTGTCTTTGGGATTTTTAAGCTTCAAGATCTAAAAATTCATGTGGCATCAGAGCAGTGAACTTTTTAGGTATAAAATATGGTCCTGGATCTACATGTACAAACGCCCTTTAATTCTAATTTGATGTCAAGCTATAAACAGTGGAGTAAGGTTTTTGATGTAGCATTCCAGAAGTCTTCATAGCAAAATAACTGTATGAAAACACCTCCTCAGGATACCCACTCAACATCTACTGGCCTTCCATTCCCTCAATTATCAGGCTGTACAAAAGTCTCAGCATTGCTATTCATCTGCATACAAAAAAAGATTGGAAATACTTGTGAGTGAAGTACCAGGATCTCACTTTGGCTTGGGAAAACAGGTACTACAACAAGTTAGCCTGGGCTCCACAAAGTGTTTTCAGTGTCCCAGGGAAAGCTGTGTGCTTAAGCCTCCATTCAAAGCCTGTGGTAATCCCATGCCTTGATTTCTGCATCCATTTTGTAATTGCCCAGGCTGGGGGGAGAACAGCTGTCCTCTGTGTAGCTGTGACAATGGCACTTACTTGCGAGTACCTTTTAAAAACCAGCTTGGTCTTCTCATCTTCATGTGCAGCCACCTTACACCATTGCACAGGAGGTGAATGATCACTTTTTAGCTTCACAGAGTTATTGTCACTCAGCATTGCTGTAAAAAAGAAAGAAAAAGTTATCATAACTTTTGCTGAACTGAAGAAAAGTTCACAGGACATACATGGAGTGATAACTTTGTTTCCCAGAGAAGACTGATTCTTAGTTATGGTGGCAAGAATACTGAATTGCTCCTGACATCTTTGTGATCAAGAACTCACTCATTTCAGCTGCATCACCAAAAAACCATTCTAAAAATGTTGCCAGGCATTGGTCTTTGCATTCTTCATAAGCCCAAAGTATAATAATTGCAATCTTGCTGCTTCCACAATTTCTAGCAACACGCTCCAATACTGATTTTGGGAAGAAAAACGCAGGCGGGCACATCATCTCTCACAGGCTGCTGCCAGTAACCAAAGATGTGAGAATGGACTCCCCATGAAGAGCCTACCTATATGAGCCTGCTGGTTTTCCCAAGGAGAAGGAACACAGGCAAAGGTTTTTCCTGTCCTACCCACCCAAAGCAGCACTCCCTTTGATCAGCCAACCATGGAAAGGTGCAGCTTGCTCCTCCACAGTGGAGGATTTCAGCCCTACTCCTTCCTTTGATCTCAGCACTTGACCCTCCCTGCTCTCCACTGCAAAGGTGTTAGCCTCTTCTGTTCTCCTGCCAAGAGTTCTGTCACAAGAACTTCTAAAAAAGAGCAAGGGTAAGGGAAGACTTCTATCTATGGATGATCTTCCTCATTGTCTTTTCCACCCCTTTTTATTGTAAACGGTGATTTGACCCATTTGAACCAGCCTGTACTGCCACTTGAACACACTGTTTGATTTGACAAACAACTGATGTTCTTAAACACCAGGATGAAGGAGCTGAGGAGACAGAACTACCCCCTCCAGATCTCAAATCCAGTCCACTGAAATTTCAAGGGTATCTAATCCAGAAGATGACTCAGTCTCTTTGCACAATCATCATTTCTCAGTAACAAATTTGATAATCACAACAGAAGGTCAAATGCCAAAAAACACTGTGAGGGTGGGACAAGGAGAGATAAAGATCATCAACAGCATCTGAAGTCCTCTGAAGAGCAGACAACAGTCAAGTCATGCTTTCAGTGTCACATGTAAATGATCACAACCCACGAAACGAAGCAGGGCAGAAAAAGCAGAATGGGTTTTGCCCACAGGAAACTTCACTACTTACCTCAAACACAGGTAACTTGGTTATTGTGACATCACTAAGAACCTCAAATTCCCCAGCTGGCTGTATTTACTAATTGCACAGACTCTCTGAGCTGTCACACCCATTTGCAGGCCTTTGTAACAGCCCCTTTTAGCAGATCTGAAAACATTGTAAAATCTGAAGTCAGTACCATCATGGTTGTCTTGGAACAGGGTAAACTGAAATTTAAGGGGAAAGGGACATCTCCCAGTCCCCCAGAATTCTAGCAGTTAAGCTGGAAATCCAGCTCTTGTCTACCACACAACCTGTCAGGACACAAGGACACAGGACAAAACAGCAGGTCACAGGGAACCTATCAAGCCTTACAAACTCCTCATTTTCTCAGAGCAACACATCGTCTTTACAGGCTGCATCTATACCACTGCATAAAACCAGCACCGGAGTGCAAATTTGGGTGTTGACACCACCACCCCAGTCATCCGCATCAGTTTGCTCTCAGCTAATATTTGCAGAAAATCATTCAAATTCACACGGGTAAAACTTTGTTACAAGGACCATATCCCCAGGGTCAGTTACAGATCACCAAGCTGAACTGCTCTGCCTTGAGATGTTCAGTGCCAACCCAGCAGGACTGGTACAATCACCTTTTATTCCAGGTATGACACATGTCCTTCCTGCCACGCTACATAGACAAGGCAACTCAGTAGCTCTCATCCAGTACCTGCACAATTACACACCTTGGAGATGACAGGGATCCACTGTCAGGATGCACAGGGAGCAGCCCCAGTTCATGGAGCAAGATCACACCAGCACACAACAGCAGCAGAGATCAGAGAATGCTGCAGAGTGAACACGGCCTGCAGACCATGTGGAAGCTCCAGGACTGGTCCACAGAGAACAGAGAGGACATTCCATCAGGTCACCTCAGAGGAGACTGCCTCACACCAGCACAAACAAGTGGCACTCAGCACTGTTTGGGAAAGGGAAGGGATCACTCATCGACACCGATGGCTCACGGCAGGGACGTGACCACTGAACACTGCTACAGCACAAAACAAGGCAGTAATTACATCTGTCAGCCCCACGGACCTCCACAAACACAGCTGGGGAGAAGTATAAAGCGGGACTTTTCTTTTTTAAAAATGCAAAAGCAGGAAACAATCTTCACCTATTTTCACCAGAGAACAATGTGGGTAATAATTCTCTTCTGGGTAAACATAAAGGAGGTAACTTGATCACAGTCCATAGGAACCTAGGTCAGAATGGATTCTGCACAAAAGAATCAGTCAGACTTGGTACCAGGCTGCAAGAGATCTGAAAGATACAGAAGGAACTGAAGAGGTGGAGAGTGATGAACACAGAAGGGAATTGAACAGGAATGCAAGACTGCAATAAGCTAGTACTACCAGACAGTCTTCCCAGCCTCTGAGCAAAGAAAATTCCAGTTGTTCCCTGCTTCACTCATCCTGGATGTGTAAAAAGAAACAATGAAACAGAGAATTTAATTAATCACCTCAGCACATCCTTTCCAAGTCCAACTCTTACTATTCACAATGCTTTTTTTTGTTATATAAACAAGTAACTGACATAATGGCAGTTTTCATTTCCTTTGCAACAGTTTACTTCAGTTTGACTTTTGTCATTTACAAACACGACAGATGATTCCTTTCTCAAATAAATCTATATATATAGACTGATACATAAGTCAAAATGCATCTGTCCTGCACATTTTTTTACTTGGGTTGGATCCTGCATTCCTATTCAAGTCAATAAGGCCTTCCAGTGGCTAGAACGGTGTAAGAGTGCTCAAAAGAGCAAGGTGGCAGTAAAAAGCACTTTAGAGTGCACCTTTCCAACAGTCTTCCCGAATTAAAAAAAAATTTAAAAATCTCTGAGTTTGAAGAGAGAACCAAGATCCCAAGAGGACCAAAGAGATGTTGCATACAAACACCATTACACTCTTTCAGGAAGGGGCCCTGCTATAGTTGTTTTGAGAGCCATAAATGCAAATGTCTCAATTTGTGTACAAAACACAGCTCAGTAGTACTGTGGTATCACAGCCACATTTTGCACTGACGTTTCTATAGCTACTCACCGTGGTGTAATTAGTGAGGACTCAGGGGATTTAAATTTATTTCATCTACTGAACTTGAGTGATCTGTACAAAGCTGCTACTAAGTCTAAATTGTCCATTAATATAATATACTCCAAAGCTTTTTGTGGTGTTATTCTTTTCAAGATTATTTACTTTTCTCTCATTGTTATTCTTAAGTAGACAACATTTCCACACTTGGAGTATTTCAGAAGCAATTCATTTAAGCCTTCAGGAAGTCTTTTCATGTGGGAACGCTAAAAGCTAAAAAAGCAGCACGTATCAAGTTGTACATAACCACTGCCACACCCTGGAAAATGCATTTGGTTACGTACAGCACCTGGATTTACCCAAAGACAAAGCCAAGGTCTCCCAGCAGGCGCGGGCACAGGAGGAGGCAGCCTGCACATCAGTGCAGAACCAGGCACACACCTGCATCCCTCACCAGGCTCCCATCAAGCCCCCAGAACCACAACCCCGCACTTCCACTTAAACTTTCCCCTCTCACAGTACCACCAGAAGCAGTGGAAACACCCAGCTTTACAAGGCAGTCAATACCAAGGCCCTGCTGCACAATGCAGCCTTTGAAGTTCATGTAACAAGATCAAGAAGCTTGCAGGGCAAAGCCCGCAGCAAATGAAACCCGAAAGTCACATTTATGTAAAGGAATTACTAATCGTGAACGGTGGGGCTCCAGCAGGCATTGAAACAGAAGCTAAAACTAATGCAAAAATACCCGAAACCCACCTGCTCACTTCATGCCTCTTCCCCTAAATCAGATGCACATAAATTACTTGAACATCATTCCAAAATCAGTAAAGGATAAGACGAAAGCTACTGGGTTTTGAGCAACATTTGTTTCAAAAAAGAAAGGCAAAGTTGAAAAGCAGAGAAGGTGTTTTCACACAAGAAACTAGAGCAAGGCACTCTTTATTGAGATGTGGTCATTACTCAGTAATGAATTCTGTATGAATTTCCTGTTCTGTGGATTTTGAACAAAACAAAAAAAAAATTCTCACAGATATACTGCAAAACTTTATGAAAGAAGTTAGAAGAGAATAATTGAGAAAACTTAAACCGACTACACTTTGGTTTTGGACACATTTGGAGAAAACAGATGACAAAAAACTGACAACTACAACATTACTGTCTGTGACTACTTGGAAGAGTTGGGTCCATGAAAAGATTACACGTTTCAATCTATCCTCATTATAGACCAAATAGACAAAGTAATAATTTTCATTAATGTTTTCAAAATTGATACAATATTTTAAGAGAATGTTATTAACTTATGTCAAAAGATGAAAAATAGTTTGGTGAAATTTACAGATAGGATTGATTGTGTTTGCTTCTGCAGTACTGAAATCCCCAGTTTTCAAAACATAAGAGCTCAGACATTAAAAAAGGGAACGAAAGGAATGACTAATTTGGTGGTAGTTTTTCTGGTTTATGCTTCAAAGCCAGTCACTAAGCAGAGCCTCTCAGATGACACCTAAGAAAATGAAAAATTTAAACTTCTTCATCTTCTGTTCTACTTTAAGACAACCATTACAAAACTGATTCAAAAATAAGTATAAAACTCTCCCAATTCCTTCCTACATCCATCCCACAATCTGTTCAATTCTCTTTACTGGACAAACCAGTCTTGATTCAGGGAATTTTTAAGTAATAGGATTTTTGTCACTGAATACAACTGCTAATCATCACTTCTAATATCTGAAAAAGCAAAATAACCCATGAGTAAACACTGGATCTTACCTACTCTGGCATAGGAGGCCCACAAGTCCCCCAGGGTGTCCCTACTTGGGGACTCTCCCTTCCAAGTCTCTTTATCAAAGCATGATACCTTCAACCCTTCCCATGCTTTCAAATGTCATCATCTCTTCATTGGAAACAATAAACCATAAAAAAAAAATGTTGTACATAACCTCTATCTGTTTACATAAAACATGATTAACAAATCTTTTTAAACCAACAGTGGATCAAGCCTCATCCCAATAACAATTAGGGGGGAAAATGGTAATGCAAAGAATAAAAATGCTGAAGCTAAGGAGAGTTAGTTGTGCAGCCCATTATACACAAAGGACTCCACAGTTACAAGTGTTGTACAGTCAAACTGCTGCTTACAACTGCAATCTGAGGTATTTTCATCCATCCCAAACACAGAGTATTTCTTAATACAAAAAGAATTTGGAAACATATTCTCTTGTGACATGAAGAATCTGTTATTAAAAAACAATCAATCTGGAAAATATATGAACATCCTCTAGCAAGAGGCACTCCAGAAACTGCAATGTAGTGAAGGACTGCCTCGCTATCACAGAATCACAGGATCATCCAGTTCCAACCTCCTGCCATGGGCAGGGACACCTTCCACCAGCCCAGGCTGCTCCAAGCCCCATCCAACCTGGCCTTGAGAACTTCCAAGGATGGGGCAGCCACAGCTTCTCTGGGCAACCTGTGCCAGGGCCTCACCACGCTCACAGTAAAGAATTTCTTCCTAATATCCAATCCAACCCTGTCCTCTGTCAGTTTGAACCCATTCCCACTTGTCTTGTCACTCTGTGCCCTTGTCAAAAGACCAGGTCATGTCCAGCCTCTCATCCACCAGCATGCCCAAGTCCTTCTCCTCAGGGCTAATCTCAATCCATTCTCTACTCAGCCTGGATTCGTGTGGGGATTACCCCACACAAGTGCAGGACCTTGATGAACCTCATGAAGATAACTTTCCAATGACTTCTGCAGCAGTGAATCCAAATTTTTCAGCTGAATTTTAAACACAGGTTTAACAGATCAGGAAAGCTAACAACCTGCCCAGATGTTGAAATTGGACTTAAAATCTATACAAGGAAAGTAAAAAGCCTTTTATCTGGATGGCCCCATCTGCCCATACTGACAAAATACTCAGGAAAAGTGGGGAAAGAACAACAACAGACAAATTATCCCAAAGGAACTGCTTCTGATTGGAAAATCTCCTTGTATGACACAATGAATGTTGAAATACCTTCTTAAACGATTTTTGTTCAATGGTACATGACGGAAATCCTTTAAAACCACAAGCATGAGGAAAAATTCCAGTGATATTAATGATCTGCAGGGGAATTAGCAGGAACATGCTAAAGCATGAGAGACTCTTGTGTTATAATTCGTAGGAATGTATTCACTCTTGGATGTTTATCTTCAAATAATTTCCTGATCACCATCCTACCACTTCCTATCACAAGACATAATGAGACAGCATCCAGGGAGCTGTTGCAGATTAGGGACTGACATCTCACCAAATGAAAAATGTGAAGCTAAATTTAAAAATTAGAGACTTCTGCCAATTATTTCTTCATCTACCACTATACAAATCCCACAGTAAAGCTGGCACTTTAACATATTTAGATACTTGATAAACTTTCTTGGAATATTATCTGCGTAGTGCCTATTACTATTGAATGAAAAAAGGCATTTGACACCCGTTTTAATGAACAGAGTCAGTTGTTCTGGTTAATTGCACAATATATCTGTGATGGCAGAAAAAAGTTTTGCCTATAATATGGTTATAAGCACCTACAGCACGATATTGATTACATTAGTGCATAATGCATCTTACAAAATGAACGTTGGCTGGAAAAGCTTTTTAATCAGACAATAAAAATTAAAAAACAATGCTGTCTGTACAGTCTGCAGTTCATTCAGTCAAGATCTGTCTCCTTAGAAAATGAGAACTTATTACTGAACACTATTCCTGTAGACACAATTGGTAAAAAGTGAAACAAGGAGCAAATGAGAATTTCAGAGCAGTTGACAGAAACTCTCAAAGGCACCAACAGGATGACAGGTGAAAATTATTTTTCCTGGAGCCAAGAATACCACCAAGCAACAAGAGTGTCCTAGAGGCATCACATTTTTCTTTCCTTGCCTTGTGACACTCTACTTGTGTTTTCTTCTAATTGTTTAATGGGTAACTCCTACACCCTCTTTGCAACATCAACCACCAACTCGTGAAATCATTAACAACCCTACCTAATTGTGTCTACTTGAGCACTCTTTTCCTTTATGAAGAATACACATAGTTAGGCTACAACTTGCTCGTAACCTTGGGTCATCCAGATAGAACTTCAAAAAAATGGTTCCAGCTCAAATGTGGTCCAATTATCAGCTTAACCACAGATACTCAGAGCGTGACACCATCACTTCCTCTCCGCAGCATTCACAGGAAGCTTTTTGGACATTAATAGTGCCTGCTAAAATAATATTATAGGGAAAGAACTCTTACTGAGGTTCTAAATGACAGTTCAGTGTTCAAAACAGGGGTACTCTCTTAATTTCACATCTGCCTTAGCACCCTCTTCTCTAGTCAAACTTTCCAGGCTTTTCTGTGAAACCTCTTTCAGGTGCTCTCAAGCGAGTAACAGCAAAAAAACATAAATAAAACATAAACACAAGAAACATCAACAAGATGGGCTTCAACACTTAAGAGGGCTGCTGATGCTTTGTGACAGATGAAAGCAGTATCTGAATTTGGAATTTTTCTGATTCACAAATGAGCCACAGAAAGTCAGTGTCCCAGCCATGTAGGAAGAAAGAGGCGAGTTAAAGTATTGCTGTTGTGAACAGTGTGGTACTAAAAAGTTAAGTTTATTTCTTACAAGGGAAGCTTTTTAGACCCCCTCATCCCTTTTTCTTTTGGAGCAAACCCCAGTTTTCCCTTCCATGTTACTTGTGTAAGAAACTATGGCCTGCCTGCTCTGGATGTTCAGAGCCTCATGTCAGCCACTCCTCAGCATCTGCTGAGGCCCACAAACACATGCAGTGAATGAGCTGCAGTGTAACAACAGGCAGCTGCTACTCAAAATCCCCTCTTTGCACATTTCCCCTTTCTCATCCTCCTCCCCAGGCCCACAGATCCACACTTGAGGAAGCACTGCATCCCTCCAGCACTCGGAGGAAGAGCCACACCAGCCAGGAAGGGAGGAAGAAAGCACAGTGCACCAGCACATCAGCCATCACCAGCTGAGCGAGCTCATCTAGCACAAGTGGAAGATATTTCTGAGCCCCTGCAAGGAAGCCAAAACAAATCAGGTCTTTCCCCTTACATGGGAAGTTTGAGGAAAAAATCTTCCCTACAAAAAATGGTCTGAAAAGGCAGGGCATAGCATTAATCTTTACTGGGCTAAGGAAATAGCAGACTTACACAGCCAAGATGTTTCATATTACATCTGAATTATGCAGCAGAATAGCACCAAACAACTGGTAATTATGGAACAACGTTAATAGTTCAGCAGCATTTTTACCACACTATCATCTAACACGCCAAGACATCATGGTAAAAATCACACTTGAGCCTACTTGAGAAGCAAGAGAGGAGATGCCAAAAGCCTTCCATAAAGAAAAGGCTAAAAATGAAATCGCAATACAGCAAAAAACATTGCTGGAAACAATTTTAATGCTTAAGTACTGAATCTAAGACTTCAGGACGTAACAGTGCTGACGGGAAGGGTGAAGGAAGAGCTTCTCCCAAGGAGAACAAAGAGCTTGGCTTGTCCAGCTTTGTAAAACAAGACTTGAGAGTTTGTCCTTAGATACACCAAACATATAAACACCAAAGCCAAAACCAAACCTTTCAAACAAAAGCACGACGTCAGCACACAGGAAAAAGTGGACATAAACAAAGAGGGACTACGGGAAAAAGATTCCTGAGCAGCAAAGGAACAGCCTTCCCATAGGAGTAATGGAAAATAAGAGACTACCCAAGTTCTAAGGAAATCCTAAATAATTTACGAATGACATTATCAGTGAGAGCTGCTTGTGACAGGGAAGACTCCTCCATGATCCTGCAGTCCTATGTCCAGTTACAGTTGTGTGGTTTCGAAGCACTGGACGTGCCTGCTGGAGATGCTTTAACCTGTTCTGTTTGAGCAAGTTTCATTCAGACTTGCACGTAATTTGAAAATTATGTCATGACAAGTTGGAAGCATTGTCTGGGTCTTTTTCAGTTATTTAGCCTTTATTATAACTCAAGAACTACTTAAGTCTTCCAGAGTCTCTTCATCTAAACAAACAACCTGCCCACCAAATACTCCAACTCTGCAGCAGTCTTGGCACATTTCGCATCTGATGTATGCAAAGCAAACCAAATTGAACATTTTTAGCCCATTCTCCTCAGTAAAAGGAAGTTTCTGCTACCGCACTTTGTCTTCCTACATCCTGCCCCTAACTGCCTGTCACTCATTTGGCCAATTTGATGGAACTCTGTGGAAGGAAGGATACTAAATCCCAAGAAGTTGCAGGAAACTAGAGGAGGGATGAGCTCCTTTCTCATCAACCCCACGGAAGCAGACAATGCATCAAAATGCTTTCACGTGCTTACTCTCCAGCTGCATTTTGACCTCTTAAAAGAAATTCCTTGAGTTCCCCTAGCAGAGGGCTTGGGAGACAGCTCAAGGTTTCCTGCTGCGTGACCCAAAAGGGAGACAGTAACCTCACTGCAGCCTAACAGATGGAATAACACAGTCTGCATGGAAAACACCCCCTCTAAAATGAATCTGCACAGTCCCGTTGTAAGCTGCAGTTTAAAAACATGTATCCACTTTAGAAGCATAAAAGAGCACTTATGTCAACGAGTTTTCTTTAGAAAAATAATGAATATACATCTTTATCTACCCTTTTCCCCAGAATGAGACAAAGCCCGTCATTTTCCACTGCAGAGCTGTTTACATCCAGCAATTTTAAGAACATTTCCTAATCATCTCCCTAACTAAAGCGAGCTGCAAAATAAACATTCCTCCAGCAGCCTTATATTTTGATCTTACCTACTGAAATAGAAAAAAATAAACACAAAACAAATCTCAGCACAAAGGGAAAAAAGGAAACTTTTTAGTGAGTAGTGCTGAAGGAAACAAAAAGGTTTTGGCAGCAACAGCAGAAGCCGTATCTGGTTTGCATTCACATCACTCCAAGCGTGAAAAGACAGAATCCGTCACAAAACGCCTATCGGAACCCGCAGACAAGCAGAAGCCTATAAATTTTATTCCAGAGGAACAACCCAAGACAGCCGCAGCTACATCCTCTCCCTCCAGCCCAAGGCCAACACGACTTCCACCGCCCATCTGCTCCAGCACTCGCAGCCCCCACCTCCCCATCCGCGGTGTTCTCAGCCTGGAAGGGAGGGAGAGACCTGGAAGCTGTGGCGCTGGCGGTGGGGCACATCCTGCAGACTGCTCCAGCCCAAGCCCGCAGGCCCCGCGCCGCCGCATCGGCGTCGCCCGGCGCTGACCCCGCTGCTGTACCCGCGGTGCGGCGCGGTGCGGACGGCGCTCCGCGGCACCGGCGCTGCGCAGCGCGGGNCGCCGCGAAGGGCGGGGGCGCCGCCCGCTCTGAGGGGCGGCCGCGGCGGCCGCGGCGGCAGCGCTGAGGGGACGCTCGAGGGCCGCGGCCTCCGCCCCGCCCCGCTCTGCTCCGTTCCGCTCGCAGCTCCTGTGCAGTGGCCGTGTTACAAATAAGCGCTTTCTTCACCCTTCTTTTCCACAATAAATCTTTCCACAATAAATCGTGGGTTTGGGGATTTTCCCACATGCACGCACAGTCCCCCAGCCAAGGGACTCGCGCCCGGTGTCCCCTCCTCGTGTCCGCTGCCCCATCTCACTGGCGGTGCCTTCACTCGCCCCCTGTGGAAAAAAGAGGTCGGTCCCCCCAAACAGCAGCGTTTTAGCTGTTTTTATTGTGCTTTATACTCCCAGGAGCTTTGGTGCGTGAGGGCTTTCAGGCCTCTCCGCAGCTGTTTTATGGAACCATCATTTTTGTGACCAGACGCGCCACAGAATGTGGGAAAAAAAAGTCATTTCGTTCTAGACTCATGTGAGCGGCTGCTTGACTTGCAGGGAAGGGGAAACGACCTTGCAAACCCATCTGACCATGGCCTTAGAAGTCACAAGTTGCACCACCAAATAAAGAGCTGGAAAACCACTGGAGCAGAAGGAGGAAGCCTGGGCGCCGGATGAGGGAAAGCTGATGAAGCAGGAAAATGGATTTAGTCATTACAGTCTGCGTGATGCTAGGATTTTTTTTTTTTTTTTTTAATATCTGACTTACTGCTATGGTATCTACAAATTGTTCCCTATCCTAGATGATTGATGCAAAACAATCAGCGATTCCAGGCACTGGCAGCTGCTAATTATTAGTGCTGGTAATACAGTGCATAACACACTGCAGAGGCCGTGTCAGGAGAGACAGGGGAAAAGCTTGCCCTTAAAGAAGGTGGGATAAAACTGTCTCTGAGGTGCCATTCTCAATTAAAAAGGAGTGATACGTTTTTTTCCTGTCAGAAGAACTGCTGCACAAGGAGATCTGAAAACAACCACCATTTTCTGACCGGTGTATAAATGTTCCCTTCCTGTGGGGATGGATGAGTGCATGTCCTGAAACAGGATGGTTTAGATGCTTTCAAATTTTATACAAGATAAACACAGATGTGTTTTTTATCCTTATATTGGTCATTTCTTCACAGTTCCTGTTAAACTACGTCTCTTGTTTTCTACAGTGGATGAGATACTGCTTCTGTGTTCTGTTGGCTGTTTGATGGTTTGAGTTGCAGTCAGGGCAGATCCTTGATCCCTATTGGTATGGTTCAAGAGAAAACATATACAAATTGGAAACGTAATATTCCCTGCTCTGTTGTTTCACACGTTAGCACAACTGGGGACAGAAGATTTATTTAGGATTAGTTCTTATCGCTAGTCCTCCTCCTTAATTGCAAGCAACTGTTCATCAGTTTGGACTCTCAGATGAAGCCAGAAGATGTGAATAAAGACCCCGACTGTACAGCCAGGCCTGCACAAGGGTGTCACAGGGCCTGTCACGTTGGGCTTTGGCCAGGAGACAACCAGGCTTTGCAGGCAGCTGCAGCAAAGGTGCAGCAAAGATGCATTACGTTCATGTTTTGAAAGCTGATAGGAAAAGTGAACAATTGGATTTGATATGTATTGTATCTTTGAGGCAGGACAAATCATGACAGTGGATGAGTGATGCTGTATTTTAAAGAAAGCTTAGAGGATTCTCCAATTAGCAGTTAATTCTGTCAATAAATAAGATAAGGTCTCAGTGGATTGAAGTCCCAGAAACAAACAGGAAAAATGCAGTACCAGGAGTGCATCACCAGTCCAGCTAAAAAGGCAGGGAGATCAGAGTCTGAGAGGCAGAAAACACAATCGTAAGTGACTTCAATAACTCAAATTAAGTTGGATAAATGTCACAGGAGGGGGTAGGGCTGGAGCTAACATTTTAGAAACTATCTGTGACTGCTCATTGAGAAGCCAGAAGAGGAAAAGCAATCCCTGGTCCTAAAGAGTATCCTAATATTACTGACAAAGACCCACGCTGTAGCAGTAACTGTAGCATCCTTGGTTTCAACACCCTTATAGCACCATGACAAAATCAGTAGTATTCTGCTTTCTTTTCAAAAGCAGAGGAGCGGTATAAAACAAAACACACCTTTCATTAAAAGGGGGCTAAAAGAAAGGACTGTAACCTCTGATGGGTTAAGTATAAAACTGTGAGAAGGATCCAGAAGGGAGTTGCAGGGTCAGCTTGCAAAAGTTATAAGAAATAATAGCAAGTCTTTCCTAGAACAAATCAGGGAGCCTGCTGGAATTTGACAGCTCTGTCAGGCAGATAGATTGTTTCATTTACAGAAGAAACATCTGGAGAAGATACGGCCATGAAAGAAAATCTGAATTTATTTTTGCATTTGCGAATGGGATAGATGAGCATGGGTAAACTCCAATAATGGGAAGCTTCTTTAAGGGGAATAATTAGGAAAACATGTTTTGGATTACAGTGTAAGGATAAAAGATGAAGGAACACATTAACAAGTGAGCAGCAGCCAACTGCTGAGACCAGATGGTGTTCAACCAAGAGTTTTCAAGCAGCTCAGAGACAAAGTGGTTCAGGTACTAAGTGCTGTCTCTAACTTCTCCCTTAAAGCTACCTCGGCATCAGAGGGGTCTGGAGAGTTGCTTATGTGACACCAGATTTTTTAAAGGATTTTGGAGAAGACTGTGGAAGCTGTAGACCTGGAAGCCCGATGTCCTTGCTTGACAAATAAGTAGAAATTATGCTGAAGAAAATACTTAGTGGGCACATAGAGAAGATGACACATTAGGGAAAGTCATTATGGCTTTTTTAAAGCAAATTAGTCTCTCAGGAAAGCTTTCTTTGAAGAAGTCAACAAGCTCATGGACTACGAAGATTCAATTAACTGTCTATCATGGTTTCCCAAAGCAATCAGTAAGATTCCTCCCCAAAGGAAGTAAAAACCAAGGCTGCTAATGGATATGAAACTTGGACAAATAACTGACAGATATGGAGATCAGTAGTGACTTACCAAATTTGTTGCTGATAATGAGCTATTTGGGGTAGGGCTAACTGAGAAAAACGGAATGAATTTGTTACTAATAGAGTTGGTGGCAAAATGGCAGATGAAATTAAAATCTGATAAATATGAAAGGCTGACATATGAGAAAAAAACAATCCTGATTTCACATATATACTGAGGAACTTTGAGTTGATTTTTACCAGTGAGAATAAAGGCCTTGAGGTGGTGACAGGTGGTTCTGTGAGAACATCAATTCAGGGCTCAGCAGTGATCAAAATGGAAATTGAGAACTGTTAAGATTATTGTTAAAATTTATTAAGAGAGAAATAGAGATAAAAGTGCCATTGTATAAATCCCTGTTTGCACCTGCATCTTTAATTGCCTGTGCAGTTCTAGTGTCCCTATCTCAAAAATAGTATGGTAGAACTGGAATAGATTAAATAAAAATCAATAAAATTATCAGAAATAGTAGGAGGGCTTTCAAAGGGGTCATGGTTGACTTAGCTGGATCTCTTCAGTCTGCAGTGAAGGGGAGATAATATCAAAGTCTGTGTAAAATCTTCAGAGATCCAAATAAGGACCAGAAATCCAGACTGTTCACTGACTTACCAGACACGAGAACTGAGTTACAGCAAATGAAAATAGAACTTGGAAGGTTCAAAACAAACACGAGGAGATAACGCTTCATTCAGTCTATAGTTAAGCCAGAAGTCTTTGCTTCAGGGTATAGTGGGTACCAAAACTTTGCATGGGCTTAAAAAGCAACTGGAGAATCATCAAAGACTCTTGATCTAACTCAGCAAGTTCCTGGCTTGTAAGTTGCTGGAGCTGGAAAGACATTTTGAGGAAGTACAGAACGTGTTTGCCCTGTTCTTTCTGTCTTCCTGCTCACATTTTATCCACCTCTGTCACAAACTGCTGGGCTGGGTGGAGCTTTCAGCCAACCCAATATCAGTTTTTATAGATTTAGGATTATTTTTATCTCCCAACCCCAGATCATCCAGCTGTTATAATCTCCCCAAAGTATTTCTGGTCATTAAGTAATTGTGTAGGGTTTCTGCACCTCCTTTTTGTTTTGCCTTTCACTGTATTCACTGCTTTTAGTACTATATTTAAGCCCACATGGATTTTTGGCACTGCCTACTATTTTGAGAAAAAAAAATCTCATTAAAATCTTTAATGTGTTCTTCCCAGAAGCATTAAAAGCAAATTAACACTTGTACGTGTAGTGCCTTTCTCATTTCTGGGAGAATGCAAGTTGTCAGCGCAATCCTAAATACAACCTACATGGAAGGAGTGATGTTACAGGTAGTGTGCTGCTCTGGAGAAAAGCAATACATTGTATGGTGGAGAAGGCAGTGGTCCAAAGGGGTGGTTGCAAAGCAGTTTGTTATTCTTCAACCATCTAAGTTGGCTTTGTGAATTAATGTGAAACAGAATAAAAATATTCATACTTCCCATTTCAACTGGTGCAGACAGGCTTAGGACTGTTGGAGTGAATAAGTATCAATACAAATACTTAATTTATAATGATGGTAGACCAGGTATGATTTGTGTCCTCTTGCATTTCTTTTTCCTAGCAGAAAATATTTTCATGCAGTTCACAGTGTTTTAAGTCTATTAATAATTGTACAAAGCATTAACAGCAGAGATTGTAATGTATATATTAATAATGCATTTGCAGAGAAAAATATATTAATGCTTTTCTAAATGCTCAATTAAGCAATTACCTAATGCCACAAAGCATTAGTAACAGAGAGCAAGTATAACCTTAAATCGTTTTATGATACTGTAGATGTCTAAGAGTTTTTCTAAGAAATCTGAGAGGAGCACGTGGAGTGAAGCAGTCTTGAGGAGAGGAGCATCCAGCCTGCTGTGCCAGACAGCTTTGGGAGGTTGTCACAGCTCCTCTCCTGTGACTTAGCTGGCCAGGGAGTGTACCGTGGCCACAAGACTGGCTGTGCTCTGCCAATTCCAGAAATATTAAATACAGTCATAGCAGCCTGAGCCAAAAAGACTTTTCTAGCTTCTTTCTTCTCCTTCTTTCTCCCTTGCCCCAGCTCTTCCTGGAAATACCCAAATTCAAACAGAAAACGGAATCAATCTAAAACAAATAAAAGGAACAGTCTGTAGATTTGTTTAGCAAGCTTTCTTTTGTATTTAAGTGTGAATTTTAGCTTTCTTGTTCTAGAACATTACTAATTCCTGTGCAGTTTCTGTAGCAGTTATCTTTAAAATGCAATAAAAATCACTAATATAGTTTGTCGGTTTGTTCCTGAATTTGGTTTAGGCAGATCAGTGGATTTCTTCAGAGTGAAGTGTAAGCACTTATCGCCTGCTGGTTTAAATTTCAACACTGTGGTTTTGGTCACCCCGTTTGCTTAGTACATCCTCTGTAACCTTTGGTATATATGAAGCAGGGACCTAAAAAAAGAATTGTTGAATAGGAAGTATGTACAGACCACAGACCACAGTCTGTTTTGTGCCATTCTTTATCAGTTAAGCAAACTTTCAAGGCACCTTGTCTACCATTTTGTAGATAAGCTACTCTGCAGATAAATGACACACATTAGAATCATATAGTAATTTGGGTTAGAATGGATTTCAGGAGGTCTCTTCTCCAATCTCCTTAAAGCAGGGTTGGCTCTGAGGTCACACCAAGTTACTCAAGACCTTATCCAGCTGGGACTTGAAAATCTCCAAGGCTGGAGTTTGCACAACATCCCTGGGCAAGCTGCTCCACTGCTTGAGTGTTGCCACAGTAAAAAAGTTTTCTTATATCCGATCTGAATCTCTTGTGTTTCAACTGATGCCCATTGTTTCCTCATCCTCCCACCATGGACCCCAAGAGGAGCCTCCTTCTTTTCGATGGCCTCCTCGTAGGTATTGGAGGGCTGCAATCAGATCTCTCAAGCAATCCTTGCCTTTCACCTACATTTAAATGTCATAGGTTAGTACCTTGCAGCGAAGTCATGGCAAGCCTGTGTTCATTCATGCCCGTGCTCAGACACGCAAAATACAGCCAATCTGGGGTACCAGCTTTGCAAAGCAGATCCGGTGTTTTCACTGGTTCAGCCTGCTGTGAACGGCTGAAAAGCACTGGTGTGAAAACCATCGCTCTAATCTTCACAGGGGCTTTGCTTGAGGTAAACCAGCTCTGCAGTGATTGGAACAGTGAAAAGGAAAAGTCTAACGAGGCTGTGATTGAAGAAAACCTCCTGTCCCTTCTTCTTGGCAGCCTCCAAGAGTGCTGCTGCTGCCTTAGCTGTATTCCAGATGAGCCAGAGGCAAAAGATACTTCCTTAGTGTGAGCAGCAGAATGGCAACTTGCTGTAAGGCTGAGCTGCCACAGTGAATTGATAAAATAGAGAACTGCACTGAGACTACAGATGCCCTGCACAAACACTGTCACGCTGATGAGGACGTAAAGCTCTTGTAGAAGAGGGCAGTGCTTTATTAGCTCTGCTTCAGGGCTGGAAGGTCTTCTTTCAGGCAGTGATAAGATCTGGAAAACTGAGCAGATGTGCATGCTGTTGATTGCATTAGTGTATGCTCTCTCAAAAGTGTTTTTACCTAGTATAAAGTCAAAAGTTAACTCTGTCTGGGCATAACATATATAATGCATAACTGGGCAGCAATGCTACAACTGCTGAACTGCAGGTACATCTGCAGGGCAGGTCCCAGGAGATGTCCCGAGATCAAAGTCTGTCTTTGCTTTGGGAAGAGGGGGATTTTTGCTTATGTGAGACACTGAAGGGTGACCATTGACCTCCAACCTACCGAACACACCCAAACATTTTTGTTTCTGTGGACATGTGTTGCATTTTCTCTGCTTTCTGTAAGCCCAAAGGAGTAATGAGGAGGGGGAAAGAGCTGATTTAACATTGCCTGACAGATGCAAGAGCAATTACCAGAACCCATCAAGGCTTTTCTCAGCTGCAGAAAGCGTGAAGAGCGTATTTTGACAATGTGCCACAGACAGGGTCCTGCTTTGTGTTATGTTGTGAATAAATAGTGCCTGGCCATGTCAAGGGTTTATGCAGGGTTTTCAGGATCTGCTGAGGATCTGTTATTGAAGAGTTTCTTTTACTTCTCTGAACTGTATAACGAATTAAATCATGCTCGCACAGCACACAGTTTTACTGTACCATAATAGGAATCGGAGCAGGACAAAACAATTAAAAGACTTGAAAAAGAACAGGCAAAATGGAGACTGTGTGAGGCATGGATCAGAACAGTCCTATTCATACTGTGGAGATGTGAGGCTGCTCTCTGGTGTCCAGAGGGGAAGGACGCAAGCTCTGAGAGCATGGGGTTATTGGTGCAGCACTGGGCACGTCTCATATACCAGCCATAGAAATCCCTTAAGTGACCCCTCTTCTCCAGAAACAAGGCTATTTTCTCAAAGATTTGCCCCAGTGAATGTCTCCATTCCCCCACCTGTGCCAAGCCCAGCAAGGGCAGCGTGGTCTGGGACCCACCTGTCTGCCATCGTATGGTCAGATGTGTAGATCATGCATGACCAGATCATCTTCTGCAGAGGTCCAAACCATCTTCTTCGTTATTTCTTTCTTTTCCCCCATTCTCAGGTTCAGGTTTGCTTTTGACCAGTACTCATCAAGAGAGGCCACTCCAAGTCATTGTTAAATCAGATTATTTTGGTTCAACAGCTCTGGGGAAAAGATCTTCCACTATTTCTCTGTAGATCTGGGGAGATGTTACAGCAAGGAACCTTGGGTGCCCATGTCTTGCCCTATAAATACAGAGGTGGGAGGCAAGGTGTGCATTTAGAGTTGAGGGCTCAGCAGTGCTTCCAGGATCCCACTTCGGAGGGTGGACTCACCCGCCATCCTCTCTATTGCAGTAAGACCACCAACACTTCCTGCACGTGGAAGATGTCTTATCCTAAGAGCAGAAATGAAGCTGCTCTTCTTAGAAATGCACAAACGTTAAATCATGCCCGCTCACTAATAACGCTGGAGTTGTGCCAGAGTTGTGCCTGCACCAGGATAAATCATCACTGACAGCTGAGAGGAGTGTTATTTGCCAGCTAGGCTGGTGAGCCAGTTCAAAACCGAGTGCCTTGAGCCAACACGTGCCAGTTTTACCCTTCCCACTGCTGCCAAATGACTTGCTTAAGATGTGGCATTTCGGATGGAAAAGCAGACTTACGTGGTTTTGATGCTGTAACAGATTTATGAAGAATTCTTCCTGCAAAAGCATGTAACCTGAAAACCCAGTTGCAGGATTGCTTGGAGGCATCTTTGGACCTTCTCCATGCTTTGGATGTTCCGTCTGTATGTTTTTATTTCGACTTCAATTTGCATTGTCTATTCTATTTTTGTTTCCCTTTTATTTTTACTTCTGTTAAAAAAAAGAAAAAAGCATCTTTGGAATGTCTGTTGTTTCTGAACACTCTCTGCTGCAAAGGTTTGTTGCTGAGAGATCGTGGCTAAAGGCTGTGAGGTTCTGGGCGTTTAGATGCTGCCTCAGTGCAGCAGCAGTACAAATGCAGCTCTGTGGCCAGACCAAGAGAAAACACTGCAGGTTTAGTTTTTGCTTTCAAGGGTGGGCTGAGTGAGAAACCATCAAAACAATTTGTGGGAAGCACACTGTGTTTTAAAACACAAGCAGAGACACATTTTGTTATTTTTGCATTGTTTGTTATCAAAAAAAAGCTGTCATTCACCTTGCTTGAATATTATTTTTAAGTCTTGCATAGTAACACACGTGAACTCCATGAGCTGAAAACCACAGGACACCAGTTCTACATGAACACAGGGAGTGCTTAGGATGGACTGATGTACTCCGGAGCAGGTGAATGTGGCAGCAGTTCACATTGCCTTGCTTTGCTGAGAGCTCTCTGCCTTGCAGATAGAAGAGGATGTCACAGTCTCTTGTAATGTACCCCAAGGGCTGCCCATCCTTGCCCTGCATCACAGCACCAAGTGTGAGAGAGGGACCAGGGCTTTTCCTGGCTTTGCCTTTCCCCCCAGCAGTGCTGCGGTATCGTCCCCTCCACCAACACTGCTGTTTCCCTGCTGTATTCCCTTTTTGCCCATTATCCCTTCTATCCAAACAGCAATTCCCATCTCTCCAACGCTGCCCACAGCGCTTCCTTCCGTGGCAATCTGAGCTGAGCCAAGACATTTCCTTCTCTGGGATGCAACCCGAGGTCAACCCAAACCTTTTTTATTTTGAGCTGAGACTTTAACTGGCCAGGAATCTGTTTGCTGAGAATGGTAGCAGAAAGAGAAGTCTTTCCAAAACGTGTGGGAAATATTAACGCAGAAGAGATACTGCTTGCTTTAATGCCCTTTTACATGCTTTTTTCTTTCCTCTGATTAGAGTTCAGTGAGCCCTTTCTAAGCCCTAAAATTAGTTTTTATAAAGAATTCCCTTTGTAGGCCTCGGGTGGTGTTTAGCACTTCAAGCAGAGAAGAGCTAAGGCATGGCAGCATCGCTGCGCTGGTGCTGGTACCGCAGCACAACAGGCGCCGGAGCAGCTGAATGACACTGCGGTTCTGCCTCTGCAAGTGCTTCCAATTCACTTGTCAGGAGGTTTTCTGGCTCAGCTGAAAGCAAGGCATCAGGCAGCAAGCTTTGTCAGTAGGACTTTGGGGATGTCAGCCTGGCCTTTAGTGTTGTAATCCCTTGTAAAGATTATTACTGCTTTAATTAGGGGTATGAACATCTCTGTTTGCATGAGGTTTTCTTTCGCAGAGGCATCCTACCAGGAAAAGCCACAAATATTTTAGTATAAACATCCTGACATCATCATAGTTTATTTCCCTCCCCAAATGGATGTGCACTTATGTCACTATTAAATACTTACTGTTCTGAAGTTTACTAGTTTAAAAGCATTAGAGAGAAAGCAATGCGTTACCAAGCACAAGGGTGAAGTGGCTTCAAGGGGAATCCAGAGTTGCTTATTATCCTAATTTTCTGTTCCATAACAAACAGCAAGCACTAAGGACATTCACCACTGCTGTGGCCATAGGGGCCAGGCTCAGTCTTTAAATGAAAAGATGTTTTCTGTGACTTATTTTGAGTGAAATATTGGTGGGACACTCTCCCAGAGCACTTGCTGGACTATTATCACCCAGCAGGCTGCACTCACTGGGATTATGTGGAGAAACATGTCTACCATAGCCAATAATGAAAAGACATCATAAAATTCATTGCAAATGTCCCCCTTGATTTTAGGAGGTGTTTGATGCAATCACATATGATTGTGGGGATCCTGATAGTAGTGTGGGATCTTATCACCCTGCTGCAGACTTTGCTACACGAAGGAGAGTCAATCCTGCCTTAAACATGCCTATTTCTCTTGGCTGCTGCCAAAGGAAGCCCAGAACACCTGGCTCAAATATCCACATCACTGTGGGAGGCCTGGAGGCTGGGTCAGATGAACCTCAAGAGAAACCAGCATCAAATTTCAGATAAACAAGGTCAGGCAAGCAGATGCACAGACCTTTTCTTAAGCCTTGAGCAAGGTTGAACAGTATTAAAATAATGGAGTGGAAAATTAATAAAAAAAGCTTGTTTAATTAGTCATTACAGGAACAGGGATCTGCAGAACTGGAGATGAATAAATGTGATGTTTCAGATGGCTCATGCACGAGTGTGCCACTGAATCACCTCGTTACAGCTTTTCGTCAGCAGCAGCAGCAAGGAGAGATGTAAAAATTAATCTGAGTTCATAGTTTGCAAACCACACAGAAGAGCCATAGAATATAGCTATTTAAATCAGATTAGAGTTGTACATGTCACTGATAAAGTAATTGTATTCTCTAGTAGTTATAGTCATATCTAAATACTTCTGATCACTTACCCTCTGTTGGGGAAGGTAAGTGTTTCTTGCTTCTGGTGGAAGATATGAAGAGTACGGTGAATAACTCTTCTGGAAAATGACATATTTGGCTTTCTTTTCAATCAATATTGCTACTATTTAATTACTGGTAATAAAACAGAGCTCAGTTTACTTACCAACCACCCTTACTTATCCCTACCAAAAAAAGTGGAGTTTTAATACAGCAGAAACTCTTCTAAAAGGTCTGGTGAAGGTATAATCTAATTCAATGTAAGCACCCTTGGTGCTTCCTGTCTTTGCAAATGACATGGTTTGACATTGCTTGTGTCATCCCATCCTTCACTGGGGATGAAGCTGGGATGAAGAGAACTTGCATTGAAGTCCCAGAAATCTCAGACCATGAGAACTTCTCAGCACCAGCTTCATAACCCCCCAGAAGGGCTGGGTAAAGACGACTGTCGATATAGGTCTTGTTTTAGCACGTGAGAGCAACAACTCCATTTTCTTTTTAACTTTTAATGGCTACAATTTGTTTTGAGTAAATCTGCCATCAATTGTCATTAAACAAACATCATCTATGGAAAAAAAAACCACCAGCTTAAAAATTTTATGACCCTTTATCATCAGTAACACGCTAAAAATGGTATTGCACATGTCCCTTTAAGTGATATTGCTCCAGCCATCCTGTAGCAAATTGAGACAAACCAGTGCCTTGCTCTTCTGCCTGTCTGCTTAAAATGACAATGCCAAAAATATTTGCAACAAGACTTAGCTGGGAGACCGGTTTGGTATCCAATACCAGCAATCATATAATTGTTTTACACTTGCTTTTACCTGATGCTCTGCATACAGGTGGTCAGATCCTTCTCTGTTCCCCATTTTGAGGGCAAGATGTGGCATCCCTAGGGTCAGTGGTGCTCCTTGTGAAATACAGTTGTCCCCCAATAGTTACTGTGACTTCTATGGAAATAAAAATAATTCAGGAATAAGCCTTATCTTTATCATTAAGGATAGAGTTTACTCTGTTCAGACTTGCCAGGTAGGGCACATACAGTTCTCTGATGTTTAATTTTGACTCATCTATGGCTACTTTTTGTCTTTGCAGGCACTGGAAGAATGTATGAGGAGCTTCCAGTATACAACTGGAACAAAAAATCTCACCTTCCTGATGTGATTTACTTTCTCCTCACAGCTTGGCAGCATCCCTCTGGTTTTACTGCCACGAGCGTGTCTCCTACATTAATCTCGCTGCTTGCCCGCCTGCACAGTGCACCCGGCGCTGCTCTGCACAGGCCACCGTGAGCGTCTGGCCCCGCTTCCAGCAGCTTTCTGGACATGCCTTCTGTTGGCCTTCTGCCTGCTTGGGGCGTCGTGCTGTAAAATGGATGCAGCACGCAGGTGAAGCAGAAAGCGTTGACTTTCTCCTTCCACGCTTTGGCTGTCAGCCAGGTGTATTGAGCAACCAGACTTGCAGCAGACACCTTGCTCCTTAAATCCCCCTTTCCCAGGCAGCATTTCTGGGGCTACCACAGCAGCAGAGTGACTCACTGCCACCTCCTTGCCCCTCAGTTCCTGAATGAAGCAAAATGCTTCATCAGAAGCTGTTTTCTCTGTAGCAGGACCTTGTTCAGCTGATTGCACAATGATCTGGCACTGCTTCTGCTAAAAGCACAGACACATACCCTCGTCCCTCCAGCAGCTCTGGGTCTGTACAAGGCTGTGCTGACTCTTGTCCTCCCTTAAGAGTGTCTCCCAGGTGATTTCTTCCCACGTGGTTTCACAGGGATGAGGTTTCCTCTCTGCAGCTGGCGATGCTCTGCCTGCCGTATCACTGTTTCAACAGCAGGGGCATGGCCTGCAGGCCCATGTGGTTTCTGCCCAGGTGCTTTCCCGCCCAGAGCAGCAGCAGATATTTGGCTGCTTGGTGGCTGTGTGGAGTGGTCCAGTGCCTGGTCCATCTTCTCCTCACTCGTTGCCTGCTTCTGTTTCTCCTGGGGCTTCATCTCCACTATCTTGGCTTCTTAGTAAATTCTTGCTTGCTCTTCCACTTCTCCCTCTCATTTGGGTTCATGTTTACCTTCCTGATTTCTGGAAGAGAGAGTTGATACTTGGCTGGAAAGAGGCCAGGAAGAAACTGGAAATGGTGCCTTTATGGACCAATTGGAGAAGAATTCAGTTCATCAAAGGAACCAGGAGGTGATAAGCGAGGGAGTTGCTACTTCCAGAGGGGTAGAGCAACACAGCAAGGATTTCCCCATCCCTTCAACCTAATCTTCTGTAACTCAGATACATCCCTCAGCAAATGTACTTATTAAACCCTAATTTATTAAGTCTTAGTTGTTTGGAGAGCACTCACCCATACAGCTCACTCTCTGCCATGTAATAATAATTTTGACCTTAATGATTGTCTTTAACAACACCAATTACTAGTCAGGGATGGCAGTATTGCTTAAAATGATAAAAAAGTTGACATACCTTCACTCCTTCTCTCCTTACAGGGAGAAAAGCAAGCCCTTTATTAAAGTGCTGAAGACCACATTAATGGTAAAGAAAGAGCAGCAGGAGAGATGGGGTGAGCTGAGTCGGGGCTAACTCAGATGGGAAGCTCAGGTGATACTTGCAGCTATAGCCATGGGTAGTTTGCACCAGCGTGTTCCTTGTTCCTCTGAGGTCTTCAGTCTACCTGCACTACAAGGGTTCATAGCCTGTCCCAATTCTTTCTTAAATTGTTTTAGCTTCTGCCTGCAAATTACTGAATTCTAGTGTAATTGATTTAAGGAAGGGTTAAATTGGGTTAAGTACATCTCCATTATGTACTCTTACTGCTTTAATTAGGTCAATTTAAAATCAATTTAGAAAAGTTGCACCGACTGGTTTAGTTAATGTAGATCAGAGTCTAGATAGGATGAAAGAGCAAAATAATTCATTCAGTCATCAATTCATCATTTTTTATGGCCAGATGTCAGATGGTCTAAATTTATGGTTTTGTTAAGCCCAGCTGTGCTGGAGCATACATGTGTGCTGGGGATTTAATGAGCTGAATTTGAAAACAGCTTTTCCCACCATGCTGCCTTAGACCCCGGCCTGGCTGGGTTTGGTGTCCTTGTTTCTGAGGGGAAGCTTGCTAGGGGTGTTGCCAGCAGCCACAGAGTCAGCAGCCTTAGCACTAGCCTGAAACTCTGCACAGCCCTCACCTGGCTCCACCAGGAGACTTGTTGAAGCAAGAACCACCCTGCTTTGTACACAGTTTATTGCCAACAGCCTGCTGGCACAGTTAGTTGGTGAGGGTCAGACCTGAAGCCAAAAGCAACCTTATGGCCTTTAAGAAGGGGACACAGAGTTCCAGAATCAACTGCTTCTGCAGCTCCACCCCAGCATTGCTCTGGATGCTGGTGGATGCAGAGGCAGGGAAGACCATCACATAGTGCTTACTCTGAATTCAGCTCTCCACTGCAAGGGATAACCCAGCACCCCAACCATGAAACCTAAATAGGAAGGAGAATAGTTCAGACTGAAGGAAAGAGAGGGACCATTTGTTCCACCTCCTGCCTCATCCAGGACTGACTATGGCAATGGCATTTCTGAGTAGCTAAACCTGCCAGAAAGGAGATGAAGGTGATGGAAAAGAGAAGCTGTGAGGACCACTCACAGAAACTCTGGGGCCCTTGTGTCCCAACCTGGCATTCTGGACAAGGAAGTCAGTGAAATAACAGGCTGCACTGAACCCTGGGTCAAGGCAAAATCAGAGTGGTCATCAAGGGGCAAGCTCAGAAAACCAGGAAAACCCCATGGCTGGCTACAAGGGTCTGTAACATGGTTGTGTTCCCCAGAATCAGAAAGGGAGACCAAGGCAGCGCACCACAGCACAGAGACATCCTTCTGAAAGCTTGCCTCCCAGAGCTGTAGCCATTTGGGGAGCAAAACCACTGAGCAAAGATACAGTTCCTTGTGTCTCAACACTGTCAGCATCAACAGCCAAAGACTGAAAAAAAGATAAAGAAAATATTGAAACAACCTCTCAACTTAAAGGGTTTTTGGGGTTTTGTGGTGGTGCAAGGCACAGGGACTGCACAAGGAGCAGCTCCCTGACACCACTGTAGTGCAGATGAGCAGTGTTATAAAATGGAAACCCTTGTTGGTGTGAGTTGGTATTGCCCTGAACCTGTTAACCGTGCCAGTATCAAACAGTTGTAAAACACCACCATAAAATCGGCCTGATGTCTCCTCAGCACGGCTTCAAATAGCCCCACACAACAGGCACAGGGCTTTCATCCGGCAACCCCAGAAAAATACCTACGCTGGGTCTAGTCAAAAATGTCCACAGCCCAGTATAACTTTCCAACAGCGCCACGAAAAAACAGGGCAGGTAGGGGGTGATCCTTTCTCTGTCATTATTTCACAGACCTTGGCAATAAGTAATGGAAGGACGTCCTGAAGCAGAGGCTGTGACCAGGCCTGCGGGCCCCAGAGCTCCTGAGGGCCCTGCCCTCTATGAACTGGCCTAATCTCTTGTTAAACCCCTTTAGACTTCTCATCACTGACACATCTTGTGGCAAGCATTTCCTTGGTTTAATGGTTGCTGGGTGTGAAATGGTTTCCTTTTATGTGGTTAAAGCTGTTTCTTGCTGATGTCCTCCAAAGGCAAAGCCTGGAGTGTCTGGGTGAGAGCCCTGGTGCTGCTGCTGGGGTGGAGGATGCTCAAAGGGCAAGGATTGAGTTCCGTGTGCTCAGCAGCTGCTAAAAAGTCTGTGTGGGAAAGGAATGGGAATTCAGGAAATCATTAACCTGGCACTTGGGCCAAAGGATGAATAAGCTGGAGGGGAAGTGAGAGGCTGCTGCCGTGGTGCACCCATCTGCCTCTGGCTGGGCATTTCATATCAAATCTGGAATTGGGGAGGGAAGCCAGAATTTCCCAGGTCAAATTTTGCATGATTTTTCAGGTGTGTGTTTCTCTACTGAATGCAGATAGACTGCAGAAGGAGCCTTTCCTTACAGATAGTCAATAATTAATTTGTTTAACCCAGAACTGTGGTGGTTTTGAATTCCCAGCCAAATAAGTGTTTGGAAAAATTACTCCGCATGATTTTTCTCTCTCCTCTCTTCGTGGTTGGATCAACTTGTTCTCCACCCCCAGCCAAACTTCCCAGCTGCAACATTTAAACCTCATCATAAATCACATTTTCCATAGCTTTCCATCACTCAGATGTGTCTTTTCCAATGCAAAGCTCTGGTTTTCTATCCTTAGCAGAGCCAGAAAAGCCACAGCATTAGTATCTCCAAGGAAATTCCTCTTTTGCCCCTTAGTCAAACTGGATTTAAGGACAACCAGATGTGCAGTGCCATGAGGACATCAGTCTCAGGTGCCTCACAACTGCTCATTCCCAGCTTTGCAAAGGCACCATGAATGAACTGTCTTGTGGCACACAGTGTCAAAGCAATTGAGCTGGCAGGTGTTCAGGCAAATTTCAAGGAGATTATTTGCATGAATAGTTATTGCTCTGCAAAGAAATAACTGTGATCAACTTCTTCATTACTGGGAAGTATTTTATTTATTTGTATTTGTGTAAATAATTGTATGCATGCTCAGAGCTGCACAGTTTGTTTAACACTTGAGTCGCTGGGTCCAACGCTTGTATTCTGATTTCCTCAGGAATATTATTTGTATCTCAATCTTTCATGAAAAGTTGAAGTGATGCACTAAAAAATATGTATATTGACGTGTCTATATATATATGCACATACATACAATCAGACCATAGTTTGGAGATAACCTCTTTTGCTTCTGCTAACAAAAAGGGACCACACTGAGAATTTAAAAAGAATTAATTTTAAAAAGAGGAAGGATCAATGAGAAGGCAGTGTGTGTCACTTCCAACAGCCATAAGGAAGGGTTTGTATCTCAGCTTAGGGGTCAGGCGTTTAAAAATAGCATGGTGCAGTACAAATAGCCTATCATTGTCCTCACTATATTCCTTAGCCTGAGTGCAAACTGCCTGACGTTTCAGACCTGGCACTTGGCAGAATCCGACCATAAAGTGTCCCTGGAGAAATTCTCAACCACTTCCCATCTCTCCTACCTACCTGGAGTAAAACATGGGAGCACAGCATGATGGACAGTGAGTAAACAGGTTGGAATAGGAATGGGAAGCAAAGTGCTAGCTCTGTGCAATTAGGGACTGCTCCTGAGAAGTGAGAAGAGCTCCAAATTCTGCCTGCTCATTTGTAATTTGTTGTCAGCTTTGCATACAATATTTAATTGTGTCTCAGCTACTGGCAGTGTCCCCCTTGATAGGACAAGGGGTAATGGTAATAGTTTTGAACTAAAAGAGGGTCAATTTAGATTAGATATAGGGAAGAAGTTTTTTACAATGAAGGTGGTAAAACCCTGGCACAGGTTGCCAAGAAAGGTGGTGGATGCCCTGTCCTTGGAAACATTAAAAGCCAGGTTGGATGGGGCTCTGAGCAACCTGATCTAGTTGAGAATGTCCCTGCTTATTGCAAGGTTTGGAGTAGGTAACCTTTAACAGTCCCTTCCGACCCAAATCATTCCGTGGTTCTGGGATTCCTTTTCATGAGCTGTGCTGGGAAGGGGTAGGTAGATTTTATTTAAAACTGTGGAGTCCCTCTCCAAGGAAGCCTGCAACACATGGGGACATCTCACGGCCACTGTGAGGCTGTGAGCAGCACTGGGGCACTGCTGTCCTGCACACACCCCCACAGAGGAGAAGAGGAGAAGCAGCTCTGGTGCCCTCCTGCCCTTAGCTCTGCTCGGTTGGCACACGCTGCTTGCAAAGCAAGGTGGTGGGTTTGGACTGCCTCTGATCACCCCCCTGCTCACTGCAGCTGGGTTTAGCAGGGTGAAATCCTGCCAGAGGCATAACTGAAAGAATATTCTTGAATAATACACACATATATGTATAAATAGCTTTTATATATATATATAAAATAAGTACAAAGGTTAACACAGCTGCTTGTATCAGGATCCAGACCAGCAGTGAGGAAGTGGGAGCAGAGAGCCCTTTCTAAAAGTACTCTCCTGCCCTTCAGCCTCCCCTTACTCCTCCCTGCTGAGCACCATCCATGCTGTGCCCTAACTCAGCACTGGCATTTAAGCCCTGTATTAAGCCAGTATCAAATCCTCATCACATCTTCCCTTTTTTTTTTTTTGAAGTGTGATTTGTCTTCAAAAACGGCCTCCGCAAACCCTGTCCTGTCCCCAGCCCTGGCACGTTTTAGGCCTAGGAGGTGATTGCAGACAGCTCTGACAAAGGGGTGGAAAGACCTGGGGTTTGGGGGTTTTATCCATGAAAAACAGCAAGGGCCAAATCAGCAGGAGGTGAATCAGCTGCATATCTGTGATACCCTCAGCATGTGTTGACTCGCAGCCCAGAAAAGGGAGACAGGCACCATTGAGGGTCATGCCTGGGTCATGGATAATGTGCTGGGAGGTGGTAGGAAGGATGGGGATGCAGCCAGAAATGTTTCAAGGAGGACAATAAAGAAGGCACAGAGGTATCAGGACTGAGAGTCAGTGGGAATTCAGGATGTCTCAGTTGGGGTCCTCCAGCCTTTGCTGTCCCCTCTCTGGCCAATGCTATGGAGAACACTGCAGAGCTGTGCTGACTACCAGCCCTCTCCAATGTTGCCAAAGTAAATTCCATGTATTGATTTATCCCAGACAGTAAAACCTCACCTCAGGGTCTGGCATTTTGGTCTAGCAAGTAATAATTAACTCTCTCACCTCACTAGATACAAAGGCCTGGCCACCTTCTGGACCCAGGCCCACCCAGCAAGTGCAGGAGAGTTTGGAGAGGGTGGACATCAACCTTCTTCACCACGATGGTGTGTCCAGAGCTCAGCTCTCAAGGCTGGGCCAGCATTTGCCATTCACATCTATAGCAGCAGATTTTTCAAGCAGGAAATAAAATAATCTGTACCTGGGAAAGCCAGCTGCCTGGCAGCTCCCACCAGGCCAGAAGAGCGGTGGACAGGGTAGGGTGGTGGCAAAACCTCTTTGTCAAAACTGTCAGCAGCAGGTTGTTGGCCACAAAAGTGGCTCAGGACACAGCCTAGCTCTGATATACTCATGGCTACAAAACCATCTGATGATTTGATCATTTGTGCTTTGAAGGTCTATGGTATCTGGATTTCCATCTTTCCATTGAAAAGAGGTTTTCTGATTTGCTTATCAGAAACTCAGGTAACTCGTTCCTTCCTTCTGTTCATTCACCTGTGTCCTTTTCAATCTTCCAAGGTCTTTACTACTAATTAAATGAGGTATTTTCTTCTTTTTATTATTAATGATCTCAGATATTCGTTTTCTGAGGCTACCCGATATAATAATATTTCTTAAAGGTAACATCTTTTGAGTTTACTTTGTTTTCTGCCTTTAATGATCTGAGTTCTTACAGTGAAGTCAATGGTAACCATCACAGTATGAAACTTCTTTCAAACAAAAAAATCCCAAATGTTTTCAAGGAATTAAAACTCTGAAAGAATTCTTCAATGCCACATGACATGAATTCATGACTGTTACCACCACAGGAGTCATGAGTTAAAGCCAAGAAAAAATAGAGAAGGTCAAAGGTTGCACTCAATGATCTCGGAGGTCTTTTCCAACCTAAATGATTCAATGATTCATTTTAAACACTTCCTTTAAAAGAATACCCATGAATCCCAGGAGGATAAAATATTTGCCTCGCATGGCTTTGTAGGACTGTGTGGAATTAAGCCCAGCTGCCAACTTAGAGTCACAGTCAGAGGGGCCCTGGGAAACACAGACCCCTGTGTCACAGCCCCCGGGCTGTAATGTTGGGATTTGCTGCAATGGATGAATCCCAGCCTGGCTTCACACTCCATGGCCTGACTGGGTGGATGTGCCATCGGTCATTCACCCTCCGTGCAGGTCTCCCATTTCATCCCCCAAAATGAATGAGCAGACTCATTCTCTTAAACGGCTTAGTGTGAGAACAGTTTGGTATGACAGATGTTGGCGGGAAAGAGAAAATAAAACCGAAACAAGCCAAATTAATTTCAGTTCCTTGATGCAAAGGAAGGGAGGGACAGGTTTCAGTATTGATGAGAGGATTTTGGGCAGCACAGGGGGAAGGCAGCAGTGACCCTTGTCCATCCCCTGCCTCCCTGGCACAATGCTCCCCCTCCCCAGAGCACCAGCCCCACCAGCAACTTGGACAAGCCAGCATGAACCACAGGAGCGGTAACTCCATCGTGGGCTTCTGGAAAGGGTGGTCACCACCAAGCAAGGGCAAGGCTCTTGGGAAACTGGGGTGCCAGGAACACAGCGGGGGAATGCAGTTAAGCTGGACACAGTTAAGTCTGACCTGGCTGGACATTCAGCTGTAAGAGCTGTTTGTGCAAGCCAAAGCTACACCTACAAAACCTCTGCAAGTGGAAGGTAATGCTGAGACTGTAAAAGCACTGCCTTGGGAGGACTTGGCTTCAAGGGGCCAACAGAGAGACCTGAAGCCACTTGGTGGCAAAGAGTTGGGTCAGTGAGAACCCTGTGGTGAAGGCAAAGGGGTAGATCCTGTCTGTGCTCCCACCACATGCTTTGTGTCACCCAGTTGCTGCTGGCCTGTTCAGCTGGAGCACATACATGGGCATTATCTCGGCCTCTGACGGAGGAAGATGAGTTTGCCATGATCTGGCTGTACCAGAGATAACTGAGCAGATCTGCACCATGGTGGATGGAGGTGCAGAAGCACCAGCACCTTAAAAGAGCTGTTTCAGCAGCTCTTTCCTCCCCAGAGCTCTGGACCAGCCCCAAAATATGATGCAAAGCCAAAAGCTTCTGCCTGACCTTCAGTTATTGTAAAATTACATAAATTTTTCCCCGATGCTGATGTTTATGCAAAGAGGGAATGAAATGGGCACTTCCTGCTGCTGCCCCTCACTTGGTACCAGTCTGGGTCCAGCCTCAAACTCCTGCCTGAGCTTTGCAAAAGCAGTAACTCAGACTCTGCTGTCTTTCCACTCCTGTAAAATTCAGTTCTGTAGCTTAACCCAAAATTAAAGAAGATCCATTAAGTCACAGTTGATTTCTGTGGCAGGCTGAGGGCACTGCCCTGGTTTGTAGCATTATTTACACTCAGGAGGCTACTGGGGCTAAAATGCGTCTCAAATTCTGCATCTTCCAGAAATAATTCAGGCTCCCAGGCAGAACAAATACAGGATAACAGAAAGCAGAAGAACCCTGTATTGAAATGTTTCACAGAGCATTGATTTTTTTTTTTCAAGGGACAGCCCTGGGATTTTTCTGCAGAGCTGTTGTGCTGCCAACATATGATTTGCTCTACCTGCCCTTTTGGTTTTAATGTCCCATTAATAATGCATCTCTGTATTTATTGCAGTTTGCATTACTGTTCCACTGTTACTTCTTGATCACTCGTTATTCTGTCTGTAGTGCCAGGCAGGGCTCCAAAACCCAAACAACGGCAGCACTGTTACTACAGACCAAGCCACAAGCCCCACCAGACTCAAAGCAGCTCCACCAAGGGGGATCATTTATCTTCCCAAGGCTGGGAGGGCACACTGCACCTAGGAAAACAGGAACAACTCTACATCCTCTCCATCTCTGTGATCAGACCTACAACTTTTCTAGGGCAGTTTGGACAGTCAGCTCTTTTAAGGGATCTAAGCCAGGAAACTGTAAAACATCATTAATGAGAAGCTTGCTTAATCCTGGCTGTGTGGCACCTGCTGTAACAGGAGCAGGAACAGACTGTGGGGATGGCTCTGGCTGACAGCTCAGCTCAGCAGTGCAGGCCTCCATGGAGGATGCTCTAATGATGCCTCCCTGATCAATTTTGCATTCTGAAAAATGCTGCTTAGCTGCCTCTTTGACCCTGCAGCCAGCTGGGCTCTGTAGATACCTTCATTTCCCACCCTACAGCCCTCTGAGCACCCCCTTACACCCCTGTGGACCTCCAGCTCAGCACCCAGGACTGGGCATTGCAGTACTGGTGTCCAGTTCCCACTGGGAGCATCCTCAGGCCTCATCAAACCTGTATTGCACTGTAAATCAGAACTAATACAGAAAGGCAATGCTGAAGGAGCTGGGTGGTTGTCTCAGCAGAGAGTTAACAGTGCTCACAGGGCTTCACAACCCTCTTCTGCCTGAGGACTTACAACCCCTGGATGAGGCTGCACCAAACACGAGGAGAAAAGTTTCTCCCATCTTCCAAGAAAGCCCTAGCTTCGCCTCTCTTCCTCTGGGAATGGAGCTGACCTCCTTCTGCCCTTGTCCCTGTGAACAGTGCGTTATTTCCAGCAGTAGCAAGGAGTTTTGGAGCAAGAGAATTGAAATTTTTCCTGTACTGGTGGTTAGTGCACTTGGGAGGGGAGTTTGAAGCCCCTCAGGGCACTGCAGAGAGCCCAGAGCAGGGCTCCTGTGTCCCCAGGGACTGCCTGGGCTCACAGGCACAACCAGACACAGGTCACTGCCTCTTCCCTGGGTGCACAGTCAAAGAAGTCACATTTGCTCTCTTTTAGTTGTATTATCCACAAAACAAAGCAAAACTCGGGGGTCTTCAGGGTGAAGCATCATCCACGCTGTATAAAACAGCAAGGCAAAGCAGGGACTGAGGAGGCACAAAGCTCCTGCTGCTCCCCTCTGGCTGAGGGAGCTGGTTGCCACGCAGGGAGCTGTGGGAGGCAGAGCTCATTCTCCCCCACCCCACATCTTCACACCTTCACATCCACCCCAGAGATCCAGACTGCCACATTCAGCACCAAAACCTTCGAAACACTTTTTGGATCTCAGCCCCTATAGGCAATGCTCATAAATTCTCCCATCTGACCTAATCCCAGAGAAAGATTTTTGGTTTGGCTTCATCCGCCTGCCGCCAGCCAGGTCCGGGAGCACGGCCTGGTCACCACAATCTGACCCTGTGGGAAGCATCCCTGAGGTGCCACATGCTCTCCCACTTGCCAAATTCCTCAGCAGATGAGGTTGCTTCCAGATTTCAGCACTCACTGGCAAGCCTCAAGTGGTTTGTCCAGAAAGGCTCCGAGTGATTAAAGATCTCTGGGAGCTGTGTTGTGGCCACTGCCTGGTTACTGACCTACACAAGCACAGCAACATGGGAACCACTGACCCGGGAAAACAAACTTTTCTGCTCCCTGTCTTCTAATATTTAGGTTTGCTTTTGAGATGAAAGAAGAACTAATTCCTATTCGTATCCATTCTCATTGCCCAATTTAGGATTTTTTTATCATTTACTGAGAAAAACAAGCCTTCTATTATGATTTATTAAAGTTGAACAGAGCTTGCATTCCAACTGCTGTGCAAATAGAAGCTGATTCACTGTTACCAACACACTCAAAAGATTTGTTATCCTTGTCTTAAAGGTAACAAATTTGCATCAGCAAGTGGGCGTGAACCACAGAGTGATTTGGGTTGGAAGGATCCTTAAAAGCTCATCTCATTCCAACCCTTTGCCACGGGCACGGACACCTTCCACTAGACCACCCATTACTGCAGCCTTCCCCCAGACTGTGTTTGGGGACAGGTAGCTCACACTTCCTCAAAACGCACTGTACAGTGAGAGCAATGAGTGCAAGAGAAAGACAGACACACTAAAATAAAAGATCTAGATGCATAGAGGTTCATGGGATATGAAAAGAAAGTCAGGTTTTCTAACCACACAAAGCAGGACTTTTTTCTACCTCAGTTTTCTGCACACACATGAATTCTAAGCAACCAAAATTCCTTTCTCAGAAAGGGCAGTTTAGATGATCCCAACCTGCTCGCACCAGGGATTGAGAGCAATTGCTACCTCAGCTGCCTCTCCTTCACAGTAGAAAATAAGCCTATTTATATGCCAAAATACTTTCTCCAGCCTTGGAGATACGGCTTCTCATCTGAGATCATGTTTCTCCCCTATCACTTCTGTCCATGAACAGGGACAGCCACCTACTTCCTTTTTCTAGCTAAGGTACTGAGTTTGAGACCTTCCTACAGGGCCAATTCTTTCAGTACAATCAGAATCAGGCTTTGGATCCTGGTCTGTGCCAAAATTTTAAAGGCAACTCAACATTGAAAGGGAAAGCTGGATCATCCTGCCATAGCCTGAGCCCATTTTCCAAATGGCTCTAGTTAAAAATCATCAGTGTTAGATAACTTGGGAGCAGCACTGACTAACCACCTAATTGAATGAATGAGTTATTTAGATCAAACTCTTTTGAGCACCAAAGGATGCCACATCTCCAGATAGAAAATGTAGCATAGATGCTCTTTGCTGCAGGACTGTGAACACCTCTTGGGGATCCCTCACCAAACAGCCTGTACCCGTACAGATGTAACCTGCAAGTAGAAGCCTTTTTGTACAATGCTCTTTCCCATCTGTTTGCCAAACTGTACCCAGCTGAGTGTCTCATGATTCTCTGCTGAATGACACGTTTTTGACAACTACAAAGCAGGTGCTAAGACTGGAGAAGGGCACAAGGAAATCTTTTACAGAGATTTGCAAAGTGAAACTGGACACCTGCTGCGTTAACGCATTTTTTAAGCTTCAGTGCAATTGGCAGGACATGTGACACAGTTTTAAGGGGCTGAGGCAGAACAGAGTCAATCAAGAGGCTCCACAGAGGCTCTTTCACAATCCCAAATCAACATCTCTCACTATCTGATCTGATCCCCGTCAGTGCAGCCCCACTGGAAGCGGCCCTCCTCTGCTCTGGCACTTCTGCACCGGTGCAGAGCTGCCAGTGAGAATGATCAGGCACTGAGATCTGTTAGAAAACTTGCCTAGATTGCACCGAGCAAACTCCAAAGAGCTTTAACTACTTGTGTGCAGTGCATCCTGATTAAAATCTAATGTATAAACGAGTCTGATTTCTGAGAAGTGGCATGTGATTTTACCAGCCATCAGAGTCAAAAGCGAGCTCTCCTTGGTGACACAACCACATAATAGGGCATTCAGAATATTTCTTTGCAATGTCTTTTATTAAATATCATCTTTGATACAGAATATTTAAGCAAAAAATAGTTTAAAATCTCTGTTTTGGTAATTCTTACAGGAGTCTTTTGCATAGTCTCTCCTACAGCAGCTCATGTTGGCATTTAAGGAATAAATCTTTAGCAAAAGTCAAGTCTCTCACTGTGTGAGATCTGTTCCACCCAAAGAAGTTAAAAGAGCATTGGAAAATGCCTACAGAAACTGTGAAAACTCTGAATTCCACTCTTCGGCTAAAAGAAATTTAACAACTGTGTCACAGACACATTATTCTTAATCAATGAAGTAGCAGAACAGGAAAATGCATCCTCTAAAAGTTATACAAGTCATGGCAGTGCACCCAAGTACAGCAAAACAAGAGGAAATGCCCTGAGCACAGATGCTCCAATGCAGTGTTGAGGTTCAGCACAGTGGTGCCCAGCTACTCCTGCCAGTCTGGAATGCTATTTCCAGTACTGGAAATTTGTCATATTAATGACCACATGGCAACTGGCACTACCCACCTCAATGGGACTCTGCCCCACAAAAATCAGACAGCATGAACAGGTTCTGCTTTCACTTCTGCCTGCCACAACTGCCTGCCACAGCTGGAGACCCAGCCTGACTCCTGCATTTTATTCCTATAAACCAATAATCTCATTTTTTACATTGATGAACAGTAAATAAGTGTTTCTTTGGATCAAAAGGTAGCTCCTATACTCATTAAATAGATAAGGCTCCCTGGACATGCAGATTAACAAACCTACTGGCACAGGGAAGACATCTGGAGATGCAGCACGTGCCCTTGTTGTGTAGCTGCAGAGCACATGCAGCTCTTAGGATGAACATTTAACTCAGAATCCTTAAGTTACCACCCAAACACTATGTCAGGGGCTGCTTGAGGTCAAACAAGCCAGTCCCTCCTTTGACAACTTTTCCAACCACCAGGCAGGCCGAAGGGGATCGCAGCTCATCATGGGCACCTGCAACAGAATTTAAAAAAAAATCCTATTAAGAGGTTCCCAAAGGTTTCTCCAAGGTCAGTGCTAGAAAGAAACCGTTTTGGTTTATGTGCAAGAAGCCATCTGGTTCAGCCCCCCCCCCCAGGTTCAGAAAGGTTCTGCCACCTGCTGTTTACACTGAATTGAGATTTCTGGGAATAAAGAGTCCAAAACTCTTCCTACCCCTCCTACAACAACTATTATCTCATCCCAATCTTTTGGTCCAAGCAAATAATTAGGCCACATGTTACTAAACTCTCCTGATGATGCATGGAAAGACAAAACAGTCTAAATTCTAACAGAACACAGATTTGACCTTCCAGTGAACATATTCTGCTGACTAAATAGATCACTAAAAAATACATGAGGCAAAACCAAAAAGATTCCCTTGTCATTGCTGCCTTTTTCCTTTGTTAGAGTGAATCCCTTTGATGTGTACTTTAAATCCTTCTGGCTAGATAGGAAGAGAACTTTTCACTGGAGAGACATTCCATGAATTCCTTTGATTTTGTGGTTACTCAGTGTAGCGAAATAGTGTCACAGAAATTTGGAAGCACTGCAGATGACATGTCTGGCTGGGATTGTTTTGCTTCCACTGTTTTTGTAAGCATCCAGGCTGTTTTTCATTCATCCTAACTACAGCAAGCTGAAAGTTTATCATTAGAGCAGTAGGAAATTAAAAATAAAACTGTTAAACTTCTGCTAGGTTTGGTTATCTTTATTCTACTGAGCAAAACGTACTCAACTTTCCATCATGCAGAGGGTGGATACACAGCTCTGTGTATGGCATGTGCTCTCTGCTCTGATCTCAGCCACAGCTGGATAATTAAAGAGCTGCTCCCAAATGTGTGTCAGCTGAAGAAAAAAAAGCCCCTTTGTCAGATGGTTAAACAGGACAGTGGTACTGCCCTGTTTGCTCATGTGATGTTAACAAAGAGTCATTCTCTGAGCAAACAGCCCAAGGGATCTCACTGCTGAGGCAGTTTGCTCCCTGCACAAGGAGCCCTGCTCAGCAGCCTGTGCTCCGACAGCCCCGCTCGCGTCAGCTGGGCACGGCCTCACAAACCTCCTTCTTTCCTTCTCACTGCTCAGGGCATCAGCCCAGGCACCCTTGCAGTGTCTCCTGAACTGTGCAGTCAAGTTACCAGTTACATTGGAGCAAATTAGATCCAGGCTGCTGCAATCCCCATTATGACTCTGATTTCCAGCGTGGTGAAATCATTAACTCCCTCTGCTTGTAATCAGTGCAGTTCCTGCCAAGCCACCCTGCCCTTCTGTCAGCATGCACTGCATGTCTTTATTCATAGTATTATCCTTACATTCACTTGGCAAAAACCTCTTCTGATGTCATTTCTAAGTCAGTATGTGATACAACATAAATCCAGAGAGTGAAACTGAGCGAGAAACATCCTCTTCTCTTTAATTTCACCCTGGATTTACACTTTTCTTTTATGATTTTCAGATTAATGAAGTCAATTGTAACTAATGCTACTAATTAAAACCCAAACTACCTCCCCAGAAGAAGTATAAAACAGCATTAGCAAAAATGAATTCAGTGACAGAAGTATCTCTGATGTCTGTGCAAGGCAGTTTAAGACAGGAGCTGAAGAGATCATGTTGAGAGCTCTCCCCATTTGTAACTGGAAGGACACAGCACAGCATCTGCAAAGCATCTGACTGGCAAGTGACAGAAACTAAGTTTATTTGCAAAAAGGAGATGCAATTAGTATCCAAAGCCTGAGATCACACAAAATGTCAAATTACACAATTAAAGCACAATTTCTGTTTTATAGAAGGCCTTAAATGTAGATGGCTAGTGGGGTTCCAAATGTCCTAAATGATCCACACAGCCATGTGATCTCTACACCTTCCAGAGAGGCTACTAGAGGGCAGAAGGATACTCTTGGGAATCTCAAATGGCACCAGAAACCTACCATTAGACAAATGAGTCTGACCCTTTGTCTGTGTTTGAGGGAAAAAAGCAAAGATAAAGTGCTAAATCAAAGTGACAGCCAGGAGGTCAGTTCTCAAATTAAAATGCTGAACAGCAAGGCCAGAAAGATATGGAAGTTATAACATAGGCACAAAAACAAAGCAGAGAAGACAATTTTAATAGTAGAGACAGAAAAAGGCAGATTTAGTCGTCTGTTACAAAGCTTTGCTATAACAAATCTTAACAACCTTAAGGTTTGTTGTAAAAATGCCTATCTAATTCTTAAAGAAAGGAGTCACAGACCCCACAAATTACATGTGGGAGCTGGCTTTATTTAAGCTGACAGAATTTTACTAAAAACATCTGGAACATTTTCCTAGGCAAGGGCTTAATTAAAATTTCTGCCTCTGGCATTATTTCTAATGCAATTATGCATTACTCAAAATACTGGAAAGTTACGACAAAAACCAAGCATATGTGAAATGCTGCAGCAAGAGATCTCAAACTAAACCATTTACCCATCATGGTTGCTTCCTTCAAGAATTTGTAGCTGGTTTCAAACGTCATCTGTTGCAGAGGGGAGGAGTTGGACTGAATTCCAAAACGATTCAGTGGTTTATAAATTCCTTCAAAACACATGTAATCTGCCACAAGTGAAAGGTGTCGAGGGTCTACCACAATTCCTTAGAACACAAGGAAGAGCAATCATCAGAGCATTCAAGGGCTACGTGTGTGGGGCTTTTTAAACAAATCAGGTCTAAATCAAACCCCTTGAATCCAACCAGCTGGGAGAACATCTTTATTAACATTCTTCTGGCAGTGTGTCTCTGGCTTAACTGCACCCTCAAATATCCAGGAGAGGCAGCCCTCACTCTAATATAAAACAGTATCTCTCCAAATTGAAATGAAAACAATGGGAAACTGCAGTGTCAAGAATGCTGTAAAGCAGCAGAGTTTCTCTACATAAAATCAGGAAAAGTCTGCACCATCCTTGTTTACACAGAAGGGGATCACACATCCATCCATCTGGGATGGACAGAGCTCTCACCTGGTGGCCTGCATTAGCTGGGCCCCAGAGTCAGAAAGGTTCTGATGTCCTCTGTGCATGACATCAGGCATTCACAGAAAACCCTGTTTAGGCTAAAAAAAAATGCACTTATTCCTAAATAACACCTGTGGACTCAGTGTAATGGGGGACCACCAAGAGCTCTGTCAACATTTACTGAGCAGTTCTTGAACAACTTGAAGGTCAGAGCATTCTGGGCTGCCACCTGGCAAATCTGCTTGATGTAACTGCTTGCTAAAATTCCCACTGTAATTATCTTCCCTCTTTTCAACAGTTTAATTCATAGCAAGACTCCACTCACTGAAGAGTAATTCAACATGCCTATGAAGTCATGCAGCCTCCCCAGGCTGGGCTCTCTGAATCATCTATCTCAGAGAAGAACATTCAGACAATGCAGTGCAGCTATTTTAGGAAAGACATAAAAACTCAGGAGCCCAGACTCCCATCATTAGGAAGGCAAAGTGAGGCAAGACTGATCCCATGCTCAGGGCCACTGTACAAGTCTAACAGTTGGCTTCCTCACACATCAGTAATTAATTGGTCTGGACCTTCCAGCTTGCAAAAAATACACCAGAATGGAAGAACTCTGTGAAGGGAGAATAAATTCAACCTCACCTAGTGTATTTTCTACTGATGAAAAGAAACCCAATAATTAACTAACAAGGTCTTCACAGAAGACACTAAAATGATTAAAACAATAGATGCTGCAACTTAAAAATATGCACATAAATGAAAAGATCATGCAAAACCATAACTGTAAGCATGTGGCTGCATTATTCTATCTTAATGGTATTAAAGATTATCTTTAAAAACACAAAGAAATCCTACCATATACAGCAAATACATCTTTTATTTCCTTTATAATCACCCTCAGGGCTGATTCAATTCCGTAATTCTTAGCCATGGCATGGATATCATTGGAATAAAGTCTATTCAGGTCCAAAATCTGAAAGCAGAAAAAAAAGAGATACAAGTTAGGACAATAGTTGCTGTGTATTTGTAAATAATTTAAGCTAAGGTAAGATAAGATTTTTTCCACCACTTTTCATGAGCTTAGGCAGCACCAACAGTTACAGAACAACTAGGCAGCAGCTCAGAGTCAAACAGACAAAATTGATTCTGAGGATTTGTCTTAAGCAGCATTAAATACATGAATAGGAGTATTGGAGTCAAAATTCACCACAGGAGAAAATTAACTGAAATCACAAAAGCCAGACTAGCAAAATACACAAGCAAAACATCTTAAAGTCTTCCAAACAACACAATGCAATGCCCAGTGTCTCTCAGCCAGCCAGAACTTTCAGCAAAAGAGAAGATGCAGTTTAAAACAATCCTCTATTTGGAGAGCTATGGGCTAGAAGGGATAACAGAACTATTAATCTCCAAGCACTGCAATTCATTGAGATGGAAGAACTCCCTCAAGTAACATTTAGAGAGACATGAGAGACAAGAATGGTGTGAAATGATCTGTCATTAGGCACTGGCTGCTGCACAAACACTGATTTCCAAGCTGCCCTTGAGAAAAGGCTCTGCTGAGCTCTGAACACATCTGGGGATAAAAAGGAGGAAGACAGTTTAAGAGCTGAAAGGGCTACACATCACCCCTGATAAATTGAAAGGACAGCCATCATCCACCGTCTCCCCCAGAACACAAAAGATCATTGAAGTCTGGGATGAGAAACAGATTACACACATCAGAGTATCTGAAGAGCTCTGCCAGGTTTATGCCTTCTGTGTGGAGAACGAATTCCTTCTCTCCCTCCTTGCTGGTGCTTTCATTCAGCAGGCACCGTGTGATGCCCTTCACCTCGTGGATCACCGTGCTGCGCGCCAGCGACGCCAGCAGCGAGGAGAGGTCGAAGTACACCTTGGTCAGTGGCAGTGCCAAGGAAACCTAATGGGATAAAAACCCCACAGTGTAAGGAGGCCTGAACACCCGGCTCAATAACCAGCACACTTCTCTTTAGACAAAAAGAAGAGCACTGGAATTACCCTCAGTGTGTGTTTAGGAACATAAATGTCTGACTGGAATTAGAGCTGAATGATGTTAATGTGAACTCCCCATCCCAGCATCATTCATCTTTCAATTGCTTTTGAGGTCTCAGAATTTACAATGACTGCTTTTCTGGGATGGCTTTTTTTTTTTGGAGGGGGACAGGCATATGCTTGTCAAGGTTTTTATTTGTTTTTTAAGATGTTTACATTTTTTTCAACAGTCCAGCCATCACTTTTATTCATCAAGGGCTACACAGCAGACCATTATATACTTAAAGATTAAAACACAACAGACCTGTCAAAAAACTGTTTTTAAAAAAAGTTACATGAGGTGTTCTGAAAATTAGAAATTACTAAAAATGACACCAAAAAGTACATTTGTAGTGCCACTTTCTGTATTCATATAGGATTGCTGAGACAAAACAGCAGCACTGCACTGCAAAGATCCATTTGTTACGGGAGCTTCATGAAACCACTGTGCAAGCACACACAGATGTTCCACCTTACCTCACACCAGAGCTCATTTTCGGTGTCAAACGTGTAATCCTGGATGGATGGGTGGCTCTCCACAACAGCGCTCACTCGCACCTCTGCTGACTGAAGCAATCGATCCTTCCCTTTTTTAGTCGGAGAAGCAAAGGAAAGATGCTGAGAATCTTCACCCTCTGCTCTGTTGTGATCCTCTTCAGCACCAGGAGTCCCTTCTTCTTTTTCAGATTCAGCCTCTTCATCTTCCGGGTTCTCATTAACGTTTTCTTCCCCGTTCTCTTCTTCGCTTTCATAATCAACCTGCAAAGAAATAATGTTGTGTTTATCTGAGCCAGAACCTGTACAGAGACAGCACACCATGGACAGTTTAATTCAGGAATATTCTTCACTGCTGAGTTGCAAGGATTTCACCCCTATGGCACAAAGAAAATGCAATTTTGTTGTAAAGAAAATAATACAACAGATTCAGTTCAGTCTTTATTTCTTTATAATCTTACCATTATTCCTCAGCACAGTCCAGGATGCTACAGGATGTTGAGACTGTAGCAGAATTTAGTTTTCTCTCTCTGAAAAGTCTAATTTCTTCCCACAATCCAACTCTGATGATGGGATTCCCTCAGGATTTTCAATTACCCCACACTCTTGCTGATATTACAGCAACCCATCTTTTAAGATGTAATTATGAAGTACTGAACACAGAGAAACAGGCAGGGACAATATTTTTTAAGAACCATACTAAAGTTTTAAAAACAATTACTGGCATAAAATCAGTTAAGGTGAACTTCAGCACACACAGCCCTATTGCCAGACACATCTACCCAAATGCCTGAAGAACAAGGCTTCAGAAAAGAGCCGAATGAAAACTGTTCAGCCCAAAGCAGAGACTTTCCTATCTCCTCTCAAGTGGGGTTTGGGTTTTTTCAAAATTTTGTTTCAGTGGAAGTTTTCCTTCCCAACTCAAACATGGAAGAAACAGGGAATTAAAGAGCAGTGCTGAGCACCTGTGAAGTCATTACCTCTTCTTCCTGGTTCTTCCTCCGTTTTGTTTCCGTGGCATCACCATCCCCTTCATCAGCTTCTGCATCAACAATGTTCTCTTCTTCCTCTGCTACAGCTTCCAGACTATTCAGTGTCTAAAAATTCATGGCAGACAGATAATCAGGATGACTGCAAGGAAGTATCAACAGCATCAAAAGGCTTTAGCCACACATCTGGAGTTTAACAATCCCTTGTTCAACGTTCTATCTTTACAGACAAATTAAATTCTGTATGTCCACTACTATAAAGAAATGAACTCACACTCCCTATAACTTCAACATTTAACAAGATGAATGTCTACAAGATGGATAAACTGTCACTCTGCTTCTGACAGTCCTTGATGGGAGAGGAGTGGCAGAAGGAACATGCAAAAGCATTCAATGAACAAAGGACCTTCCCCAGAGTTTTGACAACCACTGCTACAACAGGACATTGATCTGGCAGCAAGCATAGTAACATGCTTTTGTCTCAGAGAAACTAAAATAAACAGGAATTTTTGGAGTACAGTCTTAAGTAAATCACAATTTAATACACAAAACCTTTAATTTCCTTGTTAATTTTATGAGAATGCAAAGACAGTTTATGTGTGAAGAAAATATTTAAATACTAATTTAGTATTCACACATTTTGTGTACATTGAGACATGCTACACTTTTCCAAATTCTGGTTCTCAAAAACAATGAAAGGAAGTGAGGCCTTTTTCAGGTAATGTTTTTCTGTACCTTGTTTTGTTCATCATCTAAATCCTTCCGAGTTGTCTTCCGAGTGCTGACTTCATTAAAAGATGCCATCTTTGTAGTCTTCCTTTTAATTGCTTCCAGAAAAACTTTAAAAAACCTGACAGAAGAAGCAACCCAGAATGTCAAAGCTCAGCAGTGCCACACAGTTGCTCTGAAGTTTTCAAAAAATTAATTTATTTTGATTAAGAAGACAGTCAATTCATAATAGGACATTATTCCCTGCTGGATGCGAAAGTACTTCTAGCGTAAGGCAAATCATTTTACTCAGCCCTTTCTCATTCATTTAGGAATCAAAAGGTTGGTATGAGCTCTGTTACTGTCACAGATGTAGCCATGCATCCAAAGCATAAAATTATACACTCATCTGGATATAAAATCTGCACATCAAATTGACCTTCAGAAGAGATGGTTCATTACTGGACTTTTTTTCTTTTTTAAACCAACAAGCACATACAAAATAAAGTAACCCAGCTTGAACTCATGTGGCCTGCAGGAGGAAGAAATCAATGAAGCCTTTTTACAAAGCCAAAAATAGCTTCCAATAGACTCTTATCATTAAATGTTCTACTTTTAACTACACAAATTTGGTCAGACAAAAGGATAGAAACAAGGGTTAAAAAGAAAGGGGGAAAAATAAGCCAACCTTTTCTGATTAATGGATTTTTTATAAATACTAAAAAATAAAGTTCAGTTCTGTTCAATGAGAGCACCAAAGGATGCCCAAACTATTCGAATGTTTTTGCTGGTAATAAATGCTTAAGCATCAAAGGAATGAGATGTTCCTGATGTGGCTCTTCTTCGAGTGTATCAGAAGATATGTATCAGGGCAGAAAGATCTGCCCTGATGCAATTCTGCACTGCCAGTATGCCACAGATCCACAGTTTTGTTCAAGACATAAAAGCAACTGTGTAAATGCTTTCTGCACATCTGCTGGAACGGTTGCTCTAAAAGCCACACCAGCTGTAACCAACAACATGCAAAGCCCACAAAAAGGCAAAAGAGGAGCAAATATTAAACTGTCTGAAAGCAAACCCACCTTGTTTCCATGAAGTGCAAGATCTGCCTGGGCCTCACACACTTCTCCTCTCTGTAATACTCATGGGGTAAGAAATGGAATTTGATTTTGTAGAGGCGATGCTTGTTCAGTTTGTGCTTCACATGCAGGGATTCCTCGATGTCCACTTTCTGCAAGACCTACAGAACATTCCCAAGTAGGAATGTTACTCCTTTGATAAAGACACTTCATTTACTTCCTGCAGTTCCAGTGCTTTCCACAGGAAACCAGAATTACACAAGGCTAACTGGCAAACTTTTCTGGAGGCTTTGCTCCTGGGTATAAGGACTCTACCCTACTGCACTTTTTGGCTTAAAGTCTTCCCAACAATTAACTCAGACACTACTGGAAGAACAGCCTCACCTCCCACCTGACCCCTTCACAAGAGATTACCCTTCTCAGGGTGCCAACAGATTCATATTTCTGACCATGCTCGTGGAACAGGACAGTATTCCAGCACATAGCTAAGTCTTAACCTGATCCGTGCTGCTTTCAACTCTCAAGAGTAAAACAGATGGGGTAGGGCACATAGGAGAGCACAAGGGTGCACTCTCAGGAAGAGAGGGAACACAGAACACATCCCAGTGCATTGAGTCTCCACAGAGACACGTTTTGCTTCTACCGAGCACAGCCACTCGTATGAGATTAGGAAGGGGTGGGGGACAGATAGAAAGGTCTCTATCTGGGCTCTGACTACGTCAATCACAGTCAGATTAGCTTGTCTCAAAAATAAGACAGAAACCCTCCAAGTCTACAGACTGACAAAAACATGCTTGAGAAAAAGCCAAAGACTGTGGCACAGCAAACTACTGATGAGCTCAAAGAGGAGAGTTTGTTTTGATGACTCTCAAAGGATGCACTGAAAAGGAGGCTCACCTCAGCTAAGCACACTCTTGTGAGCTGTTTCTTAAGCTGTTTCACCTTCTTGAGAGCTTTCTTGGTATTGAACACAGGAACACTCATCATTGGTGTTTTAATGTTTGAGCTGGCCACCATCAGTATTTCCCGCAACCTTCAAACAAAGAATGATCATTCAAATAAAGCAATAAAAGCACTATGCAATCAAGTAATTATCTAGTTCATTTCATTGGGCTGAATGCAGCAACTGGCAGTTCCACCAAAGCCATGTGCACCACGAGCTGTGGTTATACTGCACTGCTCCTTTCCTCTGTTCTGGTTCCCCACCAGGCACACCACAACAGCAGCCCCACTGCCTCAATTAGATTATTCCCCCAGTTTTGGGAAGAGAAAAGATATGATAAATTGTTCCAAGAACAGAAGGATTAATGAGGTCTTTTTCCTACAGATGCATAATGGATGCTTCCTTGTATGTTCTTCCTCTCCCCTGCTTCCCTGAAGCAACACAATCCCCTCCCACCTAAGGCATCACACACCTCCACACGAGGCCACGTCAGGACCCACATTTTTCCAAATAAACTGATGATTTGCTGTATATCAGATTAGAGTAAGGGGCCTTCCCAAATATTTAGTATCTGGAAAACGAACCAAAATAACTGGAAAATTGTAAAATATCCAAATAGTTCTGAACAGGCACAATTTACAAGTAAACTGAAGGACTGTTCACCCTCAATAGTCACACATATACCTGCTAGTGAGATTAAGCACAATTATATCTCTAAGAGCCTAAAATAAAGGCCTCATTGAGGACACAGTTTTCTCACCTTGGAATACCCAGTGTGACATTCATTTCACCTCTGCCAGCAAAGTGAAAGGTGTTCAGAGTCATCTGTGTTGAAGGTTCCCCAATACTCTGAGCTGCAAGAAGCCCCACAGCTTCTCCTGGGTCACAAAGAGAACGCTGCCACTTTAAATACAACAGATCCTTTAATCTGAAAACAGGAAAAAAGAGGTTTAGCTCAATATACAAAATAATAAACTCAGAAAAGAATGTATCATTGCTCAGTTCAATAAAGTTACATCTTTGTGCCAATTTCTCCTGGTAGCTTACAGATAAATATGCTCCAGAAACTGTAAAATTGTCTATCCCCATCTGATCTGATAAACACAGCCCATTAACACAGAACTGGGGCCTTGGCCAAACTGTATTTTATTTCTGCTGCCAATTCCCAGAATGTCAAAAGACAGTCCATTTACTCCCACTTGTGCTTCTTAACTGCCTTGCTAACTCCAAGGTGCATCAAGAGCATACTTTGGTTTTCAAGGGTACTAGAAAGTATTACTTTATATGTATGGGGACAGTAATACATTGCTGTTGTTCCTGAGAGCCTTTGCTAAAGCTCTCAGCAGCACAGAAAATTCAGGTTTGGAAGGAACAGATAACCAGAGCCTCTCCACTGCACACTAAGCACATTTGGCTTTCAAGAACCAATGTGAAACCCACTGCTTCGTTTCACAAAGGCCACAACAGAAAGAAGACTTGGTAAAGACGTTTCAGTTTTAGCAAGCTCACTCCAGAAAGGTATTTTGGGTTTTGGCTCAGTGCAAAGAAGATGCTCAGAGCTTTTTACCTATCAGAAGAAAGTGCTGAGTGCATGTAACTCCGGCTGTTCTCAGATTCCCACTTTTTGATATAACCTTCGACTCCATTTTCAAATGTTTCCGAAACAGATGCAAAATAAGTATCTGGACGCCAAACCCCAAGGCTTGGGTCAGGACACTTATTTGTCTTCTTCAGATACTTCCTTCGTTTCTTCTCATCGAGCTCATACCACATCTTCAACAACTGAAAACGAGAGGAGGTTTTTAAGCTGACTGGTTTATCCACAGTAAGACCATGAGCAATCAAGCAGCAGTGAAGGAGGAAAAGATAACCTGTGCAGACTGTAAGGGTGTATAGCAAACAGCTCAGCTACAAATACAGTGTTCTCCTTTTTCTGACATTTAACACTTTTGACCCCAAATGATTTCAAGATTCTTTACAAGCCTGAAATACCCCAACTTATGTATCCATAGTAACTACTCCAGAAATCAGTGAAATAAGGCCTCAAAGAATGATTTTAACTGGGAATGAACACCCTCTATATACTTAAACCTTTGCTTCTAGCTCTCACTTCGCCCATCCAAAGAAGGCATGAAAAAGGAGCTTATTACCAAAAAGTGTCAAGAGCAACACAAATTCAGCACAGCTCAATAAATGAACCACTGATTAGGAAAAAGAACTTTTGCAGACAAGCTCACAGAGTCACCTCTCAACACCTTCAACCCGGAGTTTCGTGCTAACTGCCCATGTTCCAGCAGGGTAAATTCCTTGTGGCAGCAAGGCTGTGAAGCAGGACCCGTCTACATTTTGTGTCCATACACACAATCTTCATTAGAAGCTGTATCATAGAGATCAGTGCCATGATGGACAAGTGGCTTAAGCAAGAGTATTTTTTGGAAACACTACACAGGGCTGGCTCAACCCTCTGGTCTTTGGTATTCAAACAGGCTCTCACCCAGCTAGCAGAGAGCTGTCCTTGCAAGGGAGATTTACTTTGTGTACATGAAAAAATAGAACAACCCACCACAACCAACCAAAAACAATCCCTCAAACCATCCACGAATATGAGCTGTTTTCTAAAACCAGATTTATCCCAGTTTTTAGCCCCTGCCCTAGCACTAGGGCCCACAGACTTGAATAAATCTCAGCTTCATCACCCACACAGTTGACATGATTCCTTTAAAAGGTAACTTGTTTAGTTAGACTGGGAAACACTTTAGGATACACAGAGCAATTAAAAAAACCTCAAAATTAAAAAAAAATCCCAAAACTGAATTCCGCAACTTCTTTTGAAGGGTTTGGTCAATTCAACTGCTTCTGTGCTACCTGTAAAGTAGCAGGATGTCTTCCATTCTTTATTTCACCTCCTGGAAGCTGTGCTTTCACACTTGCCAGTTTCTTTTGGGAAAATAACAGAAAGCCTCCTTCTCTTTGCACAGAGTTTTGGTGTCTGGCTCGCCACTTTTTGATGGCTTTAAACTGCTGGTTAGCTTGGTGAGACTCCATCCTTGCTAAAGCTTCATCCAGATGGTTTGTCTTCTGGATTACCTGTAAGAAAGTAATTTGTGTGATTGTTCATCTCTCTGTCCTCATTGTAGAAAAAAGGCAAAGCAAACTGAAAAGGTCATCCGCTGTCACTGCCGGAAAACCATTTTCAAATTTGGTTTTCAACCCAACTGAGACAAAACTCCTTATAACTTTATGTTATGATTGCCATTCTCTAATAAGCAGTGGTGATACTGGTAAATGGAAGTTAATTGAACTCAACAGACTGAAAAGTGAAGTCATCTTTGCTGAATTCAAGTGCAGAGTCAGAACAGACAGTGCTTGGTGCTCGGCTGAAATTGAGACTGCTTAAATCACGCTGCAGGCTTCAGATTGCTTCCATATTTTGAATACAATGGCAAATAAAATTGTATGTGAGTCTGAAAGTAACTGAGACAAACAAGTGTTGCCACTGGATCCCTCTCAGATATGCCAGATGTTAACCACATGTTTCAGTCTCCCCTTCACCCCTCATAAATACTTAAGATTTAGGTGTTCTACCTCGTAGTTTTCTGCAATGAAAGGAAACTGCTCAGGTTGTAAGAACTGAGTTTTAGGGATATCAAGCCCATCTTCTCCATAAAGAAACTGCACCACGCTGCCATCACTATCTCGTACAGTCAGGTCATACTGAACTACCAGTCCTTCCAAATGTTTTATGATACACCTATTCCAGAGGGGAAAAAAAAAAAAAGAAAAGAAAAATGCTGTTAAGAGGCTACAAAGCAACAAGGATGATATAAGTAACACAAAAACCACTGTTTTCATTTACTTTAAGTGTACTTAAGGGCTGATCAGGAATTCTGGAAGCCAAAATCCTACAGACACAACACTCATGCACAATGCGTCATTTGCAAAGCTTTCAGCATGTTGCTCCCTCCAGTTTCCTTGGACTGATCTGACTTAAAATGAATCAGTAAATTACTCTCTACTTCTGCTGTAACTCTTTAACAGTTTTCTGAAGGAAGGGGGCATCCCTCCTTTAGAACTCCTCACTACCCTCAGAAACAATTGAAAAGTTCCATTTTCTTCTATATATACAGGAGGTGTTGCTTGAGTAAAGACAAGAGCCACTCAACGTGGCCAAGGAAAACTAGAGTTGCCTGGAGCTTGTACACCTAACTTTATTTGTACCAGGAAAAAGATTTCTGCAAAAGGAGAAGCAATTGCTGTTATATGCCAGAGATAAGTTTGAAATTATAATGTTCCAGTTGATCTAGATCTCTAGAAATTTGGCTTAGAACAGACATTCAGCATTCAGACTCTTTTGTAAAAACCAAGTACAATGAAGTTAATCTAAGCAGTACAGGCACTTCCAGCCTACAGTACTGTCTCACAAAAAAAAGAAGAGAAAAATCAACCAACCAACCAACCAAGGACCTTTCAAAGGCTCCAGTTCTTAACCAGGCCTCTTACCTTTGCAGGTACCCAGAACGGCTGGTTTTGACAGCTGTATCCACAAGACCTTCCCTGCCAGCCATGCAGTGAAAGAAGAATTCCTAAACACAAGCACAATACCATCAGCATTCTGCTAACAAGTCCATCAACACTGGCAATTTATTTTCTTCCTCAAAAGCTTCATATGAAACCAGAGTGAACAAACTCCATTTATCCCTCATTGCAGATACTCTGTATTAAAAATACCAAGACTTAAATAAACTTCAGTATCAACACAAGCAGTATTAAACTTACAGAAGGTCTGATCCCGGTGAGAAATCTGCCAGTCACAAATCCTCCCGAGCTAGGGGAAAAATCATAAGGCTGGAAACATGGCAGTGATTTGCCAGATGCCATCAGTGGGGGTCGTCGGCCTTCCAATTCAATCTGGCCCAGCAAACAAGAAATCTAAATGTGGACAGGAAAAAAGGAAACATCACTTTCCCATCCAACTTTTTGTTCACATAAGCTTAATGATTTTTCCTGAAAAATACAATTTAAAAAGGTCAAATGTTCACTAAATGCTCTGTAGCTCAATGTGGACTTGTTCATGAAATGTTCTTGCTACTGAGAGGCAGAAAAGGCATGGAGATCTCACCTGGTTTTTTTAAGTTATTCCAGTACCCTGACTCATCCTCAACATTACCATTCTCGTTCTGTTTATTTATTTTAACACAGAGATGTGAAACTTAAAATACTGTAAATATTTTTTAGGCCCCTACATTACCCTCACCACCTCTCAGCAGTGTCCTAAAAACAGAACAAAAACCTCAACCCAAAATGCTCTCTCTTTTGAGCTGTGGTCATTCTCTCCACTTTAGATGGCATTTTTATAGAGTGTCTCTTGCTTGGTGTCTGTGTTGCAAAAGGTAAAATGAAAATGTATCCAGTTCTACCAAAACCAAAGATGACGTTGTTCCTATTCAGAAGTTGAGGAAGGAGAGGGTCAGTCTCCAACAGAGGCCAGGAAAAGTCATTTCTCCTACAGTAGGTTTGTTTGTGTAAACTGCAGCATTCCTTCTAAAAAGCAGGTCTGCTGTTTCAATAAATCCTCATGTACTGATTCAAAAATAGGTTATAATAAACACTGACTCTCTTCCATCACCCACTGAGGTCTTTATTACATTCTTCTAACATTTTTCCATGCCAAAGTCCAGAATGAAAACCTTGCTCTGGTATCAGATATCCCTACAAGAGCTTCCCAACAGCTTATATTCTAGGACACATCACATCAGCACACGTAGCTGCTAAATATATTCTGGCTGCCATTACCTGCATTGTGTTTACAGTGGATCCTTTGGCTCCTGACTGTACCATCAACTGCAAATTGTTCTCTGGAAAGCTCCTGTGGAGACCAAGGGGCATGCAAACCTACAGAGTTGTGGGGGAGTGAAGGGAACAAAACCAAACATTATTCATAAAATAATAAACCAAAGAAATTCCTGTGGAAGGCTCTAACAAAGTGAAACAAAAAGTAATCACAAACATTGCTATTTATAATTTTAAAGGCATCTTGAATACTGAGCCATCTTCTCTCTCAAGGAAGACAAGGCTGAGGAGGAGAGGCAGCATGTGGAACCTCATACTGGGGACAGATGAAAGGCTTCAGCCTCCAGAAGAGTCAGGCACTGCTCATCCACATTAATTAACTTATTAAGACAGTCTCCAAACAAGATCAGTAGGCACAGATGCCTCGATGCCAACCTTGTTAACTTCATTGTTGTAATTGTTTACTTCCTCCTTGAATTTCATATCAACCATGTTAAAATCCCTCTGGTCTTTGCAGAGATGGGCATCCTGCCACTTTCCTTGGACCTCCTCACATGATGCTGTTTCTGGCAAGTTAAGAGCAGCTCTAACAGCCTGAAAGTAAAATATAGAAGTTTTAGGTGTTAAGTAGGCATGACTGAACAGGGCAGGATTTCAAAAATTTTGCATTATGGAAAAATAAAAAAATCTGCAAAACAGACTTACTTCAATACCACTCTGCCTTGACCTTTCAATGATTTTTTTTCTTTTGTGGTCTGCTTCAGGTTTAACCAAAATATCTTCAATCCCTGTAAAGAAGACAGACAGAACACAATGATCTAAACTGATAAAGAATCAAGGAAGGAACCACACTTGGTGTCAGGGATTTTGAGAGTGAAGAGCTGGAGAAGAACATCACAATTAAAGTTATAATAATGGTTACACTCAGGGTCTGCAGTTTGACATGAAAAAAATCTGAGTAGCTTTTGGATGGAGAAGTTGTAGGCCACAAAAAAAAAAGAGCAACATCAACTAAGCAGTAAGGGTACAAAATCAACTCCCTAATTAAGAAGTCTAAACTTCAACAGTCCCTAAAAAATCTTAATTGGTGCACTTGCACACACTAATGCTTTATGGACCAGCCACATCAAACTGCTTTTTTTTCTTCCATCCACATCAAAATTCCTATTAGATGAACTTTGCACAGTCTGGCATTTCCTAGCTTTTTTAAAAAAGATGAATTAAAAATACAGACCCTTGTGATGACAGGACCAGGGAACAGATTAAACACTGGAACCCTAACTCTTGTAAGCTATTTGTAAGGAATCCTGCCACAGTCACTAAAATGGTCACTAGAATGGCTGTGTCAAAACACCAAATCCCAAACTCCTGCTCCAGTCTCACTTCTCTTTTTCTGATGTTCTGGCTATCTAGGGATCCCAGACTCATTATCTTTTCCTAACCAGTTTTTACACTCTGGCTCTCCACACACATGTTCTGTGTCTTACAGTCCATCACCTTCCTCACTCCAAAAGATGCCCTTCCCTTTTCCCTGGCTCACAGCAGTCTGTTGGTCCCTCACTACTGCTAACACTTGACTGTGTCTCCATAATTCTCGTATGAGTTTGAAAAGCTGTGATGAAAGCCTTTCAAACTCATTTACCAAACTTTTACAGTAAAACGTGATGTGCAAGACTCGATGAACAACCCCTTAAAGTTCTTCCATCTTGCTTTGTCAGCTGTTCTGCTTTCTACACAATAATTACTTTCCAGAGAAGCAAAATACAATGTCTTGATCTAAACAAAATTTCAACACAAGACATGTTGGCTGTGCAAACTTTGACTAGGCAGGACAAAAGAGAGAACTTGTTGGCCATACTCAAGACTGTGCTTTCTCTTTATGCTTAGAAGGCCAGCTATGCACCAAAAAAAAAAACAAGATCAAAAAAAGCTGGCAGGGAGCTACCCCACTTAAGGGCAGTCTTGCCAAATTTTATTAACAGAATTAGCACGTATTATACCCAACCATGTCTGGTTTGTACCTCAGGAGGTGCTGCACTGCAGCACTGCACTGCTGCAGCTACTCACCCATGGTGAATCCCCTGTACAGCTGCAGGTAGGCAGTGAAGAGGCGCCCCAGACACGTCAGCACCTTCCCACTGGTTTCACCCCCATAGATCTCATAGCAGCAGTGGACCAGGCCATAGGCAGAGCTGCCAAAGTGAGCTTTGTCCAAGACTCCACACAGTAATTCCCCATCTCTGATAATAACCTGAAAAATGAAACACAGCTTTGAGTCAGGAAAACAGAAATTCTGATCTTGCTGTGACCTCTACAGGTTTTTCTGTGTAATCTATGTGAAAACAGGTTTAAGTTTAAAAAGCTCACACATTGGTGAACAGGTAAATGGTAGGATTATCTACACTTCCAGAATTTATAGTAGAAATAAAACTCTTAATACCATCTCTATTTTTCCACCTCTAAAGTCTGACAATGAAGACACATGGTCTAACAAAAAGAGATGGAATCTACAGAAGTCAGGACCAGAAGAGCATTTTGCCTGACTCCCAGGCCTATCCTTTAATCATCCACTTCTAGCAGTAACTTTTGCAAAATATCTGCTTCTAACTTTGTCATCTGTCTGCTTCCCTTCCCATTCCCATTCTACTGTACACACAATTTTAATACAGCCCAGCCCAACCCCCAGAGTTGTTGCATACCTGAGATTCACACATTGAATCAAGATTCAGACATCCTTTTGCAGGTCCCTTTACCCAGGCTCTCCCACCAATCTTTGCTTTCCCAGTCAAATTTAGTGGAGCGTAGTTGTCTGGAACGATGTTTATTAACAACGTGGAAACAACCTATAAAGAAGCAGAATGAGTGGCAAGAATTATTTATTTTGTATATTCCCTTCTCAACATAAAAAATCTGGCATGGATGAGAAAAGCAACATCCTTCATGTATTTTTTCCACTGACAGAGAAATTTTGAAAGCTTGGAAATCTGACAAGGCAGGAATATCCACCTGCTACTTCTAGCCTTTGAAGGATCAGTGAGCTGAGACACAGAATTACTCAGTAATATAAAACAGCAAAGGTTTTTCCAATAATTAGATAAAATAATTTTCTTTTAAAAATAGCTGTCTTTTGGGTTTTACAGCTCAAAAACACACACCAAGACCCACACGGTGTTGATGGGATCTGGCCTTTCAAACACCCGTAGCAGCAGTGGTTTTAGCATATGCATTTTGCTTACTTTGGAACCACCACCATTCTTTAACCCAATAAATGATAAACTACCTGCTTTCCTGTCCATAACTGCTGTGGCTTCATAATGGCAGGAGGAAAGATTTTAATTCTTCCTTTTTTGTCTGTCAGTCCTCGGTACACAAGCTCCATGTATTGCTCTCTGGTGAAAAAGCAGCCCCGGATCGTCATGCTGACTCCAGAAATCATGTGATCCTGGATCAAGCCAGGAAGTGGCTTCCCATCCTAGAGGTAACAAGAAAAAGTGTTGGTAGTGGTGGTAGGGGGGGTTAATAAGTTGTGTGCCTCCAGCTCCCAAAATTATTCCCCGTGGATAAAAGCACTTAAGTAATTTGTAAAGAACTCATCATTACAGCACAACTCTCTACTGAATCTCTTCTGGACACTGACATTCCAAAGAACAAGATGGCTTGGATATGCTGGGCCTTCTTTAGAGGAACACAACCACAAGTGGAGAAAGAACACAGACATAAACCTCAAAAATAAGTAAACAGATTTAAAAAAAAATTACCTCGTTTCTCATTAGACAAAATAAACAAACCAGAGCGATTTCACGTAGGAATAAATTTATTTATAATTTATGGCAAGTTTTACTTGCCTTTGGCACCAGGTACTGCTCATCGGTGAAGGCTAAGGTGTAGGCTTCTGCTCTGCCCAGCTCGCTCTGTGGGAAATGGGCATTCATTTCATCCCCATCGAAGTCAGCATTGTAAGCCTTGCAGTTGGCATAGTGAAGCCTCAGCACTTTCTCCCCAGGCAGGATTCGGGCCCGGTGAGCTTGGATGGAAGGTCTGTGAAGCGTGGGCTGGCGGTTCAGCAACAGCACATCCCCGTTCTTGATATGCCGACACACCTGCAACAGAGATTTGGTTGCTGCCCTACAAGGCACTGCCATGCCTCAGAAAGGACTAATTTATCTTTAAACACACACACATCCAAAACATCTTCTTTCTGGTATTCATGTTCTGCACAAAACTCAGAGAGAATCAAGACTGCTTGCCCCTGAACACCCTCTGCTCTCCACCAAACACATTTCCCATTAACTCCCCCAACCCACAGCGATCTCATCAATAAGCTCTTCATCCAAAGCCCACTGGGCTGAATTGATACCTCCCACAACACACCCAGCCCTGGACACCCTAGACTAAGGTAGTAATATGACCTTAAGATGAAGCAGACACCAGTAATCTCTTAATTTCAGCTTTGAGTACAACACAATATATCCTCATCTAGAAGAGTCTCTCAAAACAGTCTCATTTTAATTTTTCTGTTAGTAACATCCAAATATCCACTTAAGTGATTATCAACAGGAGTATGGTAAATTGTCTGTACAATCTAAATACTGTTATGTTTAACTCTGTGACAGGTTCTGAAAGAACTGACATCACAGAAATACTCAAACTTAAATTTCAAATCTCTGCGAAGCCTTTGTGAGAGACAGGGTAATGCATAACGTGAAAACATTATTAAACACCAAAACTTTTGCCCTAGCAGCTAAATAGTACATTTTCAACTCTTGCAAGGGATGGAGACACAGTTAAGAAGCTTCAAAGGTTGATTAAGCTAGAGGAGATTAGAGAAGAAACAACTGACATAGAATCAATTAGGTTGGAAAAGACCTCTAAGATCATGGAGCCCAGCTGCTAAGCCAGCACTGCCAAGGCCACCACTAAGAACACTCTGGCTCTTGGCACGGTGAATGACACACACTGCGTATTAGAAGAAAGTAAAATCCAGTATGGAAAAATGGGATGTAGGATTTGAAAAAGTATCACGTTTTACTTCCTAAGCCCCCAACCAGAGATGGAGGAGGGCTCTGCCAATACTCACAATCTTCAGCCCTGTCTGGGGTGCCCCTGAGGAGGGGGTGAGGAGCTGCTTGGCGATGGCCTCGCGCTGGGTCAGGCTGGTGGCGCTCAGCACCGTGCGAGACCCGTCCTCGTTAATGACCATGGAGGCCCCAGGGTGGACCTTGGGGCCATTGATGACAGCCTGCCTCAGCTCTTTGACATTCCAGGGGGTGACTGGCTGAGGGTAAGTCAGTTTGGTAGCAAACACCTAGACAGGAGGGAAAAGAGGAGAGAAACAACATGTTGTTCAATTTTGGCTTCAAACTGTAAAAGTCACTGATAAAACAGCATCAAATGTTAACTCACACAATGCAAACATAAATTACTTTAAGCTCTTGAATGCATCTCCTCCTCCTCAGTCTACTCTAATGCCAAATAAATACATTTCTGATTTAAAATCCTCTACAATAAGAATAGAAACAATGTCCTTTTTACAATTTTCTACTGCGGTATAAAACTCAATTAGCAATTAAAGAAAGAAAGCACAGATTTAAACTCTGCAAACAAGCCAACAAATACTGAGAAAAAGAACATTATCACCAGGTTCACTATTTTCTTCAAAGATGATGATGATAATGAAAAGCTTGAATTCAGGCTTGGTGTCATCTCTATGTGGTTAAAAATCCTTAAGGATGGATGAAGTTGCTGACATTATCATGGCCTTCTCTTAAGGCTGCAATACCTCAGTAATACCTTGTACACAAACCATAGGAGAAAGAAGACCTGCTTTTAACGCCTGCACCAATTCCTAATCCCATAAAGCATGTACAGCTTTCTCTTTTTTTTTTTTTTTAAATCCTCTTTCTCAGATGTGGTGCTCTTGCTTTTTAACAGCAAGCATTTCCTGCTCTTCAGTGCCCTTTCCTCATTAACACCGGGCAGGAAAGAGTTCAGACAAGTCAGAAACTCTCCACATTTTAAACTGCTACCAAAGTGTCAGCAGTTCAGTCCTGAGCTGCACCAGAAAGACACAGTCCTTTATGTATCCTCACCATGGGGATGCCAATCTCGTTGGTCCCGATGTACATATCGGGGCAAATGACGGATCGAGCAGCAAAATCCACGCGCTTCCCCATCATGTGCTTGCGGAACAGCCCTTCCTTCTTCTCCAGCAGCTTGGAAAACAGAAGGTAACAATTAAAACCTCAAAGTATGGAAAAGCAGATGGATTCTTGCAATGATAAGTGTCGTGAAAATGACCACGTACTAACCACAAATAGTTCACTTTTTTCTCACTCCATCAGCTTCTCTTTTTTAACTAAGACTCCACCTGCTACCCACCTGACGAATACCAGGGTATTTTTCTGTTATCAGCTTGTCCATGTCACTATCAAACACAATGTTGACATGGCTCTGGAGACGTATCCAGGTGTTGTACAGCTTATCTGCAATGCTCTGTCCAGGAATCGTTGTCAGCACAGAACGGTCCAGAGGTTCACTATCCCCTCCTGTCTCCTACAGAAACAGAAATTAGAAACTTGGACTTCACAAAAAATATCTTCTATTTACTAGGCTGAAATTACAGTATTAATTACAGTATTAAATACAGCAATTGAAACATTCACCATTATGTTGCACTGGTAGTCAGTCCATGTTAGGAATCACTGTAACTAGAAAATCATCTTCTTAGATAAAAATAATGTAAATCCAAGAGTTTTTACCACCCACATCACTTTGTTTTCAGTCTAAAACCCACTAAACCAGTCACATCCAAAACTCATTAACCTCCTGTCAAACGTTTTAAGAACAGATCTCCATCTAGTGGCTACTTTCTGAGTAACTAAAAATGTTTCCAAAATGTTTTACACTTAAGATGTAAATCAAGTTCAGCTGAAACTTAGTCCAGTGTCAAAGACCCCTCAATGATAGAACTGATGAACAAATATGGAATGAGGTAAGCTGACATATGTTATTATTTACACTATACAACTACGTGACCTGTCAGAAGCAGACAAGCATTGTTACTAATTAATGTTATTTGTGAAATTTTGGGTTTTACTTTGACATCAATTGTCAAAAAAATGAACACAATCACAACTGGCTCCACTAGGCTTAGAAGCTAAAGTGGCTTTTTTCCCTTCTTTTCATGTGATGAGATGCTGCCAAAGTTTTATTGTGAACTGTTTGTGCTGTACATATTTCATTCTCCAGAAACAGGAGCCCGTTATGTCTCACATACAGGAATCTAGTACCAAAAACCATGACTAAGAAAGTCTGAAAAAAATATTTTTTTCCCTTGCACCAGGTAGAAAAGAGGGGGAAAAAAAAAAAGCTATGGAGATTGGAGAACATCTCTACCAGCAGATGCTCCAACAGCTCAGGCAAAAATTGTTACTGGCACAGCTTAAACAGGAGCCTTCCTGAATTCAACCCACACATCCAAAAAGCAACGAGTAAGATAACCAGCAACTCTTACTGTTTGAATTTCTTCTGCAATTTTTATTGGCTGACACTGTTCTTTGGCCATGAAAACCAAGAGCTTCCTTATCAACTGGGCATCTTTCATCACAGCCTGCAAGTTCACAGTCTGCCCATTTGTGAACAGGCGATCTCCAACGCGATTTACGGGACGATACCTACAGCGAATCAAAATTATTTTAGAAGATTAAAGCCACTCAAAAGCAACATGATAAACCTCAAACATTCTAAGCTAAATCTGCAGTGCATAGAAACTAATCCAAACAAACTAACAGTGGGCATTTAAAAATTCATATATTCTACTGGGACAGTCATAAAAGAGGAATTATCCTTAACATAAATTCTATCAGCACTGTACACTTATAATATTCTATAATAATTTAAAATACTAATACTAAAATATATTTTTTCATAATTAGTATTTCAGTCTTCTAATGAACTTACTTGGAAGTTACAGCAGAACTTATCATCAATTTCTACTGTGATTTTAATTATTTTAACACTCCACTGTCACTTCAGCAGACCAGTGTGTGTATCACAGGAGTTTAGAGCTCCAACTCCTGCAAGGATGCACTAAACCCTGTGGTATCTACAAAATTTTGTGGGGATACATTTTACCTTGAAGGTGGAACCACAAGTAGATCTAAAAAAAACATGTCTGGACTGAATCCTGAACTTTCATGGGGATCCATCCCAGGGAAGAGATAACGCAGAAAGAAGCCTAAAAAGATACAATAAAATATAAACTCATTCTCACTGCTACTATTTGGGAATCCAAACTCCCAGATGCACTTAGTTAACCAAGTCAAAAGAATCTGCTAAGTTAAACACTGTTGAGCTTGTTTAAAATAAAAGCATTTAGACATACTTTAGAAAAAAGTGACACCCTCTTTTTGGTCACATATTTTACAAACAACTCTGGTCAGAAATATAGATTATAGTGAGAAGAAAAAGCAAAACAAGAGGAAGAAAGTTTCTAACTGTGACTCATTCATGAAACTGCTTTGGTTTCTCTTGGCAACTGCAGACAGATTCAGACTACAGGCAACTCAAAAGAGAGGCTGATAAATCCACTCTCAGTCTTTAACCAGTGTAACTGTGGGGTGCAGCACCATAGGAAAATCAAATTCTTTGCAAACAACAGTTGTGATTTGTGGGGGGCCACAACTTAAAAATAACGGATCAAAGTGTTAACTGAATCCAGGTTTCTGCATTCACTGGCTGCCAGTCCTCCTGTAACAAAACCTATCTTGCAGCCAGGAGCCCTCAAGGCAAAAGGCAGAGATCTGACAAGGAGTTCATGCTGGAATATTTGCTGACTTTGTCCACTAAATGGTACAGAAAACAAAATGATATTGCTCTTCACAGCCATTACCTTCATTCTTCCACAGAGCCAGGATGTATTCCTTGGCAGTCATTGGTGTCAGGTATCCTCTCTTCCCTAACTGGCTTTCATCAATACCTGAAAAGTAAAAAATAAAATAAAAATAACATATTTACTAAAAAAAACCCCCCAAACAAACGAAATTTAAAATACCCAAACAACCAAACAAAAAAAAACCCAAACCAAACCCTCAAGAGATTAATGTGAAAGGGGTTCTTTTGCCTATAGTGATAAGTGCTTCCAGTTCAGAGGAGAAGGAAATACAAAATATACTGGCTGGCACCTACATCAAAATTATCATTTAAATGTTTGCTTTGGGAATATGAAATTAACTACAGAAAGAAACCATTTCTGTGACTAGTGAATATGAATGTAAGTAACAGAAATAAGACTCCACTTTAACATCTGAAGTTTATGCTTTATTTGACTTATAGCGAGCTGGAACCTTTCTTCAAATGATCTCATCCCCTGACCAAAACACAAATCCAGAGTCAGCCTGCAGCTGGGGAACCTTTCAGTGGGGTTCAGGTATTCCAGTGAGGTACCAAGGTTCCCATGAAATACTCAACTGGAGGAGACAACAGCACCAGCCAGCAATCCATCCATATTATAATTTAGAGTCTGGGCTAGCTCTGCTTTGGAGAGGAAGGAAAACACATGGTTTTGCTACTGAAAAGCAAAAAGACCAATTATTTTAAGAACAAAGCCAGAGATTTTAGATCTCAATTTCCACTTCTCTTGCAGGACAGCCCATTGAGTCCCAGAGTACACAACTCGATGAAAAGCAATTCTCCCATGACCTCTGACACTTTCCTATTCTTTTTCTGGCTAAGGTCCAGAAATGCAGATTTTTGCATACTGTAAGTTCAATTCTCCATTCACCCTGAAGAACTTTCCATCCCTTAAACAGAAGTGCATCAATGCCAAGGTTAAAGGTACTCCCTTTTGAGACTCAACCATGCACAGGCTGTGCAGAATGTACCTAACTCTGTGATCCATCCCATTTCAGAATATAGAATACTTCCCATTTTGCTTCTTCAGCCACAACTCCAGAGATTTAAATTTAGTATTTAAATCACAGACTAGCAAACAAAACAAACTCTCTATGGAAACCTTCTCTAAGGGCTAAATAATACACAAAAAACTGCTTCAATTCTGTCTCATGAGTAAAGGATCAAGGATACAAGAGGAAAAAGGAGGTTTAAATTGATTCAAACAATAGGTTAATTAATCCTGGAAAGTACCACCTATTTTCATTTCTGTCTTTTACTCTTTAAGAGGAAATTCATTCATAAGAGTTAGGATTATGTGATTTTTCTTTCTGAAGTTGGTCATCTTCCTCCTAATTAATCTTATCTCTAGTTGCTCTGTTTAAAAAATACAGCAGAAAATCAACTACCTGCCAAAAATGAAGTGCCCCAAAACCACCCTAAAGCTGACAGCTGATTATGCCGTTGTTTTCTGACTTCTTTTTCTGACACAGGGACACTTGAAGCTGCAAAGCACAGCAGGATCTCAAATACAAATTTAATGGAACTGGGTTCTCTGACTCCTAAGCTTACTGGTTTAGTTGCAATCTGTATTTTTCATAAATGAGTCCCAAGTGCACAGCCACTGCTAGGAATCTGTGCCCCTTAAATGCAGGGGAAAAGTACAAACATATTTGAGTAGAAGACAGATATTTCACCTGCTATTTCATCCAGAATGCCTTCCTCTCCTGACTTAGGGTGCACTGTGGAAGGATAGGTTACTGTCAGCTTGCTGTTGTGCTCCTTTCGCACCAGTGATCTCCTGGATCTTAAAGGAAAAAAACCAAACAGGACAGGCAGATACAAGTTAATAGAAATACAGTATTTAACTAGAAACCAGCTATTTACTTCCTCATGGAGTTAAACTTACTTGCAGTTTGGGCATTTCTTTGAACCCATGTGTGCTTTCCAGAACTGTGCTATCAGTTTATTTCTACACTCACACACATTTTTGACCTGATGAAGAAAAAAGAAAAAAAAACTTAAACATATGAAAATAATAAATTAAAATATCTTAGATGAATAATTCACTGAACATTATACAATTAACAATAACTATCAACATGAACATTATTAGTACCAATGCACACACAGTCCTTGTACTGATTAATTCATGCCTTGATCTGTAGTGTTCTTTCATCATCTTCCCATTTGCTGGAGACATACATCCCTCAGTGCTCTCCACCCTCCTTTTTCAATTTATTCCATAAAGTCTTTATTTTTTAAAGTCAGTACTGAAATTTAAAGCTTTTTTCTAATGAAGACTTAAGAAGGTATAAGAAGGACAAAAATCACTTCTTGTGACTGCTCATGAATGAATGATTTACAGAGTGCTTAAGCTTAGTTTTTAAACAAGTAATCAAGAAATTAAAACTGGTTTACAAACAAATCTGCTCAATTATCTTAGATTTTTAAATATCTTCTTCACTCATATTTGCCTTTACTAACCATGTACATTAAACTACACCTAAATGGAAATTAGAACTCAATTACACAAGTCTTTCTAAAAATTTCACTGTAATTAATTCTGCAAGTTTGCGGGATGCAGGAGTTCTCAAAATGTGTTCTGCAGCTCAAAACAGCCAAAGCATCAGAGAAGTATCAACATCTGTAGGTGATGTACTGACAGCAGTATCAGATTTTTATATGGTATTTACACCACTAAAACATTTCCCTACACAGACATTTCCCTATTTTCCAGAAACTCAACAGTCATACAAATGGGAAATAAAATCCTTTTAAAGTTTAATTTCAGACATTTCCCTCAAAAAGCCCTCTAAACATAACACAGTTCAGAACTCCCAGACAAAATCCAGCCCCTACAGAGTCAAAGATGGGCTTTGTTCTGCACATTGCTATTTTAAAAGATAAAGCCCAAGATCTCAAGAGAAGCACTGCCTGTACTTACATTTGAACACCGATCTCTTATTTGAGAGCTTTGTAACATTTCCTGAACGTGGCGATTTAACTCTTCTTCAATTTCTGAGCCTGTTGCATCTGCACATTGCTCTACAAACTAAAAGGAACAGAAGAAAAGAAATTAGCAGAGCTTTACAGTTATACACTCCAAGAGGGATGCAGTAATACACAGTACTTGCCCTGTTCAGAATGATTTCAAGGTCATGGACAGCGTGCAGCAACCCTTTCTCCAGCACCTTCAGCTGACTGAGCAGTAGGTGAACCACGGCTCGAGGACACGTCAGCATGTGACAATTCAAACAAGATCCTCGGATTAGAAGGTATAATTTCTGGAAAGAAAGGAGGGGAACAAAAGGTTATGCTGGCAGATTTACTAGCTTGCACAGTAAGCAAGTAAATACAATTGTTTGTACTTAAAGAAGGCGCTACTGTAATTGGGAGATTAATGGTTAATTTTAATCATGAAAAACATGCTTGAAAAAAAATTTGTTTCAACCAAACTCATACGCAAAGCATGATCTGGACATGAACTCTCAGCAGGCTGTCCACATAACAGATAAATGAAACACCTGTGATATCTACAGCAGCTGTGGGACCATGGCTGCTCTTACACAGCACGGTGACTACAGCTCCCAGCAGCTCATCCCATACAGGACAACGTGGAACACAAACCCCCACACTAGTAAAATGAAACATTCTGGTCTCAATCCTTCAAGATCCATCATACAATCGCATTCTCCTCAGGGTCTGGGAAATTATCAGTAGGTTTTATTATTTAATGCAGCTCTGTGTTATTATTTAACTCAGCTCTCTCAGTCCAGCTGCATGCAGCCCCCGTGGCCTGAAGGCTGGGAATTACTGCTGCAGGATTTTAACCCTTGGTCAATACAGGTATTTGACTTTAAGCTGGAACAAGGCTAGAAGTGGGTACCTCATCTAACTTTAGTCACTTGAAAGTGAGGTTTTGACTCTCAATTAGCAGCCTGTGCAAAAGGCTGCTACTGTTAATGGTGAGATCAGCACCTCAGGAGAAAATTCATCCCAGCTCAGGTTTCTTATAAACTGGAAGAGCAGGCAGCTGCTCATGTGCAGTAGTTTGTTAGAGAAAATTATAATTTCTACTGTGCCATCCATTTAATTAAAGCATCACATCCTCCAGTCAGCCACATACTTTATGATGAATATTCCCCCCTCACCTGTCTGTCAGTATTGAATAAAATAACAGTTACAACTAAGTGCATATTTTTCAAAAGTTCTATTTGTACTGAACTATCATGACACAACAAACCCTTTCTACTACATTTGCTGTTATTACACTTAAAAGAGAAAACAGATCCTGCCACCTTTATTATTTTCAAGGATGCAACTACACGGCAGCTAGGGCACCACCACCCCTTTCAGCAGCAATAATTAAATGTACATACATCGAAGAACAGGGGGTTGTAGACGGTCAGAGGCAGGTCTATATGGCCAAAGTGCCCGGGGCAGTTGCTGAAATTCTGCATGCAAGTCGCACACACTTCTTTGGAGTCCGGAGGTCCCAAGGCCAAGTCGTACAGTCCATTCACAGCCGGATTCCCCACATTATCCAGGTACTGAGGGTTTGTTATGGGTTTTACACTCAGTTTCCTGAAGTTGAAAGGAAAGAGTAAAAATCAACGGCAGCGAACAGCAACATGACACACACTTGAGCGGTACAACTAAAATGGGCATTTAGCATCTGTGTGAACTTTTTAACTGATGAAACATCTTTCTGAGAACATTTTGCGGATGCAACGGGAATTTGTGTATCAATGATTTCGTCGTCTGAGCAAAATCATTCATACCACAGCAAATATTTCTTTTACATCTTTATCCATTCTACTAAGAAATCACGTAATTTTGCCTATGTGTCCCCTCGAGCGGGGCGAGAGCTTGTATAAAACTCGGCTGCGGCCAGCCCGGCGGCTGGGCCCCGGCCCAGCCGGACCACACGTCCCAGCATGCCGCGCGCCACAGCCTNCGCCACAGCCTGCCGCAGCTCGGCGGCGCCCTGCCGCGGGGCATGCTGGGACTCGTAGTGCCCAGCAGCACCCGCACAGCTCAGGATGCGTACACATGGACTCTCACCTGATCTCCTCGGCCGTGTACATCCCGAAGGACACCCCAACCAGCCGCCGCCACGGCACCACTTTGGGCGGCCTCATGGCGAACGAGCGACTCTTTCCCGGCCGACAGCTGGTCCCGCTCTCCCGCTGAAAGCGCCGCGCCACGGGCAGC
>VWZW01004129.1:1585165-1617414 GCA_013397115.1 Edolisoma coerulescens
ACATCTTTCTGAGAACATTTTGCGGATGCAACGGGAATTTGTGTATCAATGATTTCGTCGTCTGAGCAAAATCATTCATACCACAGCAAATATTTCTTTTACATCTTTATCCATTCTACTAAGAAATCACGTAATTTTGCCTATGTGTCCCCTCGAGCGGGGCGAGAGCTTGTATAAAACTCGGCTGCGGCCAGCCCGGCGGCTGGGCCCCGGCCCAGCCGGACCACACGTCCCAGCATGCCGCGCGCCACAGCCTGCCGCAGCTCGGCGGCGCCCTGCCGCGGGGCATGCTGGGACTCGTAGTGCCCAGCAGCACCCGCACAGCTCAGGATGCGTACACATGGACCCTCACCTGATCTCCTCGGCCGTGTACATCCCGAAGGACACCCCAACCAGCCGCCGCCACGGCACCACTTTGGGCGGCCTCATGGCGAACGAGCGACTCTTTCCCGGCCGACAGCTGGTCCCGCTCTCCCGCTGAAAGCGCCGCGCCACGGGCAGCACCACGCGGTCCGGGCCGCGGGGGGGGCGGGGCTAGGCGGTACCACCGCCGCGGAGGGGCGGTACCGGCCTCCCCCCCGCCGGGGGAGTGGTGCCGTCCCCCTTCCCAGAGGCCGGCGCGCGGGAGCAGCATGGCGGTGCGGCGGTTCGGGGGCGGCTGCTGGCAGCGGGCGCTGTGGCTGGGCCGGCGGTGCCGCCTCCCGGGCGGGCGGGAGAGCTACCGGTGAGGGTCCGCCAGGAGGGAAGGGCCGGGTGGCGGCGGCGGCGGCGGCACCGGGGAGGAATCGGTGGGCGCGGCGTGTGGGGAGTGAGGCGGGAAAGGACGCGCAGGCGCAGTGCGGACGCTCGCAGCTCGCGTGGGCTGTGCCTCCCGGGGCCGGCATGGTCGAGGCGGCGTGGAATCGGGGAGCTCCTTTTCTGGGGGTCTTCTCTGCTTTTGGACGCCTTTCCCGGGGATCTTCCCTGATTTTGGATGGCTCGGAGCCTCCTCGGGAGAGAGTTTGAGCGTTTAAGCGATTCTTAGAGCTGAGTCTCGTGAAAAAGCAGATGAGCACTTCCTCTGCTGAGGCTGAAGAAGCTGGGACTGTTCAGCCTGGAGAAGGGAATTTTGCGTGGACACCACGTAGCACTCTTCCAATATCCCCAAGGGGTCTGTCAGGAAACCAGAAAGGGACTTTTCGTCAGGAATTTTAGTGATAGGCAGAGGAATAATTCTTTGCTGTGCGGGTGGTGAGACATTGGCGCGGGCTGCCCTGAGAAGTTGTGGATGCCCCAACCCTGGCTGTGTTCAAGGCCAGATTGGATGGGGCTTTGAGCAGCCTGGTCTAGTGGAAAATTCCCTACCTGCCCACGGCAGGGAGGTTGGAACTGGATGATCTTTAAGGTCCCTTTTGACCCCTTAACATTCTATCATTGTATGAAATGCGGGGGTTTTGTTCAGGGAATGCCTCAGATGAAAAGGTCCCACCTCACTGGGTACTCGTAACTCGTATCTGGGATGGCAGAATCATACTTACTCACTTTATTGGACTTCCAGGAGCAGATAGAATCGTGCAGTGGCACAGTAAAGCACAGAGCTGTCACTGCACCTTAATAGCCTCTCCTTTGGGGTCAAGGTCACTGTGGAGGCACTGAAGGCCCGAGCTGCAGTAAGGCTTTACTGTTAGGTTGCTTCATGAGCAAAACGAGTAAAAGTATTTTATTGTAAGCCTTAGTCTGTGTTAAAAGCAGTAAAATGTGAACAGTGGTGGGAAAGACTTGAAGCAGTGTCTTGTGAGTGGGCACAAAGCAGCAGAGTGAGTTCCTGTGTCTGTGCCTGCTCCAGCTGTGGTTTTGTGAGGAGCTTCTGCAGCTCTGTAGAGACATCTGGGCATCTGAAACTCAGCAGGGCTGGCTCACCTGCATCATCACACTGGGTTTTCTCCTTTTGTAAACACTTCTCATGTCTAAAGTATTTTTTTGTAAGTGCTGTGTTTAGCGTGATCCTGTCTCTGAAGCATAAAGTGTATTTTCTGATTTATGCGTATGATTTTCTTTCTAGGATGCACTAATTCATGAAAACTACTTTAAAAATGTCGTACCCCAACATTAAATAATCACAGATTTTTTTTTTCTAATGTAATTTTTCACATATAATATCTTGTTTCTTGAAATTAGGGCCTTAAGAGAAGCATCAAATATAAGTTTTATGGTAATAATTTGGAGTTAGTAACAGTGCAACATTGCCAGTTACTTTAATGCACTCCAGTTCCCTCTAATGTTAATTCTGACCTGTAGTAGAGAATTTCACTACTCTGCTTTTGCTGTATTCATGTGACTGCCATAAATTCAAACCCCTGATTGTTTTATAGGAGCTCTTCGAGCAGTTCTGCTCTTGGGAAGACTGTGGACAATTCACAAGGTAAGATGTCTTCATTACTGGTTTCTTGCATATGTTTTTTAATCTCCAAACAACACAGTGTGTCAGGAGATAAAGATGATGTAAACACCCTCTTTCCTCTTGGGTTTGCTTTCTTCCTGTCTTCATTGTGCAGAAATTTCCTGGATTAACTTGATTCCTCATCAGCAATCAACTCCATGCTCCAAGAGCATGAACTGAGTTGTGCAGCTCCATGAGCCTATGTTAGACTGTGGTTTTAAAATCCTTGATTTAGTACTTTCAGCTGGATCAGTTTTAACTCATCAATTTTTGTAGAATCATAGAATTGCTTGGATTGGAAAAGACCTCTGAGTTAGTGGAGTCCAGCTATTAACTCAGCATTGCCAAGGCACCTCTACAGCACGTCCCTGAGTGCCACATCTACGTGTCTTAAATCCCTCCAGGGGTGGTGACTCCACCTGCCACTTCCCTGTTCCAATGTTTGACAAGCCTTTCAGGCAAGAAATTTTTCCTAATATCTGATCTAAACTTCACCTGGTGCAACTTGAGGCTGTTTGCACTTGTCCTATCACTTGTCACTTGGGAGAAGAGACTGACCCCACCTTGCTACAACTGAGGTCAGAATTTTTTGGGGGCATCTCTTTATTTCTAATGACCATTTTAATACTGTTTCTCACAGTAACTCAAGAAGAAATTGTGCTTCCACGAAGGAAAACATGGTGAGTGTTTACTTTTGGAATCTTGACTTGGAAAAAAATCAGTGGTAGACAGCTAAATGTAGTCTGTCCACCAAATCTGAAGAAGAAAGTTGAGGTTCCTGTATTCCTTGATGCAATGTCCCACTAGTGGTTTCCCTGCTGATTTGGAGCTCTGTAAATATTCTTGATTCTTACCCTCTGTGCAGACTACGTACACTGCATTCCTGACATTTCTTTTACAAATAGTTACAACTGCATTTTTAAGCGTAGTTCTGTTTCTTTGTAAAAGATCACATTTGCTAAAGCTGTGTAAAATCAAGTTCACTTGGCTGTTTGCACATGAATGTGTTTCTTCCAGCAAAATAAAACTTGATCATTGATAGCTGGCTGAATAAATCCTGCTTAGAAATTATACAACTGAGCAAGAGCTATTTTGTTGGGAGCACTTAAGATGGAATTGCATGACTGTATAGCAAAAACTTGAGTTTATGGCCAAATGGTGTCTGCATGTAAAAGTAAGTAAGGCCACCTTCACCTAAACACTTTCACTGGCCTTTCCTTGTTTGCTGGAAACAACCATAGTCTTAAGGATCCACAGGCACAGGAGTCCTGAGATAATCTGATTTTGGTTTGGTTTATTTTTTCTTGCAAAGTTATGTCTTGGGAGTGGGACTTAATGTATTTATCCCTCAGAGATGCTCTAGGAGCAGCATTCCAAGGAATTATTCCTGTGTCTCTTCCCTATGATCTTCCTTTGATAATGTATTATAAGGGCAGGAGTAATAGCAGGAAACACAGATGGTCTTCTGGTTTTCCTCAAAACCGTTTTTTCCTGGGGTTATTCAACAACTGAGACCATTTTTGCATTTTCCCTTCCCTTGTGAAAAGTGTTATATTTTAGTGCAGCAAAGACATTGTTTCCTAGAACTGAAAATCCTTATGGTTCAGGCCAGTCCTGTGCTTGTTCTCCAGCCAGTGTAATGCACAGCATTCAGAGTCTGCAGCTGAGTATTAATCAGACTCCTTTGTGTTCAGGGATAAGCTCGCCGTGCTCCGGACCTTGGCTTCTACAGTCAACAGGGTGAGTGGTTCTGTGGGTCATGGAAGTGGGTCAGGTTGGCCATTTTGTGCAATAGCCTTGTGCTCAGGAGGCCTTTAATTTCTGCTTTGGCCGTAAATGAAGGATGCAACTTACACATCAGGGCTTTCCCTTTCCCTCAGGGTGTTCTGGTGTGTCCTTAAAGCCTCATTCTTGTGCCAAGAGAGGTCTGCAGTTACCAGTGAAAGCTGTGGTACTTTGCTAAGGCTTTCACTAACACAGGGAGCAAGTTCCTTCCCCAGTTCAGCTTCCCAGTCTGGGATGCCCTTCTCAATCTCAGTCCAGAAAGGCTTTACAAAGTGCAATGAGTGTCTGCTCCTGCTGGCCAAAACCTGGAAATGCTGCCATGCTGTCTGTAATCCTGTCTTATCTTGAGTTCTGGAAATTGAATCAAAGCCTGCAAGTCCCATCAGCTTCCCGAGACTGCTACACTTGGGGTCCTACTTGCTTTGCAGGATACTTAATGCTTGCCATGTTATAATAAGGACCCTTTTTTGTCACCATGTTAGACTGCAAGTGTGTGTGTAAGATGGAAATATTTTTAAAACTATTTCCAAACAGGCTACACCTTTTTGAACCCGAGGAAGTTTGTAAAGTGTGCACGGGTGGTGGTTATGATGGAAGAATTCATTGTGCCTTAAACTCCATGAGGCAGTGTGTTATGCTTGTGCACATAACTATAAACCTTTCCATCCTGGGCTCTTCTTTCTACAGGATCCTACTGCTGCTCATTACATGTTCCAGGATGACCCTTTCCTTATGCCAAGAAATGCAGCCAATGCTGTAGGTATTTCCTCTCAGCTCCTTGATAGCTTCCCTCCTACCTTAGCCTGGGCTGTGAATGCTCTTATCTAATTGAAGCCTGGTTTTGATTACAAAAGAAAATGAAGTAGCAGATTATTTTCAGAATTTTCTCTTCTCTCTGAAATGTTTTTGAGCTTGAGGTAGTGCCACATTTCAGATGTTTGAAGTGTGTCCCTTGACTAAGTAACAAGGAAGTAGAATACAATGGTATTTAAAGAACAGACATTCTTGTACTGGCACAGATACCAGAATGTTTATCTGTAATGTTGTCCCTGTGATTCTAGTAAGTTGAAAATGAAGCATGAGTTTAATTTGATCCCATCAGAATGTTCATTGGTAAAGAAAATGTTTCTCTTCCCTCTCAGCCTTGTAATTCGTGTATTTCTTCATCTTGTTCTCTCTCATTTCTATGCAGCGTCTGTATTCATTGTCAAAGGAGTCTGGGAAAAATGCTGCAAAATACATAATAAAGAACTTTCCTCAGTACTTTGACAAGACTTTTGCAGAGCCCAACGTACCAGTAAGCTTTTTGCTTTTTGTTTTCATTGTATTTGTGCTTTGTTGGTGAAATCAGCTGTTGGACTGGTCCAAAACTAAGATAAAAAGATAATTCTTTACCTGTTTTGCAGACAGCACGGGAATACAATATTGTTTTGTAGTGAATATTTTACCTTGGGAGTTCAATATCATATCAGGTTCTTGAGCTGAAAGTAAGAAAAGCAGTGTTGTTAGATGTTGCTTCCTAGCACAAAAGTGAGAGACGAGGGTGTGTGTGTGGTCCCTCATCACCAAAAGGACTGCTGTTGTTAGGCTGCAAGCAGTGTATTGGGTGAAGAGTAAGGGTATTTAGAGAAGGTTTGAGCTCGTGACTGACATCCACTCTTTGCTTTTAGTGCCTGATGCCCGAGAGTCTCACACCTCAGACTGAAGGAGTGAGTGAGGAAGCTCTGAGAGAGCGCATCCACCTCAGAATGCTGAAAGAGTCTGTGGACATGTTTGATCAGCTTCTCCAGGCAGGTACGTGGTCACCTGCCAGGCTCTGTGGTGGAGCTCTACTTAAATTATGCCAAAAATATTTTAGTAGCTGGCACAGGCTCTGGAGACAATTTTGTGACCCTGTTGCTCCTTTCACAACTGACTCTGGTCCGGTGAAGTGGTTCTCTAGAATTGCTGGAGAATCTTAGCCAGTGCTTGTCTGACATGTCACTTTGGTGATGAGGAGAACAAATGACTGCCTGAACAGGAAGCAGATTAAAGCGTTTTGTTGCTTTTAAATCTGTTTCATAGAAAGTGGAACACACAAAGTGTTCTTCACAGTTGGGTGTATCCTAGCAAGAGTTATGAAAAGCACTAGAAATTTCAGATGCTGTGTTTGGCCTGTGCTGCTTCACAGTTCTGGCTGCCAGCTGTCACTTCCCTCTCCTGCTTTATTAGGAAAATACCCTTTCAGTGGCTTCAGTAGAAAAACCTACTCCAGTGTTAAAATTGTCTCCTGTGATGAGTGGGTTTGTGGCAGTACTGGTGTCACACCCAGGGTTAGGGACTTGCTAGAGAGTGTCTTTGTGTTGAAAGAGAGCAAAGTGGTGGTCAGAGGTTTTCTGATACGGCTACAGAGTGGTGAGCTCTTCACTTTCTCTGACTGCCGTAAATTCTCATTTTGTAAAGGTACCCCTCTGTCTCTGGAGACCACAAACAGCCTTTTAGATTTGTTATGCTTCTATGGAGATGTTGAACCTACTCCTGAAAAAGAGCAAGAAGAAAAAGAGAGTTTGGAAGAACCAGTGGTATGGAAAACTCGTTCATCTCTGTTTGTTTATTTATTTCATACATAGTGGGAGTATATCAAGGTGATGTCAAGATTTTTGTACTGTAACTCTCTGCATGGGAGATGCCAGGAGGTGGATCAGATGCAGTCAACATTCCCAGAGATAAATCTGTTATAAAAATCCCGAGAGTGACCTACTAGCAACAGTAGTTTGTGTAAAGCTGTTAATATGTTTGGTAACATAAACATTATTCTCAAACTAGTTATTGCTTCCTGAATGTTATGATAGAAATTATTCTAATACAGTCCATTAAAAACTATCTTTGGTCCATGTTGCTGAACTTCAGTGTTGTTAGCAAATCATGTCATTTGATGTTAAATCATAATTTTGATCTTTGAGAAACTTAATTTTGCAAAAATCTCTCCAGGTGAATGCTTCAGAACAGAAAACTCTGAAGAGACCATTCCAAAGAGGTTCACAGTCATCTGGCCCCAGATGGAGGTACAGAAAATATTGCCTATACTCCCGTATTCTGGGGGTTGTGTGTATTATTATAGAACAGACCTAAGTCTATTAGCAGCCCATACTCACAAGTGTTACTTCTTAAATAAAGCTGTGTTTGCTGATCTTTTAAAGTGTTCATGGAAATCTGGTAGGTGATTGTAGAATAGCTGCAAGCATCACAATTGTGGTATGTGAATGTCAGTCTTTTGGGGTACAGCCCGTTACTTTGTTCTGCATGTTGAATCCTTTTCCTAAAGGTATCTTTTATTTGGTTATTTAACATCTATCTTGTTCATTGGTTCTAGGGAGAACAACCATGCTGAAAGGATATTTAAGATAATGCCAGAGAGGAATGCATACTCATATTGCACAATGATCCGTGGGATGGAGAAGGTAAAGTTATTCTTCAGTGCTGGGGGATTTTTTTCAGCTTGTGAAATCTCACACAGTCAGAGATTGTTTATTTTTGTTTTTGCAGCATGGGGCTTACTCTAAAGCATATGACATGTACATAGACCTGCTGAATGAAAGGCACAAGGGTGAGTGTCTCTTGGCTGTGCTTTGTGGTCTCCTGAAAACCTCCTGTTGGGCACAGGAACGTTTGTTCATGGCAGTGATGATTGGCGCAGGGGTACGGACCTCAGCTGGATCATGGGAGCTGAATGCAAACTGGTAATTCCAGTGCAGTTGGCGTGTGGCTGGCTCACTGGAAACAGGTTTGCATGAGACTTTGCCAAAAACTGAGCCATGCTAGAACAAACTGTTTCCTGTAGACTATAAACTGTCATTTAAAATGGATTCTCTTACATTTTCCAGCTGATGTGCACACCTTCAATGCGCTGATCAGAGCAGTCCCGTATCTAAAGGAGAGGTTCGTAGAAAGATGGGAATTAGTCAAGGTAAGGAGGGTAGAGCAAATGAGGTGGGGAAGGGGTGAGAGCGTGGGTTCTGGGTCTGCCTCATTAGTAAAATTTTGCAGTTGTTGGAAGACTGAAATCAAGAACTTTGTCCCCAGATACTAACCTGCTGTAAAGGAACTACAGTAGTTTAAACAGAAAAGCTAAGTATGGGGGAGTGGCAAGTGTGAAAAATCCAACCTTGCCTTTGCAGAGTGGTTTGCCTTATGAGAACATACTTGATCCAGGAACTGCCTGGACAGAAAGTAATTGGGGAAATTACTGCTGGGAGATAAAATAAATGAACAATTTTAGATAAAAACTCCTTGAATTTTAATTCATGGTGTTGTGACAGAAATGGAATTTTGAATTTTAATGTCACATCAGTAAGGAAAAATATTATGTAACTATAAAAATTTCCATTATGTTCTAGAGACAATTGTCCAAGATTTATTTTGATGTAATGTAGCCTTGGGTTTTGGTCATTAAAAATTAGACAGTACTCCCTTAATAAATGATCACTTAAAGCAGAGTTGTTCACTTGAAGGGGGTGAGGATTAGGTTGAGGAAATGTATGTATAACCCACCTGAAAGCTGAACTGTGATCCATAATGTGTGAAGCACTAAGGATTTGGGGATTTTGTTTTAAGGACCTCCTGACTCAAATGGCTCAACAGAAGGTGCAACCAACTCTGCTAACTTTTAATTCTGTACTGAAGACTCTGAGAAGATGTGGTGGTGTGGGCAGAAGTATGTCTTTATTGGTATTAAAGGAAATGGAAGCACTTGGTATAGGTAAGAGAACCAGAGTATTTATTATATGCAGTGATTATGATATTCCAGTGCCACCTCCAGAACAGAGCAGTTAACTTAGGAGTTCAGCACCATGCAACATGGTGGTTCCCTGATGCCAGGGAAGATGTACTTCACAAGCCACCCAAGCCAGTTCAGGTCTAGATATCTGCATCTCTACAGAAAAAAGCCTTTGATCTAGATGATGGTTTTTTCGTTCAAATAAGTATTACAGAAATAGAGAATATCTGCAGAATTGATTTGGTGTCCTGTGAGGTGTGCTTTGCTCCAGTAACATGCTTGTTGATAGGCTAAAGACTACATTCATGAGCAGAAGGGAAATTAGCTATGAAGTATTTTTGATTTTAATTTAGAGCAGGGAATCTTGTCTCCTCCCCGCATACAAATAGGATGCTCCAGCTGGTGGTCCAGTGTTGGAGATCACCTCTCCCAGGCGTGTGTACGTGAGGTCTGGTCCAGCATTAGGGTTGGCAGGGAGAGATATTAAAGTCAATTTGTGCATGCTGCCTGACTGGAGGGAGCAGACTGTGAATTAGAGTTGTGGCACAAAGCTCAGCCGGGAATGTTGAAGTAACTGCCATGTTTTTGCTTTCCAGAGCCCAGCCTTGCATCCTATGATCATCTCCTCTCCCTGTACTACAAAGGCGGTACGTGCGCTGTCGGCTCGGCCATGAACGTGCCTGGTGTAGCAGCTGCTTTAATGTGATGGGTGAAGGCAGTTGACTCATGGATTAAAAGACAGCCTTTAATGGGCATGGTCTTAGTGTGCTGCCTGATTCCTTTCGGGTGAAAAAAAAGGATGATAACCTCATACAGGGAGTAAATGCTGTTCAGTCGCTGTGGAGGCTGGATCTGACCACAATCTATGTGATTTCATAGACTGTGCCAATTACAGGGGTGAAGTTGCACAGGGATTTTGTTTTCTTGCAACAGTTCTGTGCATTGGAGCTGTCATGAAAAATAGCTGTGTTAGAAGGCAGAAACCTAACTGCTCGAGATCTCATGCACACAGACTTTTGACTATTGGAAGAAAATAGGCAAAGTAGTCATAACTGCAGTCCTTATGTTTTAGGAAATGTGAGGGAATTGCTCTGGAGTCTCTGTATTTGGTTCTGGGGGTTTTTTTGGTGTTTAGTTTTTTGTTTTTTCCCCTTTTAAATTTTTGTTCGGTTGTTTATGAAATGCTTTGCTGTTCTCAGTGCAGCCTTCTAACGGACAGACTTCCAGGTCTGTTTGATTCCTTGCTAGAAAGCACTTAACATCTTTCTGAATATGCCCTGCTGTGCTGTGGAAATCTGGCAATAGCAGGGCAAATTTTAGAGCAAATTAAGTTGCAGCTGGTGCGGAGCACCACAGGAATTACATTTGTTTAAAATTATGTTGCTGGTTCCCAATTTCATATTGTTTTTGCAGGCTGATGTTCTTCACTAAGGAAGTGCTTGGCACAACTGAGATGTGATGTTTGTGTCTTTGTCCCACAGTTGATGTTCAGTCATCAGACATCATCTCTGACGTGTTAAATGAGGTTGAAAAGAGGAGTTTCACTGCCCAGGACCCTGATGATGGTAAGGACTTCAAGCTTGGGTGAAAAGGTACCTGTGAATTTCAGGTAGTTTTACTCAGCTAGGATAAATGCATGCAGCTTGCTTCTCTCAGTCCCTTCTGATACTTCTGGAGACAAAGAAGGGCAAATTCCGGTGCTGGGAATTGGGCTGTGCATTGGTGCACTGGCTTCTGTGCGGAAGTAGGTGTGTAGTTTGTGTGAATGAGCATTTTAAGTCCCTGTAATTAGTACCCCAAGGCTATTTACAAGAACAGTTTGAGGAGGAACATCTGACAACACCTTCATGGAACGATACACATCACATGAATGGCAGGTTTTTGTTGTAATGTGGTGTGAGTTTTCCTATTTTAGTTCTTCCTAATACTGTTCAGAAAATTTCATGAAATAAAACTTCATGGAAAACTGGAGTGTGGGTCTGTAGGAGGGGTATATCCTGAATATCCCATGTTACTGGGATGTGTTACTGGCCCTTCCTGCCATCTGTATGTACACAGCCTTGCCCTGGGAAGTTGATAAGCCTTTTTGTACGTTTGGAAGCAGGTGCAGCTTCCATCTGAAGATGGGTTTGGCAAAGAAAGGTCTGTAGACAACGTGGTGCCAACAAAGTGTTGGAAGCCACTCTTTATCAGCTTTCTTTTTTGTCTTTGGAAGGATTCCTGGAAATAGAATGTTGTACACCTCCTTTCTTTGCTTCTGTCCTGCTAAGTGTGGTGAACTGTTTCTTTCTATGCTCTAAATTACTGCCAGAAGTGTATAAAAAACTCACCCAACTTGTGCCACACCAAAGACTCTACCAAGAAAGTGAAGAGCCCTGCTATATTGTCAAACTGAGCTACAGATTGAGTTTCTAATTGAACATACCTCATCTGTCCTCTGGGAGGGTGGGCTAATGAGCTGATTTATGTCTCCTTGGAAGCTTGAAGTTAACAGACTCTTGTTTGCTCCCTTTCAGCCAGCTTTTTTGCCACCGCCATGCAAGTGGTAAGTGCCTCTTCCCTGCCATCAGAATTCCTTTGAGCCTCTCCAGCTGTTGGAGAATTGCCTGTGAGTTTACATCCTGTCATACAAGGTTTAGCTTTCAATATCTCCCATCTTCATCTGTGCTCATCACCTCCTGTAACTTTCTGCCATAATTCTGCAGTTCTTAGCTTGACTCTTCCCTAACTGGTAATTTGCATGCCTGTGACATGTGCACGTACCTTTGTGGAAGTGAGTCTTGAGGGATGTATTGACTGTTACATTTGGTAGCATTCAAATCTGAGTGGTTTATTGCAGTGCTGTGATCTTAAGGATATCAAGCTTGCCTATCAGTTAAATAAGGCACTGGAGAAGGGAGACAACTGGAAGTTCTTGGATGTGGATCGGTTAAACGGCTACTGGTGAGTGGAGATTATATTCAGCATCTTGTGTGTTACTGTCAGCTTCAATACAAACTAGGATTCAGACACTGAGCACCAGCTGGTTATTGTATGCCCAGTTTGGGAATTAGATCCTTTGTAAGAGCAGTGATTGCTTAGGATTTATTTTCAGTTTGTGGCCTTTGGACTGAAATCCAGTGTCTTGGAGCATCAGTTTATCTCAACACCCATCCAACAACTAGAACAACCAGTTGTGTGTTCTACTGTTCTGTTGTGTACCCAGGGTGGCAGCTTTAGAGGTAACACCAAAACAGCATAATTTCTTAGTTTTCCTAGTCAGTGCACTGGATCAAGGACTCGGGCTTGTCTTGTGAACTTGCACAAGCAACGAGGTTCATTTAGTTCAGTTCTTATATCCAAAGGCTGCATTTGAGACAGATTTAAAACTGGCATCAGGCAGGAAGATTGATTTTTTTTTTTTTTTAAATATTTTAAAACACAGTGGTCTAATTAGTTCTGCCAATAATCTAGTGTCAGCATTAAGCTGTCGTAAGAAGCACGGCTCCTTTTCTGATTGCATGGAGTGTTGCAGTCAGTGACATTTCCTTGATCTGCAGTACAAATCTGATCAGCACACCATCATTTGCTGGTACTTCTGTATGGTTTGGTTGATCTAATCATCACTGAATTAGGACATTCTTTTCTCTCTAGGTCAAAATTCTTTTCATTGTTGTGCATGATGGAACAAATTGAGGTGGTGTTGAAGTGGTACAAAGAAATGTCATCTTCGGTAAGTGTGTACCAGGGTAAGAGCTGCAGAGCTTTAGCATGGAGAAACAGAGCAGTCACAGGTGACTGAAATGGTTATCTTCCTTCATCAGCTCTTCTATCCGACTCCTAAAAATATATTGGATCTCCTTCAAGCACTGGATGCAGCCAACCAGTTGGAAGTGATCCCTTCAGTCTGGGAAGGTCAGTGGTGGCCACATGGCTTCATAGGCAGTTTGACAAATGCCAGGAGCAGTGCAAAGTTGGAGCTAGTTTGGAAACTTCCCATTGCTCAGAGCAGCCATGATAAGGTGCAGTGCTTGCCTATGGTATCCAATCACCTGGACCCTCTGCAGATCCTTGGTTAAGATTTAATCTAGCCCCAAAAAACATATAAAAGAATATGAGTCACTCCTTCATCCTCAGCTGTTGGTGGTGGAGGTCTCTGGCCACAGGGGGTTGTGGGCCTCACTGTCCAGGAGCAGTTCAGGTCCATGTTCCCCCTTAGGATTGGTAACTGTTGTTACAGACAGTGCTCTGTGGTGTTCCCTCCCTACTCTGTGACAGGCCCATCACCACCACCAGGTTGGTCAGTGCTGGGGACCTTGAAGGCCATTATCAAGGGAAGGAGTTGGGCTGACACCCAGAAATATTGAGACCAGTAGGGAAGGGAAGAAGAAATCAGATCGGTTTGTGTATTTGGTGCACAGGACCTGATAATGTGGGGAAAGAAAGGGAGCTAAATGTGACTTGCTCAGTCACAGAGAAGGGCTCTGCCTTGATAAATTGTGCTGACCATATTGCCAGGAGTTGGGAACAGGGATACAGATCACACCTGCTAACTGCTGCCTCTCTCTAAACAGATGTGAAACAGCTGGGGTATAGCAGGAGACAAGACCTGTTGGAGGAATTCTTGTCTTTGATGAGCAGGGACCAGCACCCCGATGAGGTAAGGAAGCTGATAACCCCTGGGAACAGCTGAGCACCCACAGAGCCACTCGCTCGCTCCTCCGCTGCGGGATGGTGGGGGGAACTGGGACAGTAAAAGGGCAAAAACTCCATCTCAGTCACCATTTCCCATCACAGGCAGGTGTTCAGCTGTCCCTAGGAAGGAAAGCCAGGCTCCTGGAAAGCTCATGGGGAACAGTTACTTGGGAAGTCAAAACACCATCACTCCAAATGTATCCTCCCCTTCCTCCTTTCCCCAGCTTTATCTGCTGAGCATGACATCCTGTGGTCTGAAATATCCCTTGGGTCATTTAGGGTCAGCTGTCCCAGAGGTGTCCCCTCCCAACTCCTTGTTGTACCACGCTCCTTGTGCACCCCTAGCCCATTCACTGGTGGGGGAGCCTTGATGCTCTTTAAGCACTTCCCAGCAATAACAAAAATATCCTGGTGTTACCAACACACTTCCCATCTTAAATATAAAACACAGCCCCAGAGTAAGAAGGAAGAAACTCTGAAGAAATTTAACTCTATCCCAGCCAAAACCAGCATGGAAGCTCAGTAGAGAGTAGTGGTGTCTCCCCAGAGTGTAGGTAAGTGCTGTATCCCTGGTCAGTCCTAGAGATCCAGTTCCAGTGCATCTGCCACTGCAGATTTCCAGATCCATGTGAGCTTATCCAGGCCTGCTAAACCCTTTGGATTGTCTTCAGCCTGTAGAGAAACTTCAAATCAACACAGAGCAGGATCCCATCTTACCAGGGTTTGGGAAACTAATGCAGCCCAGCCAGCCATATCTCTGGGGAAGCACATGGCAGAATTCAGGGATTTTTGCCAAGGATTTCATTGCAGTAACTGCCTTCTCAAGCTGAAGGGTGTTGAAGGCAGATATAGCTGTCCCTGCAGAGCCACATTGGAGCTTGCCTAGTGGGGACAGTTGTCCTGACAGAAGTGAGAGATTTGTCTCCAGGGGTAGCAACAGTTAATTCACAAATTTAAATCACATACAGAGCAAACGTGTAGGAGCTGCAGGAGAAAGTGCCCTGAGAAGCTTCTGTTAATTTCAGGGGTTTTGTTATTAATAGCACAATGTTTTCACAGATTCACCTGGCGTTTGCCAAGTGTGCTGAAGAAATCAAAGCTGCCCATGAGCCTGCTGGGCTGGGGCAGGTCCCATTGGAGTGGACAGGGAGTGCTCTGGGCCATGTCGTGGTGCTGTTCTCCAGGGCTGGGAGGACCCAGGATGCCTGGTACGTGTGGGCTCTCTGAGCTCTGGGCTTGCTGACACTGCAGCTCAAGGCTTAGTCACAAAAACCAAAAGCTAATGACCAATGCCTTGGAATGCCAGTACAGACAAAGGGAGGGGATAAAGCCTGCTGGGAATGTGATAGGTTTTTTCTTTGTTATTGTTCATTCTTGGCACCAAGTTACAGTTGTCTGTCTTAAAAATGGTTTAGAAAGGAATGTATCTGGTCTAGAGATTTGTACAGCTTCTTATGGCAAGGTGGGGTTTTGTTATCACTTCCCTGATTGCCCCCAACTTCCCATTTTCTGATTTTTAGAACTCTTTGGAATTCAAATTGATAAAGAGATTAATAAGTTTAATTAAATTTTTAATTAGCATCAACCCTAATTAAAACTCTAAATAGACTATTTTTAGAACTCTTAATAGCTAGAATTTACTGTCCTACATGCTCTGAACTTGAAATACAGGTTAAAATATCTAGTCTCCAATTTAAGGTTCTGAGCTATTTTCTGTTAGAGATGTTCCCTGTGCACTGATTCATTTGACACAAAGAACTAGCAACAAAGGAATACTTTAAAATACTAAAAATATGTAGTATTTTAAAGGAAGCTTGCCACCAGTTACAGTTTGTTTTCTGCACAGTTTAAGATACTTTGTGTTGAACTAATCAATGAAGTTAGCTGGTACAGATTGCATTTGCAAGGATAGGGCATGAGTTCCATGGGGAAGGTTGTTTCATGAATTTGAGCTTACCTGTGTTTCAGTGGAGGCTCATCCAAGAGGTTGAATATCTGTCTGTTCCTGTTATGTGGGGTTTTTTTAATTATTATTTTGTTTTCTTTTGAATAGGAACATGATGGAGCGTTTCCAGAAAATCAGCAGGATTCCCACGTAAGATTTTTAGGTTCTTCAGTTACTGAGTCTCCCGTTTGGCTGAGATCCTGAGTTTCTGTTACGGAATGAAGGAATAGTTTGGGATGGAAGGGACTTCTAAAGGTCAAGTAGTCCAACCTCTATTTACAACTGATAACAGTGGTCCATTCACTTCCAGAACATGAATGTGTTTCTGTCTGTGTGAGCATGGCTGTTGGTTTATCCAGTGGATATATTCCAAGAGCTTTCTGTCTCCAAACATGTTGAAAATGCAAAGTGGGAGGGAGTGAAGTGGTTGGTCACTGAGATGTTAGAGACTGAAGCTCTGGGCCATGGAGAGCAGTGCCACTGATGAACTCAGCAGTGCAAATCAGTCTGAGCAGGACTCCTGAACATCTGGTTTCCCATGTCCTCAGAAAAATTCCAGTATGCTCTTAACCAAGCACAGGTGTCTTAGAGGTGCCTGGATTTCTCAAGACAAGTTTATCAAGTCAAATCCTAAATGTTAGGTGGTACCCTGTTAGGTTACACCAGCCTGCTTGTCTCAGGATTCTGGAAGAGGGAATTGTTTGAAGTAGAACACAACTTGTAAGGAATAGTAATGGGTTTTGTTTGGGTGTGGGTTTTTTTGAAATAAAGTTGGAGCTTGCCCAAGTGAACACCATGAGGGTGTGTGGTACCAAAGGCCACACACCTGGTGGCACTCTGTGCCTGCCCTTTTCTGCTGGTACACGAGTTCCCAAGCTTACCATAGAGCCTTCACTCTGTACCAGAGGTGAAATTCCTGGCAGGAGCAGAGATGGACTGGTTAAGTGATCTGAAAATGTCGTCTCCTCTCCCTCTCTAAAGCACGGGCTGCAAATTAATGGGCACCTCTCCTGTGACCCTGAGAACAGTCACCCTTTGCCTTTGCAGTGACAAGGTGATGGACGAGTTCTTGAACTGTGCTAAGCAAACCAATTCCCCAGATGAGGCAATTAAGATGGTAAAGCTGGCAGCATCCCTCGGGCTTCTTTCATCTCAAAGGCTGAAAAGCAGGACAGAGGAGGAATTTGAACTCTCTGAAACACAGAAGTAAGTTGGAATATTTCATGTTACTGCTGAAGGAGTACAGTAGACAGGGTCTTGGAGGGGCAGCTCCTTGGAAAGGCTTCTCTGACAAGGGAGCAGAGAACTGGCTTCAGAATGATGTGCTGGTGTGTTGACTCCAGGACTGAAATGGCCCCTCAGCATTTGATTCCATGCTGTATCCATCCCACCTAGGAGGGAATTTTCTGTGGTGGGGTTAGCCTTACCCACTGCCCAGTCCTGCTGTCTATTGCCTTTCTTTCCCAGAATCTTTTCCTAGCTGGATCTGGCTGCCTGAGGACACTGCTGCAGCCCAGTAAAAGCAGGGGGTGGTACAGGATGGCCCTGCATGTGGCTCCCAGGTTCTGAGGCTTGTGGTCACCTCTCACTGCACTGCAGAGCTGCTGCAGCCATGCTCAGGTGATCCTCAGATGGTGCTCAGGGCTTAGCCTTGAGGGACCACAGTTTGGAGCCAGATGTGGTCCAAAGAAATAAATACAAGCCCAGCACCCCTGACAGCCAGCTCACCACTTTGAGGACACTAGGCATTAGACAGCCCATAATGTTCTCGGGGTTTGCCTTGTGTTTTGGGATCTCTCTTTTCAAGCCAAAGTCACAACAGGTGCCTGATGACTGATCTGTCACATCGCAGGAAGGCACTTGAGAGTATCGAGTGGGATGGTGACAGCAGCGATAGTGACAGCGACAGTAGTGACAGTGACCGTGAGTAGCTGCCCCTCTTGCCTTCCTCTTGGGAAAACTGGGAGCAACCAAAGCCAGGAGGCTTTGGGAGGAGTGAAATTACTGAAGGAATGGCTTCTGGGAGGTGCTGCAGCACTGATGAATGCTTGGAGTGTTCTGATACGGGACCTGCTTGGCAAGACACCATCCTCGTGTGGCAGCTGGAAGCTGTCCTGTTAAATCTTCTTGGTAAAGTGGAACACAGCGTGGGCTACCCCAGGTCTCCTCCCCAGCACCCCTGCAAGAGCTGGCTCCTGATGAACAGCATCGCTGAGGGGTGGAGGGCTACAGGGAGAGGAGTGCTGTGCACCTTGGAGGCTGCTTGGGCAGGCACAAGACTTCCACAGCTTGAGCAAGACCTCTCAGGGGCCTCCTGTCACTTGACCCTGCACCAGATGTAATTCCTTTCCATCAAATGCTGAGTTTACTCTGTATATGAACATTGAAGTAATGCAATACTCAGCACTTGTGGTGTTATTCCTCATCGTTTTGGTGCTTTGGGACAGGGGTTGGAGTGTAGATGTTAAATTACACTTTGTACAGCTGGAGACTGTCTCTAATAAATGGCTGACATTTAAAACTGGCTGTATTCTGATAATCCTTGAGCAAAAACTGTGGTTGAACCGAAGTGTACCTTTCTGGTAGAAATACCTGGTGTTCTAAAACTACAGCAGAGCAGCTCTGACAAGAAACCTACGAGGGCAGAAATCACGACAGGATCTGCACTCTGACACCATTTGTGTACATACCCTGTACTCAAAGAGGGGTTTGGTTTTTTTAATGTTGTACAAATTAATGAATCACATCAGTGAATTCTTGCTTTCTTGCTCCTTGAAAGAAGTAAATCAGTTTTAACTTCAGGTCATGGAGAAAGACTGAGCTTGTACTGCCCAGCTGTAGTTGATGTTTAAACAGGACACTTAAACAGCAGGAGCAAGTGGTTGAAGTCTTGTTTTATTCAGCTGACAAAGTGGCAAATGATTAATGGCAGGTTACAAACATTATTTTGGTTGGATCACAAGCCCACGTGGTAAGATGGGGAAACATTAATTTTTACACAAATTGTAGGGAAGCTTCCTGAAGTTGGTTGTCATGACAACTCAAAACCAATAAAAATACGACAGGTGGTGAAATTAAATACAGTGCAAGGAAACAAGACGGTACCCGTGCTTTCATTTAACGCTTCCAGCCCCTGCCAACAGCTCTGTTTGAACCCTCAGGAGATCATGGGATTCCTCTCTGGCCCAGAACAGCTGAACTGCCTCCAAAGCTCCAATCCTAGCTCACTGCACTTGAGTTGTTCCCAACCCCACAGCACTGGCGTATGCTGTCAAGATATCCACAATCTGTTTGGTTTCTAGGGTCATGCGCGCTTCCGTGAGCCAGTCGTGTGCCACCCTCCTCGACTCTCCTCGTAACTGGTTGACAAATTTGGCCGCCAGCTCCAGGTCTCCGTGTTCGATGCAGTAGGAAGCGTAAGACAGTAACTTAAACGTGTCGAGGTCGTCGGGGCTGAGCTCAGCCGGCGGCTTCAGCTGCTGAGGGTGGAACACCAGCAGCGACTGCAGGTAGGACAGGAAGTATTGGTACAGGCTGTTCCTCGTCTCGTCGATCATGGCCACTCGTTTTGCCAGTTTTTGGACTGTGTAGAACCGTGCTCTGAGGGCCTCCTCGCTGTACACGCCCCGCGTCAGGGACTCCTGCGGGAGAGCTGCTGTTAAGGCTTCTGTGAAGGCATTGTCGGAGCAGCTGGCTTTGATGGCCTTCACTGCACTCCCCAGGGGCTCCATGGGACTGTCCCCCGTGCCTGATCTCATGCAGTATTTGAGCGCTTCCACGGAAAGCCACAGCTGATGGGCCTTCCTGGCCTCCTCTTCTGCTACTGCATGACCTGCAAGGGAAGCCAAGAAGGGACTCTCAGTTGGGGCACACGTGGTTTTGAGCACAAGCAGCAACAGCCATCCCTCTCCACCCTCTGCTTTCCAAAGCAGCTGCCTCCTCAGCACATGCTCTAAGGCAAGTCTGTCCCACAGTTCAGAGCCAGAACAAGACAACAACTTTTGGAAGAACCACCTTGGACTCGCTCGTCTGGGAGTTGCTGGGTGCTGAGCAGTGTGGCACACCCCGGCCTGTGAGCCTAAGCCTGAGTTTAGACAGCCAGGTTTGGGTAAAGGGCCTTTGGGGATCACAGCTTCAGCCCTTAACGAAAGAGGAATTCAGTGCTCACTCTCAACTGCTTGCTCAATTCCCTTGAGCCTGGCGTAGGCAGTGTTTATATCCAAGGTGAAGGTGTCGAGCTGTTCCTGAGTAAGGCGTCTGAACTGCATCTCCTGTTCACTGAGCTTCTCTGATAGGTTCTGGAACACAGTGCAATAAGTGTATCAGATCAGGAACAGCTGGTTCATTATATTTACCTTTTCTTTAAGACTCATTTCTATAAGTCTGTTGTCCTTGCTAGGGCCAATGCATACAGTAAATACAATATACCAGTAAGAAACATTATTGGGGTGAATTGAACAGTTACTGCACTTGTGTCAAAAATGTGTCACCTACAGCAAAAGCTTATCAGACCAGTCTGAATAAAACCTACACATTGAGGCACTCTGTATCACCTCAAGGTAAGCTTGCTTCCCTCCCCAGCCCTCATTTCAATCTCCCAGAACATGGTTCAGGACTCTTGTTGCATGAAATGTGTGTTTTGCAAGGGTTTAAATATCCCTTTAATTCCCCTGGGGACTCCTCTCTCTTACCTGTTCGAATTCCACCTTTAGATCCTGCTCCTGGATCTTCAGGACGTCTCTGAGGTGGTCGGTGTGGGCAGCAGCCTGGCGCCGGAGCTGGGTGCGCATTTCGTTCTCCATCACCTCTCGCACCTCTTCCACCTGGACACACACGAGGGGCGTTACTGCACCACCACTGCTCAGCTGCCTGTCCCACACTGTCACAGTACCACAGCAGTGACCACTGAGAGTACGTGTTACAGCAGTGGCACTGACAACTTTTCAGCTTAAAGACCTGCCGAGGTCGAGCTTTGTAGCTGAGCCTTTCCCTAAAGATGTTAAGGAATAGATTTGTGGTCCACCATGTCAGTAACTGCTGGTGGCTCAGCAGGCACTTAGTGCAGCTTTCAAAATAATAAATAAATAAAAAAAAAATACAGTAATATGTCAAGTGAAACACTCAGGTGTTTAGAAACCAGCTCCCCAACCAAAGAGACTTTACCTTCTCCCTTCATAGCTCTATAATGGCCACACAAGGTCAGATCCAACACCGAAATTCTCTGTGAGGGTGGGGAGGCACTGGCACAGACTGCCCAGAGAAGCTGTGGCTGCCCCAATCCCTTCTCAAGACCAGGCTGGATGGGGCTTGGAGCAACCTGGGATAGTGGAAGGTGTCCCTGCCCATGGCAGGGGGTTGGAATATGGTGATTTTGAAGGTCCCTTCCAATCCAAATCATTAAGGATTTATTTTGACCCAGTAATCCTATCTCCAAGAGGAGACAAGTAACTTTACAAAGTCATTACCAGTACGATTTTCAAGTTTCCTTACTGAACATCTCCTTTTCATGTTTAGCCTGGGGGTCACCCATGTGAAGTCTCCCACTACTCAGAACATCCCAGTTGTCCCTCTGGGCATTTCCATTAACTCTTCTACCTCCTTTTTGAGCCAAAGATTTAACCAGGTGCTTTACCTTCTTCTCTTGTTCTAGTTCAATCTCATTTTTGTGACGCTCCAGTGCTTTGGCCACAGCTGCCTCAAATGCTTTTTTATCTTCAAGTTTCTGCTTCTCCAGGGCGGACTCGATGTGCTGCTGCTCCCTGACGCGCTGCTCCGCCAGCTCCCTGTTCAGCTGGTCGATGCGCCGGTGGGCGTGGGCAATCAGGGAGTTCAGGTCGTCTGTGGACAACTGCCCAGCTAAAGGAAACACAGGGCATGAGGGAGGGAATGGAAACCAGAGAAACTGCTGCACTGCTCACCTGCCTCCCACTCGAGCGCTCTGGGGCTCCCAGGGGTTGTTGACCAGCGAGCTTGTCCTAGGGAAAGTTTCCGAGCACTTCAAGCCCTTGACCTGTGCTAATGCCCACGTGAGACCACTTTCTGAATTGTATTTTCATTCCAGGAGAAAAATTATCTTAGTTTCTTCCAAATTATTCCCAGCTACAGTTCACACTTCTGTATCCATGTCACACTCAGAGACTGTCAACAGCTCTGTCACTTCTTGGTTTTTACACCACCACACATTTTCCCCTGTGCCAGAGCAGCAGGGAATGTCATTGTAAGGGACAGCCAGAATTACATTTTCTCTTAAACAGTCCTCCAGATCAACTGCTCCTAATCAGATTCCTTACCCCAGATTGTACCTTTCAGGCTTGCCTACTCAGAGGGCAGCACAATTCACAACCACACTGTACCTGGGAGAGGAGGAGGATCCAAGCTACCCCTGAGCATTTGGTGACCTGAGAAGGGCTCTGTAAAATGCTGCAGCTCATTTTGCTCTGCCTGCCAGCTAAATCACCTACATGGAAAACTGGGACTACTTGGAGAAGCATTCCTGCAGGGTCTAAAGCAAGATTCCACAGTCCTTCAGTCACCTTGCTGTTGAGTGCTGGAGAAAGGACTGGCACAGGAGGACTTGGAGCAGTGGTGCTCATGTCCAGTGGGAAAGCTGACCAGCAGCACCAAGCTCAGCTGTTGGATGTAACAGTGTTACAAACAGGTCGGTTTGTGGTTTAAGCCAGGTGTGCAAAATGACTGGAAAGGATCCCAAGGCATACCTCAGCCTGAAATGTTCTAGGAATGCCACATTTCACCTCTTTGTTGATAATGCCTGTAACTTAAAAGGCATGCCCCACACAAACATAAAAAAGAACCAAGAGAAGAGATAACTTTCACAGGACCAGAACAAGTGACAGTAACTCACCTAAGTCAGCTATCTCTGCAACAGAAAGGAGAGAGGTTGGAAAAGTTAATGCACATTCACTACAGCAAGGCAGTCATGCAAAAGTGAAAAAGAAAACTAAGAGCTTATCTACAGTGACTGAAACATGAGACCAAGTCCTTAGGAATTCAGAAAGAACAGTATGTGAAGTATAAAAGTCTCTGTATTACAGGCAAGATGTAGCCCAAGACACCCCAACCACTAAAATCACCCTTGGAAACCCACAGATGGACATTTAAGTTCAGCCAAAGCAAGGAACAGAAGTTTGAAGTAGGAAAGTGCAACAGGACACTGGAAATTTTAGTCTGACATTTTTAGGTTCTTACACACAGAAGCAGTTGGTCAAGAAACAAATTCCCCAGTGGCAGTGAGAGTCAGGGACCCCAACAAGTCTGTCCCATGTGCTTCAGTAGGTCACCCCAGTAAGAAATAGGGCTACCAGGAAGCTGCCAGGAGCTTCCCTTTTCTCCCATAGAAGGGCAGTGATCACAAGACCCAAGATGTTCTCCTTTTATCCTGTGCAAGGAAAGGCAGCTCCATCCCCAGGGAGCCTAAATACGTGACTTTTCTTCAAAACTAATAATATCCCAAAAGCAAACTCCACAAACGATTTGTTCATTTCAAATGTTTTCCCCACATATACTGGGTGTGTGGTTGGCTGTTTTTTAAATAAAACCTGACCATTCCAAAGGTCTGGTGTATTCATTTAGCCAGGAAAATGATTTTGTGAACTAATGTCCACATTTCTAAAGCATGAAGTAGCACTAAGAAAGACTCTGTTGTAATTCTGCATTGTATTCTTCAAGAAAATATTAAGGCAATACTGACACCACGTTTTTTTCAAATGGCAGCTATCACTTTTATAAAAAAATCTGTAACTCGGAAATAAAGCCTTGACAGCTGCCTCTGAACACATCAGCAAGAGAAGTCTGAGCTCACTTAGTACATTTATGTTAAACCCTGAGTGGAAATATCTGAAAAGCTGGGGTTTTTTTAGGGAATTCATTTTTTTTGAACTACCACAAGCAGTAATTGCTCCACAGACATACCACACATGGGTTCTGGCAGGAGCTCATCCACAGTAATGGTGAACACACACAATCCACCTTCTGCAGCTCTGCTTGTCTTTAAGATGAAAGCAGTTAAGGTGAGCAAGGGAATTTGTGGCAAGGAGTGTGCAGGGAGCATTACTGTGGGTGAGCTGACTGTTCAGTGCTCTTGTGCAGCACTGGCTGTTGTTAAAGGTGTGTTACTGTGTCAGTTTAATTCAGAAATAAAATGTACTGGGGCAGGCTGGGTATGAACAATGAAACCTCTCCGTTTCAGTGATGATGGAGAAAAATTCAGGGAGTTCTTAATCACCCTATAACAACGGTGTTTTATAATACCTCCAATCACAGAGTCAACCAAGCATCTGATCACTGATTAACATAGATTAGACTAAAATCTGGAATGACCTGGCTCCCTTCCTGAAACAGGGAAGGGGAGAGATGTTCATACAACCATATGATATTTATCACACAAGAGCTACGTTTTGTCACACTTCCCATACAGCACAGGAAGAACTAATCCTCTTCCTAACACATGCTTTACATTATTTAGTTGTGAAATCATTTTCACTTCAGACCAACCAAATACTGTGAAAATTTGAAAACTGGGATGCTGGACATTGAGTGGCCAAGCACTACAAACCACAGTGCAACAAGCACGAGGAAACCCCACCGTGGGAGACTTACTCATCCCCTTCCAGCCAGGCTTCACGTCGGGGGTGATGCTGTCGAGCTCCCGCTGGAACTCCTCTCTGGCTCTGGCCACCAGCTCGTGGTACTGAGCCACAATCTTGGCCTCAGACTGTGCTGCCTGAACCTGGAACAAACAAGGATGAGAGTAATTTGGTTTTCAAGGCAAGGATTGAAACTGAAGGCACATATAATTTAAAGCCAAGCCCTGGGATACTGGCACATATCACCCCCCAGCCCAATCACAGCAAACTCACTTGGGAGAGCACAAAAACCCACCCTGTGATATTAAACCTCTTGTACACAATAATTATTTGCTGGAACTATCGCTAATCCATTTTGCCTCACATGCCCACTGTAACTCCACAGCCAGTCTGTAGCCTGGACAGGACCAAGAGTATCTTGAATTCAGTTTATATCTTAAAGCATCTCCAGCTCCTTTTCTCTGCCTGCAGCCATCATACAGGCCTAGTAAGCAATGCCTCTGATTGCTGCCCTCTTCAGTGAGTTCTTTGGGCTAAATTCACTCCAAACACACCTGATGAATTATCAGCTGTCCTGCAAAGGGAGATAAATTTCACCTTTACAATTCTTTCCCAGTCTTCTGAATTGCACAGGGACTTACACACCAAGTCATTAGCACATGTTGAACTCCTCCCTAACCTCGAGGTAAATTCATCTTGGAATCAAATGGAAAGAATATCAAGTTGCCAACAGAAAGAACTGGCACCATCAAGCCACCTGGACACTCGTTCATGACAGAGTTCAAGTTCTCAAGAAGATCTTGCCATGTGTGATCACTGGCAATATAACCAGCTCAAAGACTGAGCACAGCTACAAGAGGATGGGTTTACACTTTACAATGCCTTTGAAGTGGTCACAGCACCGAGCCTGTCTGAGCTCCAGAAGTGTTTGGACAATGCTCTCAGGCACAGGGTGGGATTCCTGGGGTGTCCTGTGCAGGACCAGGAGCTGGACTCGATAATCCTAATGTGTCCCTTCCAACTCAGTACATTCTGTGATTCTATGAAATATTTCATCCCCTGCAAGGGATTTGGGAATGGGGGGGGTCTGCACAAGCTGCCAAGGAGTCCCTGCTCTAGAGGCAATTATAAACAGTCTGAGGAAGCTTTACCTTTTTCACTACATTGTCCAAGTCCACAATCATATGATGGAGATTTTCTTCTGCAGCAACAATGTGAGGTTTGGCTCCTGCCAGCTGAGACTTCTTTGCCTTCTCAATTACACCCTTCATCTTCTCTAACTCCTCTCTGAAAAGAGAAGCAGCTGCTAAATGTAACACATAGAGGGCTTAACACCCCAAAGAAAATTTACTTTATGCTGTTGGTATTCACAGGAAGAACTACTGAGTAACTCTACTGGTGCTTCCTATCTACCAACTCTAAGATGCTTTGACTAAGGATTATTTTTTTTCCCACAGCCTGAAACCTAAAGATGTCAGTGTGGCTATTCCATGTAAAATAAGAATTATTTATACTGCAATTAGTCCTCAGGATTTAGCTGAGGGAAGATGGAAGTTCACTGAAAGGAGTTAGTATTAGTAAAACTAGGTTAGAGTTAGACAGCAGACATTTCCAGCACATAACAGCAGCAAGGAAACATTTTTAATATAGATGGCTTACGCTTGCAGAAGTGTTTTGGACATGGTGACTGGTGGAGATTAATGAGGATGGGAGAGAATTTATAGGGCTCTGTAAAGATAGATTATGGGTTTTTGTAATTAGGAAAGAATTGCTTTCCTCTAGCACAACTGGAAATCAAGGAGCAAGTGAAAAAACGTTCCTTTTCCAAATCCATTCAAACCAATGGAGGTTTCCAAGGACCTCGTTAGAATAAGGAACAAGCTTTAAAATAAATAAATAAAGAAAATAAATAAAAGCAAAGATATCCAGTAAAGCAACAGAGAATGAAAGCTGGTGCATGTGGGGTTTGCATTAGCTTTGTTTTAACAACGAAACCTCAATTACACCTCCCACTAATTTTAGTCAGCACAGCAACATCAAAGATAAGGGAAGTTTATAATGTGATAGCAACCATGCAGCTTCAAGGATGATGTTACCCTCTCAGCCTCAGAAGCATCAATGGGTTTCCAGATTTACTTCTAACCTCATTACAAGAGCATCTTGGAGAAACTGTTTGTCATTTTATTTCTGCTCCTCCAGTGCCTGCAGACCACACTCAGGGCACATCAACACAGTTCATACAGAGCCCTGGGCACGAGCAGTGCTCCCATTCAGAATTCAAGTTTTTCTTAGACATGTGCTTAGTAAAAATCTAATTGCTTAAAAGCAATTCTGTGGACGCAGGGAACTGCCAAAGGATGCTGCAAGGTTGGATTTTTCACTACAACTAAAAGAAGCTGGTGATGTTACTGACTCAATACACAGAGTGCAGTCATGGACTCATCCTCAAACGGTTTGGGTTGGAAGGGACATGGGCAGGGATACCTTCCACCAGACCAGGTCACTCACTCAGAGCCCCATCCAGCCTGGCCTTGAACACTTCCAGGGATGGGACAGATGGGCACAGCTTCTCTGGGCAACCTGTGCCAGGGCCTCAGCACCCTCACAGGGAAGAAGTTCTTCCTAATATCCAATCAAAACCTGCCCTCTGTCAGTTGAAGCCATTCCCCCTTGTTCTGCCCTTGTAAAAAGTCCCCCTCCAGCTCTCTTGTAGCCCCTTTAGGTGCTGGAAGGTGCCTGAAGGTCTCCCCAGAGCCTTCTCTTCTCCAGGCTGAAGTCCTTACAACAGGTTTATTAGGAACAAAATTATTCAAAAATAATACTGAAAGGACTGTGTATTTTGTTTTTTTAATCTTACTTGAACCTACCAGCACTCTATAGAAGTACTAAGGAGATAAACAAGTTCTTACAAAGAACAGGACTGTTTCAGACTCTCTGGTACAGGGAGGACTCTGTGCACAGGCACCCAAGGTTTACACACATCAAATTAAAATACTCGCGCTAATGAGTATTAAACCATGTTTTGATTTGCCACAAACAGATCATTCAATATGAACAGAGGTGACTCCAGACTTCCTAGAAACTCATCCAGTGCTTGCCAGCCCTGACACGAGCAATGTAACTTAGTAGGCCAAGACTTAAATCAAGCAGCTCACTTGGCTTTCAGAAGGGCGTCAGCAGCTTCGTCCACTGCTCTCCGGCGGTCCTTCAGCGCGTCCTCCAGCGTGCGCCACTGGGAGGATTTTTTCTCCCCAGCACCCTGGGAAGCAGAGATTCCTCATTAGAGTCATTACAATCACTAAACAAGGGAGTTACCACAGAGTGAAAGCCTGCAGAGATTCACGTGTCGCTGAACATTTCCCTCAAACTGAGCACCATTCTTGTGCCTTTCAACAGCGCAGCTGGAAGCTTTACAAGGGATGTCTCTCTTCCAACATTTTGGTTTGGTTTTGTTTGATTCTTAATGGTTTTCTTCCTGAGCCACAGACCTCTGTCTGTGAGAAGAGCTTACATGAGGATCACTGTATGGTGCACAACATTTTGTGGGTAAATCTCCTCATGTATTGAAGTACTGTAATACTTTAAAATTGCTTTTAAGCTTAATACTTAAAGTACCGTAATACTTTAAAGTGGGTAATTTTAAACTAAGCTTAGTAATTAGGCTTAAAAGCAATCTTTTAAAGCAGTTACTTTACTAACTACTAGATTAAGTCTCGAGTACTTGGTTGGTTGCCCACATGTCCTTGCTACTTGGTTAACAACTGAATTTTATCTCTGCTCCAGAACTGAATGGGCAGTGGCAGTTCCACACAAACCCCAGCATGAGCACACCAGGACCACAAATGTTATCACTTGTACATCCCCTTCCTATTTCCTGACAAGAAACAAACAATCCAGCAAGAGGATGTTGGCAAAGGGAGTAAACTCAATGGAATTACTGGGGTGAACAGCATGACCTTAACAAGGTAAAAAAAAAACCTTGGGAATTAAAATAAAATTAATTAAAATACAGTGCTAAAACTATTAATGTCTTAACTTGAATTTTCTCCTTGCAAAAAGAAAATAGAGGAGTTGGGAAAAAAAACCCCCCCAACTAAACTGAAAATCCAAACCACTGTATTATTTGACTACACCACATTTCACGAGTGGAAAGATAAGTTACAACTGTGATAAATGTAAAGGCGTTGCAAGAAAAGATTCCAAGTTTATTTTTAATTGAGATTAAAGTTTTGCTGAACACAATGAAAAAGAAAAAATTTTCCCCACTTGTCCAATTTACCTCAGAATCATCCATGGCCTCCTTCAGTATTTGGGAATGGGCATTCACTGCTTGCACAGCTGACTCCTGAGCAGTGATAGCCTGAAGGGTTACACGAGCAGTTGTGTTTAGGGCTCCTTCTAGAGTCTCTGCAAGGGCTGGAAAAAAAGTTAAGTCAACTAAACAATAAAGAATAGTAAAATAAGTATAATAATTAGCAAAATGACATGTTACAGCCTCTGTGTCTCTTTATATTATTTTCTGTGACTTAAAAGAGCTGGTTAGTTTGGGAACTAAACAGCAGCCTAAAGAACAAGGTCAGCAAAATGCTCTCCTCATTTACAGCAGGGGGATTAAGGTGCAAGTCTGCACCTACAGCAAAACACTACCCAGACCTTTCCCATGGGTTTGCAGGGGTGTGCAGGTATATCCCATGTTCACTTGTTCTAATGGTTCTACAGAGAAAACAAGTAAATTTTCCTGTCTTCCTTGAACCTCGAAGTCCATTCCAACCTCGAAGTTTCCATTATCCTTCAATTCTCAGTTACTTCTGAGTGGGTGGAAGAAGCTTCACCACCACTCCCTCTGCCAACCCAACACAGGGACGACAGCCAAGAGGTGTGTGAGCAGCTTAGGACTCTAAAGCCAGTGCAATCCCACAGTTCTGTCCCGTGCACACACAAGAACAGTGACAGTGAGGACTTACCTGATACCTTCTCTTGCTCCTCTTTGTCTTGCTGGGCGAGCCGGGCTGCAACTTCTTCTGGTGGCCGTTCTTTTATAGCGTTGGAACCTGCATGTTCTTTACCTGCTCAGAAGTAAAAAAAGAGTCAAACTGTTTAAGTGGAGAGTCCAAATCAGTGTACAGAGGTTACTTGTAGGGAAGTAACTTTATCAAAACTGATTTTTATAGTTGGTATCACTTTGTAGATCTGACTTCTGCTCAAAGCCATGCTGAAACTACCTGAAGAATCTTTATATCCATAACTGCAAAGGCCATTATCACAACTTAAAGAAAATAGCATGGACACCTCACATGCATTTGGAGATTTTACATTGTCTGGTTCCAAAATTACACAAGATTCAGAAGTCAAAGGCAAAGCAAGAAGCAAGAAACACTTATGGACCCAAGTTTAAATTTCAAGTGAATCTCTGTTCTTGATTTTTTTCAGTTCTCCTCTGGCTTGCTTATGGAGCTCAACCAAAACAAGGAAGGATGAGTGAGAAGGCTATGCTGAATCACAATTAAACTCTATTCCCTTGCCTACGGTCACTTAAAATGCCTTTAAGAGCGAGAACTGACTTAACTAATGCTCTCAAGACCAACAGTAAGTTGCATCTGAACTGAGGGGAGAGCCCAGAGCTCTCAGGCTCAAGCTGCTACAAAACTCATCAGGTCAACTCTGAATAATGCTGATGTTACTCTGCAGCATGTACTTACCCCTGGCATGCTTTCTATGAAATGTGTTGATACCTAAAGGAATTAATACAATATAATCTCATCTGGAAGAGACCAACATCTAGAGGCTGGTGTCTCTTGTTGAGTTTAACAATAAACACAGTTTCTTCACTTGGCCCTGGGCAGAGATGCTCTTCTGAACAGCAATCATAAAGCCACCAAGAGCAGAGGCAAACTGAAATGTGCAAGTTCAGTTCAGCATAAAGTCAGGCTTTGCTCTCGTGCTCACACCTATACCTGTCCCAAGCATCAATTTCAGCTTCTCACTGTGTTAAAAATCTATTAACAGATGATGGAAGTTTTCTGCAAAAGGCACAGAAACTCACACCTTTAAACACTGACAAATACCAACACAGAAGCAAGAATGCATGCACGTGAAACTATAGGGCTTGGGAGCTCTTCATTGTAGTCCCATGATTTTTTTCACCTTCTTCAGTCTGTATCCCCGGAGCTGGCACCGACACGGCCACCCCTGTTGCAGAGATGATCTGTGCTGCAGCCTTGCCTGCTGTTAAACACAGTTGCAGAACACACCAGTTAGTACAGCTGGGGAGACTGGCTCCATCTGCCAGAGAAGGACAGGCCAGAGCATCTTCAGCCAGGAGCCTGCTGAGCTGGTGAGGAGGGGCTTAAACCCAAGCTGCTGGGAGAGGGGATCCCAAAAAAGGAAACCTCACTTCACAGAGACATGGTGGGATGGCTCCTGTGACTGGAGTGTTGGAATGGAAGGATGAAGGCTCTTTAGGAAGGCCTGGCACGGGAGATGAGGAGTGTGGTCACCCTCTCTGTCAGTCATTCATCACATGGAGCTCTGCCTGGGGATGGATGAGGAACCAACCAAGAGTTGGTCAGGATTAAAGGGAGGGCAGGGACAGGTGACATTACAGTGGGGGACAGGCTGCCTGAGCAGGACAACAGAGTAGATGAGGCCCTCCATTGAGGGAGCTGCATTGCTGAATAAGGGAAGAGCAAGTGACATCACTTCCCTGGACTTCTGAAAGCATTTGCCACTGTCCTGCATGACGTCCTTGTCTCTAAACTGGAGAGACATGGAGAGGATGTATGAACCACTCCATGGAATAGGCACTGGCTGGATGGTCACACTCAAAGAGTTGTGGTCAGTGGCTCAATGTCCAAGTGGACACCAGTGATAAGTGTGTTTCTCAAGGTCAGTGTTGGGACCAGGACTGTTTAACATTTTTGTCAGTGACCTGGGCAGTGGGATTGATGCACCCTCAACAGGTTTGCTGATGACATCCAGCTGAGCTGTGCAGTCACACACTGGAGGGATGTTCATCCACAGGGACCTGGACAGGCTCAAGAGGTGGGACTGTGTGAGCCTCATGAAGTTCAACGAGACCAAGTGCAACATCCTGCACCTGGGTCAGGACAATCCCAAGCACACACACAGGCTGGGGGGACAATACATCAAGAACAGCCCCCAGGAGAAGGACTTTGGGGTGCTGGTGGATGAGAGGCTCAATATGGCCCAGTCATGTGCACAGGCAGTCCAGAAACCACCTGTGTCCTGGCTGCATCCCCAGCAGGGCCAGCAGCAGGTCAAGGGAAGTGATTCTGCCCCTCTACTCTGCTCTGGTGAGGCCTCACCTGCAGGTGCTGCATCCAGCTCTGGGCCCCCAACTTAAGAAGGACATGGAGCTGTTGGAGCAAGTCCAGAGGAGGCCATGAAGATGCTCAGAGGGCTGGAGCACCTCTGCTGTGGAGTCAGGCTGGGAGAGCTGGGCGTGTTCAGCCTGGAGAAGGCTCCAGGGAGACCTTCTAGCACCTTCCAGTACCTACAAGGGGTTACATGAGAGCTGGAGATGGTCTTTTGACAAGGGCATGGAGTGACAGGACAAAGGGGAAGGGCTTCACACTGAGAGGGCAGGGTTAGATGAGATGTGAGGAAGAAATTCTTTATTGTGAGGGTGGTGAGACACTGGACCAGGCTGCCCAGAGAAGCTGTGGCTGCCCCATCCCTGGAAGTGTTCAAGGCCAGGCTGGATGGGCCTTTTGGGTCTAGTGGAAAGTGTTCTTGCCCCTGGCAGGAGGTTGAAATTAGATGATTTTCAAGCTCCCTTCCAAACCATTCCATGGTAAGTGCTATAATGTAGTAACAGGGATATAAGACTTAATTTTTTCCTCTGTAGTAACATATTAATTGGATACGGATGTTATTACTTCCAGAAGAAGATGATTTCCTGGATAAACAGCAACCAGATATTAGTTACACATACACAGAGCCATTAGAGATAAACGTAAAAAGACATCACAACTGCTCCTCTCTGAACGAGTTCCATTTGGTCTGGCTTTACAGTAGCCCAGTAATTATCCAAAATTAAGTATCTTG
>VWZW01004130.1:4214-208457 GCA_013397115.1 Edolisoma coerulescens
GGCCCCGGCGGCGAGGCGGGAGAGGAACCACCCCTTGCCCCGTCGGGAGAGTCCATTGCCGGGGGAGCCAAGAGGGTGGGGAGTGGGGGATCTCCGGGGCATCGCCGCCCGGAGCGCTCCAGAGACGGACGGCGGCCACTACCGGACGCGCCGCCTCGGCCGTCTGTGCGGAGCGGCGCGGCGGTGCGGGCGGGCGCCGAGTTGTTGTTTCCTCCCTCGCCCGCTCCCCCCTGTGAGGCGCGGCGCGGTGACGCGGCCCCGGGTCAGGGCTGAGGCGCGGCGGCACCGTGAGGCGCTGTCAGAGCCGCGCTGAGAGGGTCCGCCCAGCTCCGCACCGGGATCCGCCGCTGCTGCTATGGAGCCCCATCGCTGGCTGCCTCTGGAGGCCAACCCCGACGTGAGTGCCCGGCCTGGGCGGTGGAGGTTGCCGTGTGCGCGGGGGGCTGCCCGCCCGACAGCCTGCCTGCTGTGGGGTGGGCGGGAGGATGGCGGAGGGGAGAGGGCAGAGGGCTCCGGGCCGCGCCGGGCCACATCGCTGCTTAAGGGGTGGCTGGTAGTGGCAGGGAAGGAGGAAGGTCTTATTCCGTGGATCCGACTGGGTCTTAACTCCCTTCTGTTTTCTGCTTTCTTTTCAGGTTACGAATCAGGTAAGAAGCTTTTATTTGAGGTAACCTTTAGTCTCTGCAGCTTTGGGCCCGTCTCCTCTCGTTTTCATGTAGTAAAGGGTCCTTCTTGTCCAAGGAGAGTGCCCCCTTCCTTCCCCACGCATGTCTGCGCTCAGTCTTCTCATGTCGGACCGTACTGGAACCTCTCCCGTAAATATACTATATGAAAAAAAAAACAAACAGTAAAAGGAGAATCGTTGTGGCTTGGTTATTACTGTAATGAAATCTCATTATCAATCATTAATTAGTGAGTAAAACATTAATTTATATATGACGTGTGCCAGGTATGGACCTGTACATGATGGCTTTGGGCACATGTATGAATCTCCTTCCATCACTGTGTTGTAGTCTCATCCTTCTTTGGCTGACCATAGAAAATAATGTAATTTTACCATATTTGCACGTTGCTGCTTATTCATGACAATTTGTGCATGATTGGTTTTTGCTGTTTTTGTTAGCATGGTGGAACCCACGCTAGAGAGAGGAAGCTTGTTCTAGTGCACGAAACAATGCTCCCACTAAATAAGCTCTCTCCATAAACTCCAACCCTGCATCATGTTGTCAGTGACAATTTTGAGCGTCTTTAACAAGCGTTAGAGGTCAGTTGTTGATTTCAGCAGGCCTGTTGATAATGTTAAAGATGGTGTTTGAGCCAAAGGGCTCTGAAGCTTCCGGCAGAAAATTGTATTCTTTAAACTATATTGTTGAAATATTTTGGAAACTGCGAATTTCTGTGTGTGAAGAATGTTTTGTTTGGGTTTTTTGTTGTGGTTGCTGTAATATACAAACTGCATCTGCAGGAGAGTGATGGGTTATTTGATGCTGGGTCATTTTATACTTAATAGTTTCCTAGTGCAAATAATTTTACAATTCTTACAGTATTGCTGCTGTGGAGAAATTTGAGAAGTCTGTAATCTCAGTCTCCTGAGTTAAAAATGACAGTCTTTCCTGGGAGCCCATCTTGAACATGTGCTATAATTTCCTCATGTTTTTGTTTGTTTTTTTTTTTTTAATTTGGAAATTTAGAGACTAAATTCCAGTTTGGAAGAAAATAAGTGTGAATAAATTACTAGTAAGAATTTCCAATTCTCTGACTTCTTCTGACTTTACAGATGTTGAGATGAGCTCATCATGGTTTAAATTAAGACCTCAGCTTTAAAGTAGAAGTCGAGGAGGAAAAATAGTGACTTTTTAAAATCTGAAGTATCTTAATATACATTATCACTACGTGTTTATGTTGTATGGAGAAAATCCTATAGGAATATCAAATGAACAATTTTAAGTGTGTTTAAAATCCATCTCTTTTGCCCATTGGTTTTGCATTGGTGATGGCTCTATCAGTTGCAGATGATTTGTACTCCATAAGGATTTTTTTGTTACTGTTTCTGTGTAGAAAAGGCCACTTGAAACCAGTTAGACTTAGATAGACTTCCTCCTTCATTATATTTTCCAGTCTTGACTGAGCGGGGGTTGTTATTATCTAGACTGAGAGGTGTATATTAAAAAAAAAAGAAGTGGGTGTTGAATATGAAAATATGAATACACCTTGCATTATTAATCGTTGTTCCTTTAATCTCATCAGTACAGTGGTGAACTGTGTAGCAACAGGGCTGTTAGTCATAAGTTATTCATATCCTGCTTGTGTTTAAAACAGCAATAATAGTAATTTGAAATTGTAATGAAGTTGCAAACTCATTTTTAGAAAACCCTGTTGAGTTAATTGCAAGGATGGGCATTTTTTGTAGTACTCTGTACTGTGCTCTGAAAAATAGTCTAGAAGTCTTCAGGATTAAAAAAGTCCAATGGTGTGCCTCTACAAACTGTAATATTTGTGTCTGGTAGTTGTTTAGTACATGTGTTTACACAGACATCTAGCCAAGTGCCAAGTGTTTCTTCTACGGTTTTGTTTGTTTGGGGTTTTTTGCTATTTGGCTTTTTTTAGTTGAATATTAGACTATCCCTGGTGCATACTACTTTTGTTAATGTTAAAGCTGTGGTAATGAGGTCTTAAACAAAAAAAAAAAAATTCCAGTGACCTATAAGATGCATAGATTCTTAGTATTAGATTGTAGTTAGAACTGTCATTCCAATTCAACAAATACGTACGCTGTTTTGATTATTGTACCAATCATTTTATTCCCCTTATTAACAGTAACTAGTAGGGAAGTATACTAAATGCAGGTTCATTTGCTTTTAGTATGTTCTTACCATACTGTATCTTCTCTGGCTTGGAAATATAGGCTGTAAATTTGAGGCTTTCAGTCTTTGTGGTAGGAATTCAGATGATAATGGAAAAAAAATGGTATTTCTCAGTTAGAGGTATATGAAGTCTTTCAAAAATATTTGAGAAGTTTTTTCTCTGTCTGAAAGTGTTTCTATTACAATACAAGTCCAGGAATTTGTAAATCCTTAATGTATATAGAAGCTCTCTTTGTGCATATGTGTTAAAATTATTTGAAGGTTCAGAAACTGGCTGGTGAGGGTAAACATGAATATTCTTTCTTAGCTTTAAAGATTTCCAGTGGCAGTGGAAATCTGCCACATGCATGTAGTGATGTTTTCAAGAGAGAAGACAGTTGCTGAATGCAGCACGCAGTGCTGGTTGTAATGAGTGAAGTCAGGAGTTAAATGTACCATACAGTGCTAAGTGATTGTCACAGTACTTTTTTTTCTCCTTCACTTCTACAGTCTGACAGAATGAATTGTTGTCTACCTCTGATACAGAAAGAGTTGATGATTCAGCATTTACAAAGCTCTACTTTGTGTACAGTGATGACAGGAAATGGTTTCTTCTCTCTGACCTTCAGCTGGGGGGCCTGACGTGACCAGTGCTACCCTCCTTCCTGGATCTCTTACGGGATTTTCCTGAGACAAAGCAAGAAAATCATGTTTGTCTATTACCATATGATGTTTGTGTCTCTTGTTCCCAATTTCTTGTTCAAAAAAAAAAAAAAGACTGCATGCAAATTTTTTGGAGTGAAAAGATCAGAACACAAGCTGATTGTTCTTCATCATAATGTTGCTTCAGTCTGGCTTGCAACCCACAATTGATTGCCTAGGAAGTGTAGATAAACAAAAAGTATTGGTGGATATTTTTCTTGATGTCCCACCTTTTTTTATTCTCTCTTCCCTTTCTTAGTCTTACACATTCTAAGAAATATCCCTACTTCCTGGATAAGATAACGTTTCAAGTAATGCCTTCATTATATCCAGATAAGGATAGAGTAATTGACTGTATCTGATTATGAAGCTCAAGCACTGGCTTTAGTTAGCTCAGAGTTCAACTGCTGAGAGTTGGCTGTGGCTTGAGTTTCTCTTGCCACATAGGACTTAGTTACTGGTTCTTAGTTACCTTCCAGCATTATTTTTAGGCCTTTGGTTCTACTTTTTGGGGAGTTTTGAGTTTTTTAAGACATTAAGGTATTGAGAGTCAGTTACATAAAGAAAATTATTTTAGCTCATGAACACCGTTGAAAGCTGTGACTTGAAAGTTACAGGGACAATAAAGATCAAAAGCATAGAACAAATGGCAGAACCTGGATACAGCCAGTGTTTATCCATTTATGGAACAGCTCTCGTCAGGGTTTCGGGCAAATACAGAGATGAATTATGTATCTTGGAAGCAGGTCTTAGTCTTCCTAAAAGATCATTTCCTGGACTCTGAAACACTATCCCACAAACTTTCCCAAAGAAAAGCTGTTGTGATCAGAATAATTGAAAATGTGATGCGCACGATTCCTGTGCGTTGGGAGGTAGTACTCATAGATGAGGTACTGTCTTGGTGTGAAAGGATGTTGGATGTGGAGAAACACAGATGTCCTTCTAAAAATGCCCAGCTAAACTTTTTTTTTTTTTTCAGGTAAGGGAGTGGAGTTTAACTCTTCTGTGGTAAGCAGAGAGAAAAATAGTGGAGATAGTGTACATGCTTGGAAGACAGCCTGTTATTACTAGTGTAGCCTCCGAAGGTGGAAAACCAGGACTCAGTTTGTGTCTTTCTGCAAAGACAATAGCCCAGAAAGCCTTTGACAGAGCCAGCAAAGGGGGTGTTGAGCCTGTGGCGCAGCATAGCAAAGAATAAGCACAAGGACAAATATGAAGGAATTACAGATGACCACTGTGAGAGCACTTTGAATGCCGCCTTCTAGTTTAAAATATCTCCAGCTATGTAGCCCTCTTACTGAGTTCAAATAGGTAAATATGTTGCACGGGGAAAATTGTAACTTGCTTTGGGGTTTAGAGTACTATTTATAAGAATAGTTGAAAGATTGCCTTAGCTCATTCTTTGTACCTTCTTAAGAAAACTTTGTATTTCATTCCTCTATTTGAACTTGCCACTTCTGGTCCTTCTTACGTTCTTTTTGCTCAGTTTGTTAGTCTTGTTACAAGGAAACTTTTACTGTCTTAAAGACAGAATGGGGTGCTACAAAGTGGAAAACAAGTGACAGTTCTTCATGCCTTATACGTTATCTTGTTGCACTGAAAATGCTGTTCCCCACTTCGACATTTTCCTTGCTTAAAAGACCAGCAGAGTCAGTAGAACTCAGTTGTTTCAGTAAAACTGTAAAAAAAGAAATGTGTGTAACAGCTTATTTAGAAGGGTGCATCGATCCAGCTCATCCCTGTTATTCATAACTTTTTAGATCGTGGAAACAGATCTGCTAAGTGTTTTTCACAGAATAACGCAGTATTGTGTTTAGAATCAGTGGCTCAGTATCAACCCCTTAGGACTCCGCTGGAAGCATTCTAAAGCTCTTGCTCACTGGTTTCGGAGGAAGCCTGGGTCAGCTGGTTCATCCAGATTTCTGTGTGCTTTGCTTTGCATTGCTGCCTGTGGGATGCCCTGGCTGAATATGTACAGCAGTGCCTGGGCATACTGAGTGTTAAGTTTCGAAACTGCTTTATGGATATGTTAAAAATATATACCTCTCATTTTGAAGAGCAGGAACACTAACCATGAATCAGTGTTGCTCTTTTAGGCATCATAAAGTAATGAACACAACTGGAAGGATAAGAATTTTGTGGATGTAAGTTTTCTCATGTTTTTGAAAACAAAAAAAATCACGATGGGCTTTGAACTTTATTATGGGGTCCCAAAGTACAGAACCTGAGGATATTAAAGAATTTGTAATAAATTTTGAATTTCCCAAGGAAGTCTATTATAATGGAACGTTTCTTGTTTGAACAAGATAATACTGTGGCTATTCTAAGTGAGGAGTAGTTGGTAAAGAGTAATAATGCAGCTCATGTAAGTTCCAGTCATCTCTTTGATCCTGGTGTGCCTTTTGACCTGCTGTACAGAACTAAAGTTTTTACAGCTGCTACATATGACTGATATGACGCTGTCTCTAAAATTTATTGAAAAATTATTCCTTCATCTTAATTCCATAAATGTCATGATGAAAGAATGAAGAAATAAATCCTTATAATGTTCCAACCATAAAATATTGTTTGGGTGGTTCCCTCATTTCTAGAAAGGAATTTCACTTCTGAAATAGACTTGGTTTTGTTACATGCTTCTAGAAATGATGTGTAAAGAATTGAAAGCAAAATATTGTATGTTTTTATTTTTAATATAGATTAATAAGAATTGCTTACTTTAAGGAATGAATAATTTTCCCTTTCTTGATACTAATTCCATCAGTTACATTTTACTCAGTGTCTTACTACTATTTAGGGAAAAAATTAGCTTCAATTCAATAAAGGGCCAAAAAATCTTGTGCTTTAATGAGGAAGTTAGGAAATATTGATTGTCGTAATTGGTTTATTTTGATGTTGTCCTTCCAGTTTCCTAAAGCCGTAGGAACACTTCTTTTTTTGCAGAGGAAAGTCTTAACTGTGGTTTTGTTGTGATACAGAGATGCTTTAATGTGTTCAGCAGAAGTATGATAAAATGTAGATGCTGTGGGTGTTTTGGTTTACATTTTTTGCTTAGAAGAGGATTGCAACGGTTGGTTCTTCCCACCAGAAGCTCTCTGACTTCTGCATCTGTGTGTCTGGAAATGTTTGTGCATTTTGCCAGTTCTATGTTTTCGCAGTTCCAGCTTTTATACAAATACCACAGTAAAACGTGGAAAAATCCAGGTCTTGAGTATAAGGCCTCAGTATTTCAAATGTGATGTTCCTGAACTATTTGCAGATGCTGTCCAACTTTAATTTCACTTAAATTTCAAAGTCCTGTTTTGTTTCAGTTTTTATCCTCACTTGATTTTTACATGCAAGTGACAAAGTAGAAAAGCACATTGCTACTTCAGACAATATTTCGATTGTGCCTTTACTATGTAAGTTAATAATAAATTTCACCCTTACATTGTCTTACCCCACTTACCCTTTCTATATCTCCATAAACCTCATAGATTGAATCTTCCAACTGGCTCTGTAACTGTGTTGGCAGAAGTAGTATTCTAAACTCCTGAGGTCAAGTCACCTGGATCAAGGTGTTGCCTTGGTCCACTGGGTTTCCATTCTACTTTTGAGGTTCTTTAAGAATAAATAAATAAGCATGAACACTTTTTCTGTTTTTTAAAGTAAATAAATTCCATTAACCTAAAAGGTAGCCAGTGTTCCTCAGAACAGAATATATTAAAGGTAACTGCTCTCTGCTTTTTTCAGTGCTTTACAGTACGCTGAAGTAGTGGTACCAACAATGAAAACAGAATAGCTTATACCACATGCTGTGTAGGTAAAGTGCCTAGAAGTGCTTATTGTAATGTTTTTGCTATTAACCAACATTTAGACATACAGATTTACAGTTTGTGATTATTTAGAATAGAATGAGGTGGGCTGGAAGGGACTTTTGTGTTATGCAGACCAACCATGCTCTGTTGAAAACAAGTTGCTCAGCAACCTGCCAAGTTCTGAATTTCTCAAGACACAGACTCCACAGCCTCCTGGACATTTTGTGCTAGTGTTTTAGTGTGTTTGTTATTTTTAAAATTTATTTTTAAGTGCTTTCCTTATCAAGTTCAAATTTCCTTGTGTTTCAGCCTCTATCTCTTGTTTCTCATTGTTTTACTGCATGCTGCTGAGTCTGTCTCCATCTTCTCTGCACTCTCCCTTAGCTAGTTATAAACAGTAGTAGTCAGGTGAGAAAGAAGGGCCATCTGGAATACTGGGGGGAAAAGGAAAAATTCATAGGAAGTGCAGATAAGGGTGAGGGGTGTAAAATAGTTTGAAAAGTGGCTTTTTGTCTAATGGTTAGCTGGACCAGTGAAAAACCAGGAAGTATTTTTCGGCAAGGTCTTTTATGACAAGAAGAAAAGAGACAACCAAAAATATGACAACAATCAGTAAAAACAAAGTTGTGAAAAAGTGAATACTAGATACAGACATGTGGGGGGTTTTGTGTTGCTGTTGTTCTTCCTGAGCTCCTCTAAGACTTCTGTAATATAGCCAAGTTTGTTTTTTTTTCCTAAGGTAAAAGCTCAAAGACCTATAAATTAAGAATTGTCAGCAGTGTGATAAGCAGTGTCTGAGAAAGAGATTCTGATACTCTCTTGTGCAGATCTAGAGAAATACAAAGCCACTATTTTATGTTATCTTGAGTACATAGTATCTGTAAGTCAAGAGAAAGTGAACAGCTGAAAATGAGTGAGTCCTCAAAGAACCCTGACTGTTCTTTACAGTAGGTAAAGTAGAATACCAGTAGGTATTTGTAGAATAAAATTGCTTGGATAATCATTAAATAATTGGAAAGGAAAATAGCAGAGATCTCTCCCTTATAAGTGACACTGTCTAAAAAGTGTATTGAACTTCCCACTGTCCTAAAACAGGAATGGCTTTGTCTTCCCATCCTGCCGTCTGTTGTTCATCTGTTACCCATCTGTCGCTCTCTCTTACACGGGGGCTTATGCTGCACAGTTTTTAAAATCTACTTAATAACTTTTAGAAGGATATTTCTGTCCTTTTTTCCAGGCCTAAATGAAACCCTCTTGGCACACAGAGGGATATCTTCTTTGCCTATTTTGGGTCTATCCTTAGTATTTTATTTTTGGTTTATGATTCTACGATAGAGTTGTTAGTCTGGTTGTGTGTTAAGATCACTGCTTGTCCTACTAAGCCTATGCTCTTGCTGTTCTCTGTAGTGCTGACCATCATTTTTCATCATCACTCTCATTGTTGACTGGAAGTTAAAATTTCTCAGATTGTAAAGTTTCTAGGTGGTATGGTAACATGAATAATGAAAGGTGCCCTGTATCTATGGAGTTTTAGTTCTGTTAAATTCTTAATTCAGGAGTTTGAGTAAACCTTCTTGGGTTTGGTTAGCATTTTGTTGACTTGGGGTTTAAAGGGGTTGGTTTTATTTTTGTTGGTTGGTTGCTTGGTGGTTTTTTTTTTTTCCCCAGTGGTGTAGAAAAGGACAAGAGAACCTAAATCACTTATTTGTCCAGTAACTTAATGGGATCTTTTGTCATTGCCTTTTCTGGTTTGTGGGGTCTTTTTCTAGGTGAGTGTTGCTTTTTATTTTTGGGGGTTTGTGCCCTTATTTCATGTAATATTGCATAATATCAAAAGATACTGGAATGGAAAATGACATTTTTTCAGTTGTGTTACTATTCCTGCAATAAAAATGATAGAAAGATTAGTCACTGGCTTCATAAGAGAAGTACTAGAAGTACAAATAATATTTTAATGCACCCATACATGTAGTCCCTTCTCTTTTGAATTTTTTTTTTTTTTTTTGCTATTCACAAAGTGGTAATTATCTTCACAATGTAGAAGATAATTCTCAATGTATGAGAATAGAAATTCAAAATACACTGTCTTCTGTTTCATCAGTTACTAAATACTTGACACTTCCCCATATTCATTCAAAGATCTATATATGCCACAGTATACAATTAGCTTTTTCATATAATTGTGAATGGTCACTGTGTGTGTATAGTAACAACAGTTCCTAAATTCAGTTAAGTTCTTCCAGACTGACAGTGCAAAGATTTCAAATTGTCTTAGATCATCTCTGTAGTTACTAATTCTGCAACTGTTGTTGTGATGCCTAGTTTACTTGAGTACAAGGTGAATACCCAATTAAAAAGTGAGCATCCAATCTTTGTCTGCTTCAAAATATGTTACTCCATCATAGTTTGAAGGGATTTTTCAGGTAAAAGGTACACCTACTAAAACGTGTATCTTTTGTGGTTTTGCTCCTAATGTCTTTTTGCTCATAGGAGCTCCAATATGAGCACTGGTGCCAGGTATTCTGAAGTACTCATGGAGTCAAATAAAATCATGTTTGTTCATGGTGCTCTGACTGATGGCTCTGATGATTAACTTGAATATTCAGTACTCTTCTGTTTTGTGACAGAACACTTCTAAAATGGTTGAAATGCTTCAACGCTTTAGTAAGTATTGCTAGGAGTGTTTCCACGTCCCTTTCATAAAGACTATTTAAATACATAAAACATGAGGATTTTGTGTGTGTTTGTGTGTTAGCACTGTGATTTATTCAGCCTTCTTTAGTAAAACTTGGATCTCTTTTATTCTCCTTAAATTTTAGAAAGCATGGGTTGTTTTAATGTATTTCGCATTGTGGATACTCTATTATGCTTCTGAAAATATAGGTGTTTGAGTGTACTTGTTTAGTATTATGCTTTTTGTATTTTCTTTTCCAGTTCCTGAAACAGTTGGGTATACATCCTGACTGGCAATTTGTAGATGTTTATGGTATGGAACCAGAACTGCTTAGCATGGTGCCAAGACCTGTATGTGCAGTACTACTTCTCTTTCCGATAACAGAAAAGGTAAATGTTTATTTAATAATCAGTTAATTGCTTTTGTCATAAGTGAAATGGGAATGAAAGTTTGCATCTTGTACTTTGGTGTCTTATTAGAATCAAGATGAGACTCAAGCCTTATGCAGGAGACTCCTTCATTACAAATAACACAAAAATGCTTCCTTCAGAACCTTCTTTTGATAACCTTGCACGTATATTTCTGATTTCAAATCAGAATAGGAAAAGCTAATGTAGAAGCACAGAGAAATATGCCTCACATTTTTCTATTGCAGGCAATTTAAGGCCTTTTTTTATAATTAGCACTGTGAAATGGCTCAATTTGCTATTTTTAGCAGAAAGTTACGATAGCGTAAGGAAAATAAGATATAGGGTGTAGGACTATATGCAACTCCTTTCTGGGTTTTTGTCTTGTTACACTGACAATCCTTCAAACTTCAATCCACTTCAAACCACTTTCAGTTCAGTCATCAGTATTGATGTGGCTTTCACTTCTTGGACAGATGGGACATATTATGAAAATGAAAGACAATTCCCCATGTCTTTTGCTATGCTGGACTTTGAAGAACTTGATTTGGTTAAACCTTCAAGTGTGCTTATTTTGTGTCATCACATGCTTTTTACGTAGTGTGATTCATATTGATCTTACAATTTATAGAAGTATTACATGGTTGTGGTAAGGTCAGCCAAAAAGGTTGAAGTGAATCTGTCCACAATTCATTGTTTTAATGTATCTCTCAAAAACAATATGTAGCTTATAAGGACAAATCACTTAGATATTAAGGCTTAACTTCTACAGCAAAAGGTGTTTTAAATAGAGAGAAGAGTGACAGGTCAGTCTTCCTACACATTAGGTCCTGTAAACCTCTGCATTCTCAGTTTCTCCAAAACAGCTATGCAGGCAGTCCTTTCCAAGCTTGATTTCAGCCATCTTGATAGTTTTGAGCTTAATCAAACTTTCAACTCACCTGTCTTCAGGAAATGTCCTTTCTGTCACCTTTAAAACATTGTTTTCTGTGTGCTGTTATTTCTGGCTGGCTGTTTGAGCTACAGGTCTGAGCTCCTTTTGTGACTGTCACTTTTCTTTTGACTCCCTGCTTGTGCAAACCTTTTTCTGCATCATGCTATGGAAGCATTATCCCATGGGAAAGAATAACCTTGCTGTTGTTCCAGAAGGTGTATCCAATTTCATCCTGAAGAAGCATCTGACAAACAAAACCAGAGAAACAACGTATGCCGTGTTGCATCAATCAGTCTAATCTGAGAACCAGCCAAGTATTCAGCATGTTAATCCTTCTGAAACGTGAGGGACACAAGTGTTTCTATCAACTGTTTAGCCTGGCTGTGTGAAGGATGAATATTTCATGGGAGGTCCCAATGTTCTAAAGTTTTTGTTGGTCAGTGTGAACTCCACAAGACCCTTGAGCATTATTTTGAATTTCTAGAGTAGCTTTTCCCTTCTCAGCCTCCCTTTCAAAATGGCCTGTAAAATTACACTTTTATTTAATTTATGATTTATTTGTTTCTTGGCTGTGTCTATATTTATGAAAGTGCCTATTAGTTTTTCTGCCTTTGTAAACATTTTTCTCACATGTCTGTCTGTTCTTCTGTCTGGAAGTTCAGTTGTTTCATGGTTCGTATATATCGATTTCCTTGAACTTGCTTTTAAGGCAAGCTACTCTTGTTAGCATCCAGATAATTTTAGGATTGTTGTCCACTTTAAAGGTCAATGGCTTTCTTAGTCTGCATAGTAGGTTGTAGACAAAGGGAGTATTGTGGGTGTTGGTCATTTTGGGCCTAATGAATGAATAGATCCAAATGAATATAAATTATGGGATACAGCTTAGGTTAGGAGGAACCTCTTGAGGTGATCCGGTCTAACCCTTGTCAAAATCGTATTTTTGGTATTCTCAGTATTTGTATATTTATTTTTGCTGTGGATTTTATTTTGGCTGGGGGGGAATGAATGGCAGCTGTATTTTTTACCTCTCTAGTCTGAACTTTTTGTCCAGTTAAGCCCTATGAAGTTTTTATCTCAATTAAGGCTGTTTTTTGTTAGCTTGTAGATAAACCAAATGAAAATGGTTTATAATGCTCTTGCTATTACTTAACCTATTCAGAACATTCAGACAACCTGCAAATGTGGACTATGATGCTGGAAAAGTTTTTTGGTTTTGTTTGTCACAGACAGTACAGAGCCTGAGGGAAATTTTTCAGGAGTTTGCAGGGAGAGTTCCTTGACAACATTCTGCACTCATACTTTACTTTCATCATAATTGTATAAAAAGCCCATGTACTTCAGTACTTTTTTTTTGTCTGCAGAAGTACCTAGTAAAAGAGGCAAGGGAGGAAGCATTGTCTGGAACATTTGTGGATTTATTTCTTTCTTTTTCTCTTTGAAATTAAAATTTTAAGAAAGAAAACAAACAGACAAAAGCCCCAAACAGATCCAGTCAAAAAAACCACAACAACAAACCCCCCCAAAAGAACCAAAAAAACACAGCCAACAGCAAAAGTACAAAACCAACACATTCTTGCAGAGTATAACAGATTTTAGTCAAATATGATATTTATAAAACAAGTACTTTACATTGTTCAATCAAACCAAATTCTCTTTTTGCTACAGAAAATAAATGCTTACTTATGAATAGGGCTTTTGAAGGGCCTGTTTTGGGGCCACGGGTGTTATAAATCTTATTTTATACTCTTGGAAAAATGAGGTGTAACAACGGAACTTGTAAAGAAAGCTTCATGATTATTAATCACCTGAAGTATTACAGTTTTCTTGATAGCACTTTAACACCTCTGTCCTTAAAAAGCCTTTAGTTGGATTGAAGAGAGATGGTGACATGAGCTCAGATCAAGGAAATATTTTGAAAATTTTTGAAGTTATGTTAGATAACACATATTCAAAACGATGTTTCAAGTGTGAAGGCATTGGGTTAAGGAACAATATAGAGCTGTTCAGGTAAGTTTACGTGTTGGACCACACATGTTAAACATTTCAAATGGCAGTATTAATTAGCTGTTGTGTTTTATAAATTATTTTTACTTGACTAATATAGCTATTTGTACTATTTGTGAAATGTCTTTACTTCTAGTATGAAACCTTCAGAACAGAAGAAGAAGAGAGGATAAAAGCTAAGGGACAAGATGTCAAATCATCAGTGTATTTCATGAAGCAGACTATTAACAATGCTTGTGGAACAATTGGGTTAATTCATGCTATTGCCAACAACAGAGATAAAATGAACTTTGGTAAGATTTTTTTTGTTTGGTTTTTGTTGGCTTTTCCCTTTTTTTCCTTAACTGTGGGAAGCCATGGAGGGAAGGATATGTTCTGTACTATTTTCTCTGAATATAACCATTCATAAAGGCTAAAGGACTGCAATTTACCTATAATTACAAAACTAATATTTTATACTAATTTATGAGCTAAAGCATTTGAAACATTGCAAACTGCAGCAGGCAGCAGTTCACCTTGCAGTCAGCCTTCTGTGTTTTAAAAATACAGTGCAATTCTATTGTTAGATCTTTTGTTGGATTCTGTAAGCTGTGAATGAAGTTGGAATTAAAACATGACACTAATTATGTCTTTTTAAAATTTTTTTAAGAAACTAATTCTTCACTGAAAAAGTTCCTAGAAGATTCATTATCTATGACTCCCGAAGAGAGGGCCAAATACCTAGAAACTTATGAAGTTAGTATCTTGTGTTTTTACTTTTATTTAAAATGGTGTAAGAATTACTTGCATGAGTAGGTACTGTCCTCAGGGGTTGACTCAGTGAAGCACCTAAACAAATTTGATTTTACAGTGAGCTTATGATGAGACAGTTGCTACAAAGGAAACTCTGCTTTGGTATTTTAGAGTATTCCTGCCTGCCCATAGCTCAGTCAGCAGAACAGATTTTGTCAATGTTCTCATCCATATTAATTCACTGGCTTAGTTTAAAATTACTTTGAAATGCATGAGAAATGTGTGCATAATCTTTTTTTTTTTTTCTGGGTTCAGGATGTACTTTAATGGTCAACTTAAGCTCATCTGGGGCTATTGCTGAAAGGATGGTCCTTTTGCTGCCTCTTTTAATTTGTGCCTTCTAATCATATCTCCATGCCTTTAGCAGCTGAGGCACACAAAGAGCTGATTTAGCTGAAATATGATCTCCTTCCCCTGCCATCCTAAACCATGAGATGAGCTGGCTGATAATGTGGTTAGCCACATCATTAGTGCTGTTTGAAAGTATGTGGCAGAAACATCTGGCCAGTGGTGGATGGAGAACAATGCTGTTGCTCCTGATGGTAATGATGGTGAAAAAAAAAAGTGCCATTACAAACTCTCAGATACTTGATCTTAACTGACTAATGAAACTGAAATATTGGTCTTCTGAGATCCTTGGAGGTGGAGATTATTTGTTTATTGTCTTTCTTATTTATTATAAGCACTGAGCAAATAGTTACATCTATGGCACTTGATAAAATGAAGTGCAAAAATGGATCTTACAACACTGAAAGTCTCTCATTTAAAGTCTGATTTAAATATATTTTAATTTTAGGCTATTCGTGTCACTCATGAATCCAGTGCCCATGAAGGTCAGACTGAGGTATTAATTTTTTTTAAAAGTCTTTGTTTATATCTACTTTGAGTTGGATATAATTGACATGAAAGCAATCATATATTAAAGGTTTACAGTGAAATTGAGATTATTGCTTGGTTTTCAGTATTGTGTCATTAGTCCAAAATCAAGTGGCAGTGCTGCGGGGAAAACCAGACTTGAAGCTTGGGGGCTTTTTGTTTGTTTGTTTGTTTTGAGGGTTTTGGTGGTGGTGGTTGTTTGCATTGGGTTTTTTAGCTCTTATATAACATGAAAGATCTTTCTAAGCTTCATTTCAGTAAAAGAGACAGTAACAGAAACTTGAGGTTTTGACGTTGCACATTTGTAGGTAAGATGTAAGATTCATAGTAACCATACAAGTGTAACGAACATTTTATGAAAGTTCAAAAAGTTCTAATTCAGGAGAAGAAATAGTCCAATAGTTGGTTTGCAAGTGTGTATGTGCTGTTTGAATACAGTATCAATTCAGATAAATTCTCACTAATATATACATTTATAAGCATTTATGCCCCAACAGATTGTGTGATATAAAAAAAACAACCTGAAAACTACCGAAAAGACCCTGAAATAATCATAAACTTGAACATTCAACATTTTTCTGCTTCAGTCATACTAAGTCCCTTTTCCATCTTTCCAGTTCAGATTTCAGTATCTGTTCCACAAAAAAAATTTGATTGTATTGTTGCTAGCACTGCTTTGTTTGACAAAAAGAGAAACACTTCTGTGTTTGGCTGTGGCTCCAGTGACTCATTCATTCTCTCTTTTTTAAGTACAGTAGATGACATTTTCTTTTTTTTTGTGCAGCGTCTTCTATACAATGTAGGAGAAAGCAAAGCTGTCCTTTCTGCTCCCCTTTGCCCTGTCTGGAAATGAAAATGATGAGAATTGGTTTAACTATTTCTGTATAGATACTCAACTTCCTTTGTGGTATTTTCTTTAAAAAAATGCACCACTCTCTCTTATCTCATTCTCTAAATTAGTCAAGGTTCTATATTTCAAGAAGAAGCATCAGAACAAATTTCTGTTCTTTTTTAAATGAGAGACTTGAAAAAATCTGGTCTGGTTTGTTTTGTTTTTTTTTTCCAAATGTGTCCATTTTTAGATATTCTTGGCCAGCGCAGAAAGAGCAATTATTCCAACAAGTTGCTGAAGACTGAATTTTTTCCTAAGATCCTTGTGTAAGAGAAACTTCTTTAGTTATTTTGATGTACCGTGAGGTTCATCTAGGGAATGATCTCTCTCTGCATTCTTCTGGGAGAAATTATGGAATGATTGGGAAGGAAAATGTAAGGGCTGTGTGTTCTGAGAGTCTTCGTGAAGATTCAGGAAGCACCTAAGTGGTGATGGAATCTCCTAATAATGGACAGTTAACTTCTTGAACTTCCACTAATTAATTTGTTTCCTGATCAAGATAACCACAATACAAAAGATTAATAATTGCGTGGAAAAACGAAGACTTTTTTTCATAATAAAAAATTACAAGATTGTCTTAGCAACCATGCTTAAACACAAATATTGAATAGCTAGTTTCCTTGCCAAGTATTTATTATTCCATTTTGTATAACTCTATCTGTAAGTAATTCAATATGGATATTCCTTAGACTGGCGAAATAACTTTTTCCTGTCTTTTTGTTTCCAAAGTTGAAATAGTACAAAGGCTGAATACATTTCCTAGGACCATTTTTTCAGAATAGTTCTCATCCATCAACCAAGGAGGGAAGAAATAAACAAGTTTTGTTACTGGAACATCAAATTGCCTGGAAATCCTGTTCTACCAGATAGTAGTTAGACAGGCAGCAAGGCTTCCCTGTTTATTGGTACCTGAGGACTTGCTTTACTCTAAAGAAAAATTCTTTTTAAGCAGAACAAAATATAAAACATGAATGTGCTGAAAAGTGTAACTGAGGGTGGAAGTGAGTTAATCTCTTCTTCCTTCCACTGGTACATTTTAAATGTCACTCTCCATGTAGTGGTTAAAGGGACTCATAAACAGCATGATGTTGCAGGTGCTGAAGTTACCATATGCAGGTCATAGGAGGTTGTTGACTTGTCCTGTGGGGTAAGTTGAGGATTTCTAGCACCTTTTGGGAAAGAAAGAAGAAAATGCCATTCCTCCTGCATATCCATTTGCTTGTTACGATTACTTTCCTGAGAATTTAAAGTTCCTTTAAGAGCACTGGAAAGGAACATGGTTGCCTTCTTATGACTGGGGTTTTTGATCATGTGCCCCCTCAACTGTCCAAATAGCCAAGGCATGTTGCATAGAAATCTTTCCTTTGAGTAAAGTGGCTTATTTAGTTGCTTAATGGTAGTGAGTGCTGTATAGTTGGTGCTTTGTGCACAAATCTGTCTCTTACAGATCTAAAGATTGAGAAAACACGCAGGCCTACTTCTTCATAGCATGATTAACTTGGCTTGTGTGCTTCACGAGAAAAGCCTGCTCCGTGGGTAGTTCTGTCCCTTAGATAGGTATTGCATGCTACTGTCCTATCACGTTTTTAGAAAGTCTTGCTTAAGCTTAACTGTGTTAGACAGAAAACTTCCAAAAGTGGGATGTATAGCAGTGAATTCCACTGATTTGTTTAGGAATCTTTGTAACTGCTTTCAAGATTCTGATGTTTCCTTCCCCTGTGCAAAACACACCATCACACGATTGAGATAAATTTTCTGGAATCATGAGCTGCAGAACGTTTAAAGTAGCACAGAGTACAGACAAGTTCTCTTCTGATAATACTGTTTAGTGGGTTTTGGGGTTTTTTTTCTGGGTTCTGATGTTTTAGGTATTTCAGGATTCATCCTTTAATACTTCCAAAGTCAAGCCTTTATTTGTTGATTGCCCTTGACAGTCTTGCTGTGTCTTCACAGACTTTTTTTATAATCTCAGTGACTACTTAGTTTTTACAATATGCTAATGGATTTTCTGCTTTTTTTCTGTTTCATGTATGTGAGTATTTCAAACCTTAAAATAAAGCAAGTCTAGCTAGAAGTAAAAATCAGAAGTAATAGCATAAAGTGGTGCTATCTTTCAAGAATCTGTGTATTCTGTCATTTTGTCTGGTGGGTAGGATTTGTTTCTGTTTTAGTATAATCTGTAATCAGGTTTTTTTTCCTCCTAAATTTCCTATGTTTTGAAGAGTTCTTCTTGGGGGGAAAAAAGCCCCGATATTTGGCAAGATGTTACTTGTAGTGGGCTTCTAGGTTCCAGATCGTGACTGCTGGAAGTTACAGTGATCGGTTTACTTCTGGAATGTATCATTGCTGTGGGATCTATTTGGATGAACCTGAGGATGAATTGCTAAGCAAATGGATTGAAGCTGAAAGCTATAGAATGTTCTCCCTTGAAGGGTGCTTTAACAGGCTTCCCAAGTTTGATAGCCATGCTTAATTTGCTTAGTTAAAAAAACCAAAAACAACTACTTTTCTTAAAAATAAGAGATTTTTTTTTTCTACTTCAAGAAGATTAAACTTTTAAGAACTGCTAAACAGTTTTCATTTTGATAATTTATTTCAAGTTTGCTAATTAAAAGGGTTGTAAACTTGCACTTAATCCTTCAGGCCAGGTTTTGAACCAGATTCTGTTACTACTTCTGGATTGTGTGGCTCCATGTCTCACTTTATTGCTACAGTAGAGCAAATAAATAGCTAAAGCAGTCTTATGGGTACTTTTAATGGATACTTATGTGTAGAAAATGTAGGTCTGTTTAAAATTACTTCAGTAGCAAGCAGTAAGATCTGGGAATGGATCCACAGAAGAAGTGTCTTGTTGGCTTCAAGGGTGGTTTGATTCTGGCCGCATGTTCAAGTACCATAATGAGGGCAATTAATGTAAGATTCCTGTAACACTAGTTCTGTTAAAGTTTATGATGATGAAGCTTACAGTTTCTCAAATGACAGGTATTTCATATCCAAAGCTGCCAAAAAAAAAGGATCTAGGTCTTTACCTTAAAGCTTCATAGATCCAGCATACTCTTTTCTTCTGTGTGACTGCTTCTGAACTACAGATGTTGTTGAGAGTAGAATAGGTGCCAGATACTCAAGATCATCTTTATTCTTCCATGAGTCTTCTGCTGAGCATACATTCCTATTTATAATATCTAGGGTGTCTTAGGATGTGGAAAAGAGAAGCTGTTTCTTTGTAGAACTTACACACTTTTAAGCTGATCCTTATTTTATTGCGTTGTGCTGAGCCGTGTTTGTGAGTTTTCCCTTTTGTTTCGCATTTGGGGTTTTTTTTCCTTCTTGTTCTTCCGATGCCTCCTTGAGCAGTTCATAAGCTTTGAAACCGTGTACTGCCACACATCTTAACATTTCTGATACTCTCTTAAGAAAAAACAAAACCACCCTCTCCTCTTGAAAAACCACAACCCTTCAAAAATATTAAAATGACAGTTTGTGGATCTGCATTAGCTATCTAATCAACAGTGATCAATAATGACTAAGTTATGGCAATATCTGAGGGAGGAAAAGTACCAATTTATAGCAGTGATCAGGGTTAGGTTCATATCTAACTTTTTTTGTATTGCTATCTTGCATTCCTTTCTTTCAAAATCTAGTAACTATTTGCAGGTAACAGATCAGAAAATCTGAGGGGAATATTATTTGAAAACAGGAAAACATGTTATTAAATGAGAGAGACTTCCAGGTCTAAGGTCTTTTGCAGAGTAAAGAAATCTTGAAATTGGAGACGGGGAAGAAACTTATTTTGTATCCTACCTCCTCATTTGCATTAATAATATAAAGTTACTATATAGTTGCCTGGGAGAGTAGGAAAGGAGGAAAATGCAAAGGCACACTTTGTATAGAAATAAGCCAGTAGAAATTGTTTAGTTCAATTAAACAATTACATGCTTGAGGGAAGTTATTCCAGGTATAAAATACTATCTGTACTGATTCTTGAAATAAATGACCTTTTTAATATGTGAATATAATAACGTGAGTAGAAGATCCTTCTGTTCTGCTCTCATATTACTGGCATCTATATCCACTACTTTTGCAACTGTGCTTCATTACAGCTCAATTCTACTGTAAGAGGAATAGCAAGCTATACCACAGAAATCTTTTAAAAAGATTAATTGGCCTTTAGTCAAGGAATTAGATCCGGGGCATAATTCGTATTCAATTTCTGCATTTCTCAAGGCTTTGACATGCGTAACTCCTGTTCAAGTGCTCTTTTGGTAATAGTATCTGAAGTTTTAGCCAGCTATGTGTATCTATGGCTGTAAAATCATTCTGGGTTGGCAGGTTTCCTACATGGGCTTCCATGGGCTTCCCAAATAGCTTCCTGAAATAGCTGATCCTGTAGTCTTGTAGGAGCTAATGCTGGCACAGAGGGGTTACAGGCACACTCCTGGGAAGAGAGGAGAAAGTTTAACAGATTAGACTTAGATCAGCTTTTGTGGACAGCAAATACTCAAATAATTGTGCTGTTAAGTGATTGGCAGGCTGTTTGTGCAACATCAAGGTGTCACTAACCACTGCCAACGGCTTTCTGTATCACTTTTTGATGTAAAGTACAAGTGATAGAGTGAACTTTTTATTATGTTGTGTGGTACTTGTGGCATGTGGAACCACTTTTGTGATGGAGGTAAAAGTTATTTTGGACAGGGGAGTTTTAGCAAGGTTATGCATTACTGCTTAGCAGAATGTGATTTGTGATCTTTGGGAAGTTTACTTCTTTAAGTGGTACTACAGCATGGCTCAAAATGATACTTCAATCAAGCAAATAAACACAAGTGTTATGACCACTTGAAATACCCATGCTGGATATTGGTTAGAGAGTAGTAAGACCTGTGTTGGATATTGGCTAGAGAGTAATAAGAGCTTTTGATTTTGTTCATGAGCTAAATTCTTAGGAGAAAATTAGGAGCTCTCACATTCATGTGTTTTCTTTCCTCTTCTGTAGAGGCTGATGAGAATGTTCATCTAAACAAAGTTTAACCTACAGTATTTAAGATTAGTTGTTAAGAAGAGGAAGGTAGAAGAAAACAGAGCTGCAGTATAAAATATATCAACTACTAAGAGAGGGCACAGAAAACACTGCCTTTGTTCTGTAACTCCTCCTGTTTGGGTTATTTTAGTACACTTTGTACATCTATTTACCAACTGACAGCTTTGGCTACTAAAACTGTATGTTGAGCGAAATGAGGCTCAGAACTGAATGGACTGAGGCGCAGCATCTCAGCTGCTACTTCAAATGGAAACAACATTCTTACACCTCGTTAGACCTTTATCAAAAATATTGATAAAAAATCAGCCTTTGAAAATCAAAACTGGTGTTTATACTGAGAGAGTTAAAAATCACAAATAAGAACACGTCTCAGATGTTCACAAAAAGCCGAAATACTGGCGCACATCAGTGTGTTTACTTAGATGCACTTTTTGTTCACAAGTATGATCAGGAATATTTTTAACATGGATTGAAGTTGGCAGCCACTAAAAACACTACCACAGCTTGATTTCTTCCATAACTCAAAACATAGCTGCAAACTGTAGTCTGTAAACTTGTTTCGTATGCCTGGAGAACTATAATCTTGCTTGGAATGCATGAAGTTAGACTTTGATCACAGTAACAGTCGTTAACATTGGCAAGAACTAAGTAGAATCAATGCACTCTGTTCCCAACTGCTATAAAACTTGAACTTTCAAAGATCTCTGGTTCCCTGGGGCATTACAATTTATTGTTAGAGAAGAAACATAAAGGGCTTCCCTTTTGCTTCTGCCAAGAGCATATGGTGGGATTTTTTTCTTAAATCACCCATATTCCTTGATGTTTCTTCTGAATAATCCATAGTCTTCTAAAGAAACATTTGCATCTTGAGAGAATATAAAATCAATTATGTAACTGTTTCATACATGATTTTTAATTTAGCATTACAGAACAAGCATATAATCTCTCCTGTAAAAGAGGTGAAGTTGCCTAAAAGTTTTAGCTATGGCTTTTTCTCTTTTACAGTCTACACAGTGAAAGTGTAAAAATGAGCTTACTAGAATCATGTGAAATGTTTTGGAAATTGTGCTTGGTTAGTCTGTGACTCATTGCATTGCCGTGTTATCTAACATGTCAGTGTTTGAGACATGCATTAATCTGATTCCTACACTGAGCAAATTGCTTATAAGGTATTAATACAGTAGAACTGTTATTCTGAATCTTATGCTTAACCATAAAATCTGCATGAAGGAATTCTGATTCCTAGGATGAAACATAGCTATAGAGGATATTCGCACCCATAAAGCCACCCATGGATTTAAATAACAAGTTTATAAGAAATAAATAACACAAGTGAAAAAATGTTTCTACAGTTTTGCATCCAACATCTCTACCAATCAACTGCCCTAAGTTTGTTTTGTTTTCTTTTTGTTTGGTTGGTTTTTTGCATCTCTCCAATCCATAATGCTTCCTGTGCTGTTCTTGCGCTAAGTAAGAGACAGCAAGCAGCAGGGTATAGCCATGTGTGACAGGTGATGGTTGAGTTCACAGTCAGCCTCTTGCCCCTAGGCAGAAGAGAAAATGAGTTTGCTTGCTCTTTTTTTCTTTATCAAACCACTAATTTGGAAGGAGAAAGTTAAAAGAATTTACAATTCTTAAGACTTCCAACATTTTACCAGTATGGCTGAAGCTAGACAGTGGGCTAAAACTACTCAGAGAATTGATTTTGCATCAACTGACTTTGCTCAAGGAAGCACTCCAAAAACACAGTATTTGATGTGCAACAATGCTGTTCAATTTATTTAAAAAAAAAATCTTGTGAAGGAAAAACTATTTGAAAAAAACCCAAAATCTAGTTAATTTAGCTTAATAGAGCTCCCTAACCTTTGAAATTTTCTTTTTTTTGTGATTCCACTTTTTTTTGATCACAGAAGTCACCATTGTGATAATCTAGCTTGACTTTTGCCTAACATAGACCATAGAACTTAATTCTAAGTCTTCAGGGAGAGATAAATTACGACTAATTTTGGAAAGATTATTTTGGGGTGCTCTGATCTCACCATTTTTCTTGTCTTTACCAGTATGTCTAGCAAAGTAATATTATTGGGATATTGTCCATTCTTAATATAGGTTAAACTTGCATGGAGAATACTGTAAATATTTTCTTTTTACCAGCTGCAGAAGGACTAACTAAACTTGCTGGTGCAGATGTTGATCAGTAGATGTAGCAATTTGTCTGTAATCTCAGTCTCAATACATATTGTTGTTGATAATTGTAATGTTGACAAAACGAGTAGGTCTGTGAGGACTGGAGTTAATGAATCTTAACTTCCTAAGAATTCACATGTTGGTCAGGCTTTTGTTGCATGTAAGGAATATCTAGTTAGGAACAAGCTTTTCTTGCAGTCAAAATACACACAATGTCTCTAGTTCATGCAAATTCTGTGGTGTATTGTTGGAGATGAGCGCATGAAGCATCTTCTGCCTCTGTGGAATTCTTCCTTTGTCAGACTCCTCTGTCTGGCTGCTTATCTTTTTATAAAAACTTGAAGGAACTTAATGTCTCTCAAGATTTCACCACCACCACCAACATAGGCTTTGAAATGCTGTTGAGAGATTTAAAACCCTTGTGAAGGAAAGAGGAGGAAGAGGATTTTTTCAGACAGTGTGATACATACATTTAATTTGCATGTAAAAAACCCACTAATGATTATGACTAAGGAAGAAGAACACTTAGTTTTAACTGTAATGCACACCCTTTAAAATATTGTGTTTAATTCAATAATGAGAAATTATTTAAGAGAAACGAAGCTTCAAAAGGTGGTGGGGAAAAGTGATTGATAGATACTAAGTACACCCTCTCTGAGAATAATCTTAAAGCTGTAATAACCCTTATATTGCCCACTTGGCTGGAAAAATTGTACATTTCATTGTCACTTCAGCCTTCTCCCATCTCTGCTCCAGGGATTACTGTATGGGAACTATGTAATGAACAGCATATTGGGTGGAGTCCCTGCACGCTTATGGAACAATGCAACTGAGCAGATGCAGAACATGTGCCAGGGCCTCTGATCCCAGGCTTGTGCCTATGAAACAATGACCAGGACTGAAAGTATGCTATCTCCTTCTGTTTTCCAAGTTTCTAGACATGTTGTTATGCAGTTGAAGATCATTTTTTTCTCTGTCCCAGTGCAGCTGCCATTTCTTTCTACACAGTGACACAACCTCAAAATGGAGGAAAGAAGAAAAGCCCCTGTCCCAGCACAGGTTGTGAGCTGATAGGCAGGGAAGCTTCCGAAGAGGAAGGTATCATGGGCTTGAACTTTCCACTGCAAGGATGCCCTGAACCTTAGCTTCCAGATAGATGAATTTTTGTAGCCACCAGCAAGTTAATCAATAATATGTATTTCTTTTTAGAAATGGTCATGCAATACTGGAGGCTGCTTTGTCCTGTCAGGTCTTCAGTGCATTACATGTGGACTGAAATAATTTGCTGGATTGGGCTCTCCAAACAAGATGAGGAAACAGATCCCTGTTTCTAGAACCTGCCAGATTTGGGTGTGAGCCAAGCCATGAGCTCCTTGGCACTATCGAATTTAGGTACTTTTAGGTATGTGCAGAAGCACAGCTCTTGGTGCCTGACAAACTTTATATGTGATTCCTTTTAGATCCTAGATTTTAGTAACAGCTATTCATAGGACAGAGGTTTGGATTGGGGCAGATGGTAATTGCCTGAACATTTTCCGGACCTAGTCCGTGAAGCTTTTAACTTCCTTATAATATATTTTTTTGCATTTCAGACAATAAACTCGATGTGCTTACTGATTTGCATGACAATAACATTCAATTCTATTTCAGGGCTTTTGTTTTACCACTTCAGGTATTTGACCTGTTATAATTTTCAGCACAGGAATATGCTCCTGTGATCTTTTCTTCTTGTGAGGTTATACTAATTCTCTCTTTTCTGCAGTTTCTAGCTGCTAATAACTTTTGTTTGAATAGAGTGTCTCAAGTTAGGATTTGTCTTCCATATTTTAAATTAAATGTGCAATGTATGTCTGTATTCTTTATCTGGAGATGTGTATTTAACATGAATTTCATAGTAATACTGACATGTAATTCTAATTTAATTTTTTTAATATTCATTTGAAAACGACTTCAGTTCACATAGCTTAATTTGTGCTTATTTTTAAAACAATGCATAGAATTTTCTGGCTATTACAGCCTTGTTAATTAGCCATAATCCAGCATTAAGTTTGCTTTTCCAGAAAAATCAGGACAAATACTGACCAGAAATACTAAAATGCTAGTTGCTCTAAATGGCATTCCATGTTATATATTCTGTTTTGAAAAGCTAAAGTATTTTTTGATCTTGTTACATTCAGGCAAGGGGTATTTTAATATGTCCTCATTATTTTAGCAATAATGGCCGGAAAACAAAGAAGTGCAATGAAGAAGAATGGTGAACGTATAGTATTGTGGTAAAAATGGTAACAAAACTAATAAAGGCTCTCTAAAAAAAATCTTTCAATATTGTGGTCACCCCTGTACTGTTAAACAATTCTTAAATTTGGTATTGTTCAAAATCTTATAAATGGTTTCATAGTAATTGCACAGGAGTCCTAAAAAATAGGATTTTTTTCCGAGCAAAAGTATACAGTTTAACAGCTTCCAGTCAATGGAATGCATCAGGGTAAATTTGTACTCTCAACAAGGTTTTTGGTTTCATTTTTTTCAACTATTTCTCAGTAAACAGGTACTATAATGCAGATTCTTGGAAGACTTATCAATCCTGTCTGTTATGATGGCAGCAGCTTACAAATTTGTGAAACATACTGTAGTGTCTCTTGCCTTTTATCATGAACTGTCTAGTCAGCAAAGCTCTTGAATTTCTGCCTGACAGCAGGTTCTAATCTTACAGGTTCCTCCCTCCATAGTGAGGTCTCTGGACTATGAGGAATTCTAGAAGCAGTCAAAATTTTATCAGTCATCTTTTGAAATTTTCTTAAGCAAGCTGAGAACAGATAGTTTTTAAAGCCGTCTGATATGTAATCTAAATGTAAAATATCTCATTTTATATCAGTTCTTCAAGTGAAGAATATGAAAAAACCCCAGTCAGTAGTACAGATAAACTGTAATAGCCATTCAGCTCTTGTAAGCCTTTCTGTCTTGTCATTGCTTAATTCCTTTTTATTCATGTAGTTCGATTTTTGGATTGGAAGTTTTCTAGTTTTGTCCTCTTTTATGAGAGGTGAGATGGAGGGGTGGATCAGAATGCTTGAAATTAAAGAAAAATTCAAACTGTGACAAAGCTGTGGAAAACTGTTCTCTGGACAGGTTTTGAGACTTGGTGACATTCCATGATTGTCTTTGAGGTCTACAATTTCTACTGTACTTGATGCTTGCTCTTCATGAAGAATTCCTAACCCTATCTTCCTTCTTTGAGGTCAGCAATATGGGAGCAGAAAGAACCAATTCGTTGTCCCACTCTTGATAGGAAAAAAAAAAGAAAAAGAGGACTAAGATTACTTGCTTCAAAAATAATAAATAATACGAAGAAAGTAAATAGTTTTGACTGGCACTACAGTGACTTATTTTGACTAATAAGAGTGAAAATAATTTTTTTTCAGAGAAACTATCTAATGCTTGGTTTTCACAGCCCCTATTGGAGTCATTCCATTGAATGCATAATTTGGGACATACCTTAAGGAACTGCAATTTCTATTCTGGCTGCCCTAACCTAAGGTCTCAGTGCAGATAAGTGGGGTGTTGCTCAGAGAAGCTGTGGATGACTCATCCCTGAAGTGTTCAAGGGCAATTTGGATGGGGCTCTGAGCAATCTGGTGTAATGGAAGGTGTCCTTGCCCATGGTGGGAGTTGTAACTAGATGATCTTTAAGGTGGGCCCTTCCAACCCAAACCATTCCATGATTCTCTGATTAAAATACACCCCAAAACCTACAGGCAGTGGAAAAAGATCAAGAGATAGTAAAGCGCAAGACATCAACACAGGACAATCTGGATCGCCCTTTAGATTAGCTTCAAACAAAGGACTGTTTTTCTGAGGCCAAATAAAAGCTGTGTAATGAGCACAAAAGATTAACTTTATTTCTTGACAGAAGGCGAGGGGTTCTCTGAAAGGCTGAAGATAACACTAGGAATTTTTATATATTCTAAGAGGGGATAATAATAGTGGATGAAATGCTAAAGATGAGCTCCTGGTTTGGTATTGTGGCCAGATGAATAATGTAATCCATTGTTCATATTATGTCATCATTGAACAGGACTAAAAAGGTTGCATTTTCATTTATTATGAATTTTAGTAAATTGTATGAATATGATACTTATTTTCTCTGTAGCTATAGACAGGATTGATTAAATTTTTTATTTGTTCTGATTTTTTTCAGTAGTAAATAAATTGTTAAGCTTGAATGTTTGTTTTTGTTTTATGAGTATGCTCTGATCCAAGCAAAACTTGAACTTATTTGGTCCTGTGGCCTGTGTGGGACAGAAGATCAAAACTAAATCATCACAATGGTCCTTTCTGGTCTTAATATATTTACTATAACTTTGTCAGTTGGAGCTGAGAGTCATTTTTAATACTTCTATGGTCTTTCTTCTAATAGTAACAATTTGAATGGTTTAACATAGTCCTACTGCTTCCACGGATACTAAAGGGATCCTGAGTGTTAATGGCAGTACTGCCACTGGCCTGCTATTTTAGAAGAATAGGTGAAAAACTTAGGAAGTTGCATACCTCACCACGGTAAGCTTCCCTTTTCCTTTGCTTTCCTTTTATGTTAGACATGGAACAGTAAAGAAAGTCTGGGTTATGTTACCATAGTTACTTGATTCATTTTAAATCCCAGAGCAGCACAATCTAGCTTTCCCAAATTGCCAAAGAACTGTTGCTCACAGCTTTTGTAGCTGTAGACAAAACTGATTCATTCTCTGTTCTTAACTATTCCTTCCATTAAATGATGCTTAAATCCTCTCCGTCCTCACTTTCCAACACTCTGTCTCTTGAATGAGTCAGTTTATTTGTGTTCATATTGTAAAGTTCCCTGGGTGTGAATAACCTCTACCTTATCTGACTATAAACTTCAGATTTGAACAATGTCTTTACTTATTCACAGTGTTCTTTTGTCTCCTCATTTGAATTCAACACATTCTTGATTATTATCTGTGCGATTTGAGCAGTTAAAGGACAGTATACTCAATAGTGGACACTTTTGCAGTTGCTATTTGCTGCAGTTGCAGGGATGCTATTTCAAGTTTAAGTGGGCTAAGTATGTTCTTTTTTAATGTTTATGTAGTCGTCATCGTCCTCGCTGTCTTCACCACCATGCTCATCGCAGCCTCAGGTTAGCCACAGCAGAACGAAGGCCTCACCATTGTGTCACTCTGCATCCCTCTCCTGGGCCAAACGTAATCATGTAGGTCCTGCAAAGGCTCCCAGTCCGTCAATCCGTCTGCGTCGGTGGCGGCCCTTGATACGCCTTCCATCTGTCGGGCTTCATTCTGTTGTAAGTGTAGTCCATCTTCAGTCTTTTCTTATTCTGACACCACTGGCCTTCTGCCGTGTAACTTCAGTCTTCAAGGCATCATGTTTTGTTGGGGTCTTTTCTCAACCATTCTTAGGATTTCGTTCTTCCTGGTTTATTTTTTCCCTTTCAGCCATGTCAGACAGCAAAAGTACATCGTTCCATGCTTTGCTGTCCAGGTATTTTTGACTCCATACACATGCCAAATCATTTTCAAAGCATAGAAGAAGTTTGCCTTTCATGAAGTGGCACTTTTTTTTGCCATGGGCTCTACATCCAGCCTCTTCTTTTCACCTCATCTTCATGATCTTTCATTTGGATCTGCTAAACCAAGGGGCTTCTAAGTTTCTGCCGCATGGTGTTATTTCTTCTGTGTTTGAGACCTGGTTTAAGTTCTCATATCCTAAACCTAGTCTCCTTTTCTTTCATTAACTCTTGGTTAATGGTCCCTTGGTGTTTCAGTAAAGATAAAATATTTCCTATAATCCCAAGGGGCTGGTTACTTTCTCGCTTGACATCTTGATTCTTTATCTAGTTTGTAGGCAAACATTCTAGTTGAAAGTGAAGATGTTCCAATAAGAAAAGCTTGTCATCAAATGCTTAAACTTTTTTCCTTCTTCACTCGCAGACCACAAATGTATCTTGAAAATCTGGAAAAAAAACTATATGTACAGAATAGTCAATATTTCTAAATGGTCTGATGGCCACCAGCAGAAACACTGAACTGAAAGAGTCTTTTAGTGGTATTTCATCCTGCTTTTAAGGAGTGATCACACTTTTAGTGCATACATGAATAAAAAAATAAATCTTGATATGTAGAAGTGAATGGTCTTAAATGCAAAATTGGGACATTGATTTTGTTTTTATCATTCTTTGATACTGATCACATTTCACCTGTGTTCCTGGAAATTCTTCTTTGAGATATGTGGATTTTTTACAGAGGTGAAATAACTACTCTGACTGTGGTCCAGATAATTTTTTTTTTCATTCAGATGTGTCTTTGCAGATGTTGAAATCCTTAATGTTTTACTGCTATTAAAAAATTAGTGTCAAATGCTTCCACTTTCTAGCTTTTGTATTTTTATCCTGATAAATATCTCAACATGAGGCCTTTTCCCAGACTCCTTTCTCTTCATGTGAATAACAATTGCTTTTATTAAGTATCTAGCTCCCATGTAATATTCAGAACTATGGAACATTCTTGATGTTACCATTTGGAGCAAGTTATATATTTTGGGATTTGAGGAGGCGTGGAGTTAAGCGCAGACTTAAATTCTTCCCAACTCATGCTTCTTACCCCCCATTTGTTTCGCTGACATTGACAAACATCTGACATTTTACCTGGGGATTTTATTGTTTAGCAAACCTTGGAAAATTCTATGTCATATTTCTGTAATTTGAAACTGGGATCTTGTTTAAATTTGACTTATTTATGCTCATTGTTAAGAAAAGACTTATTGAAGGAGACTTGAGCTTGAGTGTGCCTGCCTAGAATAAAAGCATTAATTGAATATGAGTTTACTTCAACAGTAAGTAAATGATGACTTATCCAAGGATGGACATTACAGCACAACCTGTTGTCATTATAGCAGAAATCAAGTTGAGAGTTTTATTAACTTCAGAAAATGTCTAAAGCAAATCCTCATCCACTAGTAGTGAGCATTTGCTTTAAAAATGTTCAGAAAATTTGTTTAGCTTTCAATACAACTGTATTTGGCAAAACAGAAGCTTGCCACTAAAAAGTTTTAAAATATTATACCTTAACTCACCTGATGTCCTGTCTTCATCTGACAGATTAAGATTGCAAAGCCTATACACAAAGATTTATCTGTGAATACTATATAGTCTGATACGTATTGGTAACTAAGTGTTGTTCTCATCTTTACACTTTTGTATAAAATGCCTTACAAGAAAATTAAGAACGCATGACCTACTTGTAAATTAGTTTAATATTCAAGAAACCAGACAGCATTTTTTACATTAAAGCTGCCTCAGTTGGCTTGGTAAAATTTGAATGACAAGGTAGTATTTAATGTCCTGTCAACAAGTAGTATTAGTACAGCTCTGACTTTTCTGCTAGGTGTACAAAGAGGCTGAACTGCTCAGCATGGCATGAGGCCAGTGAAGGAGAAATTTAGAGCATTTTAGTATTGCTTTTATTAAGAAATCTATGCTCTTGAATTTAAGGGGGGGAACATCCTGTATATTGTGTTTAAAATAGAATTGAATGTTTTTGTAGTTCTAAGTACATTTCTACTACTAAAACATTGACAGACAGAAAAAAGATTGTTTCAAGATTTAGAGTAAAGTTTTGATGCTGGGAGACTTTATCTAGGCTCCTTAAATAAAAGCACTTTTCCTAGTTGAAAACTTTCCTTGACTTCAGTGGTGGTGACCTTGGCTGGACATCAGATGCCCACCAGGCTGCTCTGTCACTCCCCTCCTTTGCAGGCCAGGGCGGAGAGAAAATAAGAGAAGAAAATTCATGTGTCAAGATAAAGGCAGTTCAGTAAAGCAAAAGCTTCACATGAAAGCAGGGGAAAACAAAATATTTATTCCCTGCTTCCCATCAGCAGGGGATGTCCAGACACTTCTTGGGAAGCAAGTCTTCAGTATGTGTAGTGGTTGGCCCGGAAGACAAATGTCGCAATAAGTAATGCCTGCCCCCTTTTCCTCCTCCTTTCTCTTAGCTTTTATTGCTGAGCAGACCTCATATGGTACAGAATACCCCTTGGGTCAATTTGAGTTGTCTGTCCTGGCTGTGTTCCCTCTCAAGATCTTACCCACCCCCATCCGTCGCTGGGGGGGTTGAGGGAGGGCACCAATGCTGTGCCAGCGCTGCTCAGCAGCAGCCAAAGCACTGGGGTGTTATCAGCACCTTTCCAGCTACCAATGCAAAGCACAGCACTGTGAGGGCTGCTGTGGGGAAATGAGCTCCATCCCAGCTAGATCCAATACACCTTTTTAGAGTAGGTCTCCAGATGTGTTAAGAACATATAATAGGAGAGGAAAAAAAATTGAAAATACTGTCCTGAAACGTTCTCTACAAATCTGATAAATTGCAGTAGATGTGGCAAATTTTTAAGATAAGCTAGCAGCATGCCTGTTTAGTAATGTTGACTTTTCCTCAATCCTTGACATTTCCTCTTCCAGCTCATCTATTCTTTTAGTATCTCTGCTTGCCTTAGGTTTTGCTGCCTTTTATATGTCAAACTAATCTCCTAATTCTATGAATCTTTCCTACATATTTCTCAAATTTGAAAACATGCTCTTTGCTTTCTCCCATTTACTTTCTAGATCAGACTAAAGTTCCTGTTCTTTAAAGAAAAAAACAGGAAATACCTATTTAGAGCAGTGTACTGCTGAATAATCGCTCTTACTTATGGATTTAAAAGGAGATTTGTATAAACACTCTGTATCCAGATACTCTGATCCTTGATAGACCCTATCTCTGAATTCCACCTTCTTACTTGACATTCTCCCGTGCAAAATCAGATGCTATTGTCCTGCAGCTTGGAATTGTACCTCACCTGACCCTTACGTATTCCAGTTGTGGTTGGGGATATAGAGGTAACAACCTCAAGACATCTTGTCTGCCATAGCAGCAGAGTAGAAAAATACATAAGGCAATGCTTGGCAAAGAAAATTCTTGTCCATTTTTGTGCCAGCACTCAAGACAGTCCCTCAGCACCTTTTTCATAGAAATTCTTTTTCATTGTTCTGGGCAGGGGATACCTTGAGCTAAATTAGCTGTGTATGTTCAACTGTGAAACTCCAGAGCATTTCAAGTACTGTAAACTCACTGCAGTATATTGGGTATGAATAGAAATGTCACTGTTTTGTGAGAAAGAGCCAGAAATAATCATGCTAAAAACTTGTGATCATCATTCCAATGGTCTTTGTTTTAATTGCAGTACTTCAACGGAGACCCAAATGCCTTTCACAGTCCAACAGAGTGTATTTGCCCAAGCACATTCCATGCTGCAAAACGGAAGTTACAGACATCTGATCTACTCAACAGCAATCGCATCACTTTTTACCTTTTGCTTCAGAATTTATTGAATCTAAACCATACTAGTATTCCGTTGTGTAATCTTCTTTTTTTGGATATGTTTTTCTTTGGGTTCTTTTTATTCCTTGTGAGTAAATTTGTATAGTTAACCTCTAAGGTTTTTTCTTCTCTTAACACTGCAGATGCTTTTGTCATGATCTTATAATTGGATGTATCTGAAATTTTTTATTCCTGAAGGTTCTGCAAAATTGTCTTTTCCTTATCAGTCTTCAGTACTCTTCTTCTATAACCTGAGAGACTCATGATGCCAGTTTCTTGACTTAGCACTAAGTGGTGGTTTTTTTCCCCCTTTCCCAGTCACTACCTGTATTGCAAAGCATTCTGCTAAACTGGTTTGTGAGGCTTCTTGCTTTGCTTCTTCCTTTCAAAAGCAAGTGTAAGGGAATAATAAAAATCCAAGATATAGTTGGAAGAAATTGCCTGAAAACTGTCATGTAACACTGAATCTGCTTTTATACTCTGGTCTTTTGTAAATAAATTTTAAGCAGGGTGTGGTCAGGCTTGTTCAGTGGATCCATGAGAGCAAGACCATTTTTTTCCCCCAGTTTTAAGTTTGTCCCAGAAATGAAGCTTTGGGGAAAAGAAACTAGTTGCACATCGAATTTGATGAACAGTTTTGTTTTGACTTAGCAATATTTGAAGATCAAAGGATTTCAAATGCATGAAAATTGAATACCAATTTGAGATTGGGATAATGTTCTAAGTGCATTGCAAGATAAACTGTGCGGGTGATGAAATACACTTTGTTAGACAGGCTGATATGATTGGGCAAACAGTGATATGGGGTGTACCATTGATTTTCTGAAGGTTAGTGCAACAACTAGAAAGACTGGTTTAGTTCATGAGGAGAGGGCAGCATGCAGTGGTGAAAGGTAAAATGAAAGGAATTTCTTAGTACAAGAAGTAGGAAGGGTTATTTATATTGTAAAAACTTTGGGAAGTCACTGTTTTAATTAGTGAGTTGAAATCTGCTAGTGAAGAGAAGAGAGGAGGAAATGTAGAGGTTCTGTTTCAACAGCATGAACTAATGGGTATTGACCTGAGACAAGTCAATTAAAATTGATTTCTCGCAAAGGTCAGCACTTGTTTATTATTCAATTTGAATGTCCAGGTTAGCAGAGAAGGCAGTCAAATCCTCTGAAAAATCGGGAGTCTGATATTTCACTGCTTTTAATGTGGTATCCAAAATTAGAGGGCAGACAACGTTGGCTGTCTCTTTTGTGTGTGACACTGGGTATTCATGAAGATAGTCTGTACTATTATCATTGAGTGTTACCTTAGTTCCTTGGGAAAAAGTTACATTTGAGCTGATGTTCGCAGAACCATCACTTTGAGCACTGAACTTTTTGTATTTTTCTTCTTCAAATCAGTTTCAAGTCTTCTGGTTTTTATCTTTCAGCGTGTTTTAGGTTGGAGAGATAAATTGGAAAAATTATGTCTACTGATCCATACTACCAAAACTTACTTCTTATGCTATGATTGCAACCTTAACATAAGCTTCTGTAAGCTACTCAAGATGCTCGTATTTGTTCTCTTTCTGTCTTTCCTGGATAGGAGAGAAGTATAAATTTTCTGCACTCAGCATGACAGCTCTTCAGAAGACTTGAAAAATGAGTCTTGAATCCCATAGGTTAGTTCCAAATTCTGATTAGACAATCACCTTATTTAGACTCCTCTGTGTTTCTCTTTCCTTCTAGTGCATACATACATGTGGTCCTTCAAATGTGCTTTCTCCTTTTGCATGCTGACTGGGCTTTTAAGTGAAAAATCTAGAGGAACCAGTCATCTCAACACTTGATTGATGTCTGTGTTACTGTGGTCTTTGACAAGAAGAGTAATCAAGAGAAAATCCTCTGTAACTGTTCTAAACAATACTACCTCGTGATGAACGGGCAGACAGACTTCTTAAAGCTATGCTCCTTGTTCTTTTAAGCATTGACATAGACACTTTATTAGAAACTTGGAAACTTGGCCAAAGGTGTAGCTTTTCAAGAAGACCACAAAAGACATCTCCCGGGAGCTGACATTCCCTCTTTTTCCCATTCTTTTGAAATTTAAAATCTTCTGGTTCAAGTGTTAGAATTTCTAGAGCTTCCCAGTGAAGTGGAAATTGGCCTGACTAGGCTTTTCGTGTGGTGTCTGTGTGTGTATGAGTGTGTTTGCACACATATGGATGTGTTGGGAGGTTTTTCCCTAAGGAGGGGAGGGGTGGAGAGATTTTGAATCAGATTCATCACATTGGGAAAGTTTAATCCAGTTACTTGTTTGCCTAAGTTATAAGCAACAGATTTTTATAATATAAAGTTTTAGGTCATCATGACTATTCAGACCCTATTGTTTCTCTATGCTTATGATTATGCAAATATATTTCTGTCAAAAATTATTGAAATCCTAATTTTTCAAGAAATGTAACAGATCAACTTTACTGCTATCTAGATTAGATGAGAAGAAATATCAATGTAAGGAGACAGCCTACATTAGAACATATGGTAGAAAACTTAATAATGGCATGGCACTTTCATTTTCTCTGAGGTTGGGGAATTAAAAATGTGAAAACACAAGATTTCTCACAGTTTATGGCAATAGCACAATGAAAGCATGCTATTTAGATTAGTCATGTACAAAAACTCAGCAGGATTCTATAGGAGTCTGTCTCTAAGTAAACTTTATGAAAAGTCCGTCATGCTTTTTTTGATGGCTTCCTTATCCATCTTCTTTCTATATATAGACTCAGCATTCCAAGCATGCCAGTTGTGTCTCTTCAGAGAAAGGGTGTTTATTAGAATTAGACAAAGAACATAACCCCCTAAATGGTCAAAAGGGCAATTATATCTTGTTCTAAATGTGGTCAAAATCAAATCCTGAACATCTCAAAGTCCTCTGAAGTAGTGATGTACTCTTCTACTTCATGTCACCTTGAGCCCAGGTAGAGTATGCTCTTTAAATCGTTAAGCCACTTCCTTCCTAAAGAGCAACTAACTGGCAGTGGTCTTTCCCCTAACCCTGAAATTCCTTAAACCCAGATTTCTTAGTTGGTGTGTTTAATGGATAAGTGAACAGCTGTGAAGTCATGTGTCTATGAAGGGAATTAGGTGACAACATGGGATTTGACAAGGATACTCAGCCTTGCCTGCCTGCATGCTTTTTGTAGCACTACACTTTAGATGTCTGTAAAAAGTTGGGTGATCAGTAGCAATAACAACAAAGTGCCATTGGATGTTACCTACTGTCTTGTGTGGTTTTGAAGTTTGCAGCTGGGGTAGTCAAGTTCTTGAGGCTGCTTGGTTTTGCTAAGTCCTAGTTCTGTTTGGCCTTCTGTGAAACAAAATTATCAAAGGCCATTTCACTTAGACTGCTTGAATTTCTGGTGGAAAGATCCTCTTGCCCATTTGATAGATGCCTCATCTTCAGTAGCCAGAATGCCTTTTCTCCATTCTAGGCTCTTTGAAAGAGTGATGAAACAGGGTGTTTGGGCCTTTCACACTTTTAACTGGTCATGAAGATAAATCTCAAATGAGAGTGAGGGGAAGTTGTGTGGGTTTTTGTTCTGTTTTTCTTTTTTTCCAATTTTTGAGCTTGCTACATAGAATTTCTATAAGCTGTTGGCAGTTCCTACACAGTGCTGTGTTCTTTTGCCTTCTTGATGTATTGAAGGACATGCAGTGACTTCCTGTCCTTCACTCTGTTGTTCTGGTTGTTTGCCAAATTTCTTCACTTTATATCATCTTTTAAAGTCTTTTCTCATGGCCATCATCAAAAAGGAAATTTTGAACCCAGTCTTGAAAAAATGATACGACTTTGAGGTTCTAAAATTTATTTTACACTCTAATCTGTTTCTAGCAAGTTTTTACATTTTTAGAGTCTTTTAGGAGCTTCATGTAAGCCTAGCAGTAATTAAAAGATGAAAGCAAATGGCATGAAATAAATTTTCAGACAAGTCAGATTCTTGATAATGAAGAAAAACGGAAGTCTTTTTCCCATTTGCTCAGAATGGTATCATCTTAAATTGTGGATCAAAGTTCAGATGCAGACTGGACAGACTGATAAGGAATTAACACCATCAATTGCTATTGAACACAATAGTGGTGATAGAACTTTTGGCTCACAAGTTCAAACACCACTGCTCAGTGGGCGCTGGGAACGTGTGTTCGTGGAGCACCACACTGTGCATGCCCAGCAGTCTTCTGCTAAAGCTTTTGCTTGCTGTAGTTGCCAATGCAGTGCTGGCCTAGGTAGATCTTTACTAACAGTAACCATTTTTTGTGTCATGTCACTTGGTGCTGTCACTGTACTTCAGTCCTTACTGGGTATGATGAGTATGATGAACATACTTTGAAAATTCAGTCTGGGTACCTCTGGTTATTTTCTTTCCTCCCCACCTAAGATGTGTTTGTTTTGACTGCCTGTGAAAAGGGAACTGGCTAACTGGGGTTGGCTTATGAGGAAAAAATTATTTTGACCAAGGGAATATTTTCAGTTTTAAAATATTACAGGTTTAGAGTTGAGCCCTGCATCATTTTGTTATGGGAGATAGGTTAGTGAAGGATGTTGTTTATATGAAACTCTATTTTTGATGTTAATGTATTTGAGCTGATTTTACTTTTATTTCAGTAATGAAAAATAAAGCTTTTATGTAGAACTATAATCAGAAATACTTTCAGATACTTTACTGTGTGGATTCTCACTGATATATGCATTGCAGGCAGTTTCTTTGTATTCCAAAATGTTCCTCTCTTGACTTCTGCCATTCTGTATAGATCCCGAATGTGCTTCCCAATTGTGATTTCTTTTGTCCAGGTGTTTTGCATATTATGATATGCATAGGTGCTCATTAATCGTATAACGATAAGAGTTTTAGTAAACACAATTTCCTTTTGTCTTGTTTTGTCTTGCAGGCGCCAAGTATAGATGAAAAAGTAGATCTTCACTTTATTGCATTAGTTAATGTAGGTGGTCATCTCTATGAATTGGGTAAGAGCTCTTTTTATCCACTCCCCATTTGTTTGAAACAAATACAAGTAGTGATGCTGTTAACTGTCAAAAGTTTCAGAGAGATTTCTTGATGTTATGTAGGACTTAGGTTCTTTTCAGCTGCATCTTAGCAGTCTGGGGATTTCTGTCAAACAACTGCAGCCTTTTTCCCATTGGTTTTTTTTTTTGTTTGTTGTTCTCCTTCCCTCAAGTCCATCCTATTAAGATAAAATGGCACAGAATACTAGACTGCCTCAAAACTTCTGTTGGCATTTGTAAGGACAGGAAGCAAGAAAAATGGATAAACACTTAAAATTTCACAGGACATTTGTTATATTTATGTACCTAGATAGCTTGTGGAAGTATTAAATTAACTGTGTACCACTTCAGAAATGTTAGCTATATTATTAAGTGGCATGATACTGTTTAAACTCAAAGTATGTCATCAGGGTACTAAGAGATATTAATATTCTGCAACTCATTTGTAATAGTCTTGTCATGTTTTTCCTCTACTTTTCGTGGTCAATAGACAGTTAACTGTACAACAGTAGTCCTTATTTTTTGAAATACAGCTATTTTTTCCCCTCTTGATTGTGTAGCACTTAGTTTTGCTCAGATATTCTCTAATGACTCCAGTCTTAAATATGTTGCTGGGCAACTAGGTTTTCCAGCAGGCTCCTCAGAAAACCAGCAAGCAGATCAGCATTTAAAAACTGCAAGTTACTGATCTTTCCTGGTGTAATTTTTGCAGTATTTGATGGTTATATGATTTTCATCTTTTGAAAATCAGCATGTAATTAAACAATGCCCTCAACAGGTGATAACTAATCACAACATGGGGCATAAGCAGTATATAAGAAGTGCTTATGTTACTATCAAGTTGATCTAAGGGGTATTACCAGGGATAAGTCATAACCAATAGGTACACATTTTTGTATTTTATGATGATGTATATCTGTCAGTAGACTAGATCAAAAAGCTAAGTACTGTAGGATGCAACATACGTATTTTAAGGCTCTGAATTTCAAGGCATAAGGGATGACTTGCTCTTTTTTTAGAGGTGTGCTACTATTTCTGTGATACATTTTCATTGTCAATTAATTTATGCTGCTTAAAAAGCAGACTACATACTATGATGACCATGTTTACCTATTTTCTGTAGGTATGATGCGAGAGAAACTCCATTTGAATTTTTTCTTAAAATAAAAAATTAGAAAAAGACGAGGCATTTAGCTCTGCTGTACAGTGGAATGCCAATAGCACTATTTCTTTTGTTCTTAAAATAACTTCTCTCTTTACCAGTGGAAGGAAGCAAAAAAACCCCCTACTTAAAAGAAGGAAAATGGAAGAAGGTTTTTCAATTGATTCGTTGGCTTCAGACAGTGTGGGCAGCATGTGGGCTTTGGCATGCAGAAAATGCTAAGGAAGCACGTGGATATTAAATGTTTATGATGTTTTTGTCATAGAAAACACATTATTTATAGGCACATGAAATTAAAATGTTGCTCTGCCAATATGGACATAAAAAAAGCCCAAAAATTGAGGTAAACTGAGCTTCCAACAGTGCAGGGCATTCAGTTCTGTTTCCCTGGCATTTTCTGAGGGTTTTGCCTTTTATCTTCAGTCAGGGTAGTTACAGTAATGAACAACATCTTGTTCATGTAAATCCATAAGTTTTCTAACATCAAATCTATTTTTGGTTATGGAAAATCTAGTTTGGAAGTGTTGTCAACTTTGATGGCATCTTTGGAGAGGGAAAAGCCTTTTGCAGGGAAGACAGAGCCAAAAGTGAATTTAGCAAAAGTGGTTTAGCAAATACTTAGGATACCCTGACATAGGTTTTCATACTGTTAACTCTTTGCAAGTAACCTGAAGCATATTTATATAAATGAAATTATTTTTAAAATGCTGAGAATGACAAGCATTATTCTATTGGAAATACAAGAAAAAGGTAACTGTAGCAACCCTTTTTAAATGCTGTGGAAATACTTAATACTTAGAGCTGTTGGGTTTGTTTGCTAATTTATTTTAAATGACAGAAACATTTTCAGTGATGCCAGACTCTTCAGAATGGTGGGTTTGTTACTTTGGTCTGTCGGGGAGTCTGTGATCACAGCTGTCAGACGTCACAGACACACAGCTGTTTGTCTGCATAAATCCATCAAGCGTAGCTGAAATTTTTCTAGTCTACTTGAAAAACTGAAGTACTATACCAGCATTAAAACAATAACAACTTACAGCCTTGAAGTTTTCAAATTAAATATTGAAAAATATTTCATCGTTTTGATTGAATTATTTTTTTAAAGGAAAAAACTGTATGTAATGATGCTGGTAGAAGCAGTCAGCAGTGGAGAGACCAGGGAAGAGCTAGCTGCATGTGTGACCTTTATGAAAATGAGATAGCATTTTTGAAAGTGAAGTACAAAAAATCTGTTTAAATCATTTTAACTGGAAAAATGAAGCTTTTATAATTTTATAAATATGTTGTTCAATCCCACTTGGTCTTTCAACAGATGGGCGCAAGCCATTTCCAATAAACCATGGGGAAACCAGCGACGATTCTTTTTTAGAGGTAAGGATAGAGAACCTTCTTAATAAATGGTTTTGTACAGTATTTCCACAAAATTTATAAAATAGATATATGAAAATACCTATACAATTCTAGCTATATTTATGGTTGGATGAGGAATAGAGCGAGTGGAATGGTGAGGCAAAATTAGGTTTACTCAGTTTTAAAAAGAGATACTTTGGAACACTCACGTTGTGGCTCTGGATGAGAGTATCGTAACATAAGAAATGTCAGAAGGGTTGACTATAACACAAGAACAGACTGCCTTATCTTCTGTGCTTAGATTTTCATATACCCCTGCTCCTTTCAAATAGTACATCTAAGAAGAAGTTATCAAATTTAAAACTTGCAGTTTTTCATTCTCTTTCCTTTGGTTTAGTTATAGTTTGATAGGTGTCATGCTAGACAGAAGTTGATTTCCTTTCAGACTCTTGCTAATAATCATTCTTCTCCACTTACACAGCTTCTTTTGGGTGCTTCTTTGTGTCATGAGCTGAGAAAATAATTGGAGAGGGATGCACTGAGTTGGGAGAATAAACTATCATCCCCACAGAATGATGCGAAGTTGAAGTTGAGAGAAGGCAATGCATAGATCTGACTTTTGTGATATCCAGACTGGATTAGCATTACAAAAGGAAGAAACCAGAGAAACTAAAACAAGCAAAACCCAAAATGATTTTATAGTTTAGAAGCATAAACTAATGTCTGTAAAGTTTGCAAACAATTGGTGCCTGCTTGGACAGGGGAAGAAATTGGATAAAGCTTTCCTTATTTCATATGTGGTTTTTTCCTGTTTTACTGATAACATGTGTTCTCCAGATTGCACCCTAAAGCTAGACTAGATGAAGGAATTACTTAAAATCTTTCAGTTACCCCACCCAGCTTAGATTCATCTTGAAACAAAGGAAAAATTTCTGAAGGCAGCAGTACTAGTTAAGGCAAACTTCAGAGATGCATTTAGAAAGTCAGAGAAGCAACACATCTGCTGCACAAAGTAATATTCAGTCACAAAAATCATCATTGCTAAGGTCCTGCAATAATAAATAAAATAAAACTTCTGCTCTTTTAGGCTGCCCATATGAGCACTGTAAGTAATCTTGAATAGTGGTAACTCACATCAGAAATTCAGTTTATGTAGGCTTGTCACACTATTTAGTAAGCCTTTATGTAATAATCCATTTTGAGCATAGTTTTGATAAAGCATATCTTCATATTTCAGTTGTGTTTTGTTTGGTTTTTTGTAATAAATATGATTTATACTGTTTTTCATTTTGGTTTTTTTTTGTACTTTTTTCCCCTAGGATGCAATAGAAGTTTGCAAGAAATTCATGGAACGTGACCCAGAAGAATTAAGATTTAATGCAATTGCACTGTCTGCAGCTTAAAAGCCTCTTCCAGTGAGGCTACTCTCTTGCAATGTATTGTAAGAATAAAACCGTTGCCATATGTTAATAGTACAAATTTTGATACTTCCCTAACATCTTGACTAATTGTAGCATACGTGGAATAAACTTTGCATTTGTCCTTGCTGTATTTTGCTGCTTGTTCCTACAGCAACTTTGGGTATTTCTACACAGGCATGCATTTTGTGCAAGATTTCTATGTGGTGGGTTTTTTCCCTTCCACCCCCTTAAAAGTTTTGGGAATTATTGTCTGTGATATTTCCTCATAATAATGATGTGCTACTTCAGAGCAGGATTATCATTTGTATCATGCCCAGTTAACATTCTGAGTGGAGTATGTGGTATGGTAATGGGTGAAAACTTGGAGTATGAGGCTATCTCCATTTTTTATTTATAATGGTGCAAGAATATTATAAGAACTTCTTCAGGTGACTCAAATGACAAAGACATTTTTTCAGTGTATTATTTATAAATAAATACATGGAAGAAAAAAGGCAGAAAAATTCCTACTGGTGGTGAGCACTAACATTTTAAAATTATCTTAATGTTTACATTTTGAATAAAACTTCACTTTGTTTCTCAAGTCTAATAATGTTAATAAATTGTCAAAAAACTTTAGTTAAACCTATATTTGCTATTTGTATATGTGGAAAACGATGTGGATTTTTTCCCCTGAAAAGGCACATTAACTTATTCAAATGGCAGGACTGTGGAGGGCACACACAGGTGAATACAGCAATGTGAAGTACCTCACCTAACTGAAATAAATGATAGAAAAGTGATGATTGTTGTAATGAAGTTTTGTTTAGCAACAACAGAAAGAGACTGGAGATTTTAAGGTAGCCCTGATGGTCATACACTTTTCTCCGCTGTAGGAATATCGATTGTAAGTTTGTCAGGTGGCGTTACTGAATGCTCTGTGATACCCTTCCCCTCTGCCATCCCTCCCACTACACCCACTGATCCTAAGGTGCTGTTGACCAATTTCTGTACCTGAATAGTAACACTGTGGTTGTTTTGGGTTTGGTGTTCTTGTTTTGGTTTGGTTTTGGGTTCAGGTTTTTTTTTGCTAAGCAGTCTTAACACTTTAGGATTCTTGTGAAGGTTGGTTTGGGTTAATGTGAATGTTTTTGACATTCCAGAAAAATACTCCTTATTCATTCCTTTGAAGTGGAATAATTTAGGTTTGCTTCCAATCAAACCCACTGCCAAAGGAAACGGAACCCTCCGCGTCCCAGAGGGTGCTTTCATTCTCTGTCAATTGTCATTGCAAGAAAAATGAATGGGGTTATGCCAGAAGCTGTCTGCCAGAGTTTTCCTTCTTTATAGAAAAGAAAGAGGCCTGGGAGTCTGTCTTATCACTTAAGGACATCTCTTGCACTTTAAAGAAAAAGTTGGAGTGTCTGTCTAAAACATGTCACCTGGAGAGTCCAGTAACAACAACAGTCTGTTTTCTATAAGTGAGCTGGTTGGAATAGAGAGGGAGAAGAACGACACTAATGAGCTTCTATTTTTGAAGCTTTTACATGTCACCCCAATAAAATGCAGTATCATTAAGACTTGCTTTATGTTACCATGCTCATTAGTGAAGCCCTGAAACTTGCTTTTAAATAAAAATCAGAGGCTTTAGTAACCAAACCAGCTGTGTTGTCTTCTTGCTAGTATCAGAAAAATCAATTAAAGGTTGTCACCATTGAATTGGGATATTGCATATTTTGAGCTAATGGTGACTTGGAGGATTATCTTTCAAGTAAGCCATAGTTAATATAGATAAGGCCCTTTTAGGACAGGGAGGAGGGGGAGGAAAGAGAGGAAGTGTCATCTCAAAGCTGTTAAACTAGACAATCAGACATCAATTGTCTGCTTTAGGGAAATGGTCTCACCATATATGTTCTTCAATGTTGAGAAGATTTCAGTGGGTTTAAGTAATAAATGGACAGTCTCTGGTTTTGTGCAGCTCTTTATTGCAAAATCCCTTCAGAAATGGAGCTCCTTGTTGAGTACAAGGACTGAGTAGACAAATTCAGGACAAAGGATAATAACGTTAAAAGAGTAAATTTGGGGTTGGAATTTTCTGTGGTCACACTGAAAAATACATCTTGAATCTTAAGTAAAAACTTATAGATAAGAATTCTTAGTATTTTGGCAATATTGTAGTTTTCCTCAGCATCTTCCACATAGTCTTCAAATCAGTTGTTCTATAGGGTAAGGTTTCCCTCTTTTGTTTTATTTTCAGTGTTAATTTCAGGTTTATTAATATGTAAGGTAGTACATTTTAGTGAACACTGCTTTGAGATGCCAAAGGAAGAGCAATGCACCGGTTTTTATGTTAAACTGTGTCTGCTCACTGTGTGGTTGTCCCTTGCTAGAAATTGTGAAAGGCTGCACTGCAGAAATACCATCTCACCCGACACGTACAGTGTAACAGCCTTCCAGAGCTTGTGAGACCATGCTTTGGCACAGGCTTTGGTGACTGTCTTGAGGAGCACAGGAAGTAAAGGGATTTACAGGCTGCTGGAGTATCTTCGTCATTGACAGAACATGTAAAACATGGCTAGAAGAAGTGAGGTATGAACTTGGCTGACTCGTAAAGTCAAGCAAGGTCCTGATTAGAGGCTGATGAGCCCTGCAGACCCCATGGTGCTTTTGGCTCTGCGATGCCTCAATGTCTGCATCATCGCCTGAGCTGTACAATCTCTGCTTATTAGTTCAAGCTCCGTGGGAAAATAACGCTGTAGTTTCTAACTTGTGCAGCTCTGCCAGAGCCTTGACACCTTTGTGTGGAGGAGCATGGCTTGGCCACAGGCATCAGTGCCAAGAAATCCCTCTTCAGCCTCTGCAGTCTGGGCTAGCTGCACGCACCGTCTTATGGAAATGGTGTAGGAGTGAAGAGATGATGCGTGCTTTGCTCTTACATTAATTTTAGCTGAGTGGAGCTGGTGTGCTATTAAGCACTCAGGATTGTTCAAGGTCTTTTAAGCATATTGGTGCAAGTTTTCCCATGTTATTTACAGGCATTTTGTTAAGAAATCATAAGAATTTCATAACCAGTACAATGCCCTTTCCTTTCAATCATGGCTGCGTGATTCAGTTAAGGGAAGAAGAAGAAAGTTGTTTTCTGACATTGAAGTGTGTGTTTTGGAAAATAAAGACACTTAACAGCCCACATTTATAAAATAAATATGGTCTCTCCTTAAAGGAAGAAGCCTGCGTTGGTAGAAAATATTATTGTGTCAAATATTTGTAGAACTCTCCTTGAAAAGAATATGACGTAAACTGTTGCTCGACTTATCCCTAGGAGCACACACATTGAAAGGGTTTATTTTTGTCGAGTAGAACAATATTACGTTTGCTACTTTTGACAGCAACAATTAGCAGTCATATCTGGTATATGTAATCTTTCTCTGATCTAGGACTCTGGTGACTTTGTCAAAGGAATAATATTCATTGTCAAAGGAATAATAAAACTATTTTGGTTGCTCAGGCTTACATAGATAAATTATCTGTGACAGTTGATTTAAAATTCACTTTAAAAATGAGATTTACATGTTGGAACTTTCTTTTACTTAGTGAGTAACTTTGACTTGAAAGTTGCTGTGATCCGCGCATTCTACTTAAACACTTAATCAAATTACATGATTACTCAAATTAATTACTTGATCTAAAACATTAAACACTTCATTTGTAAGAAAAGTGAATTGATTTGTCATGAAGTGAAATAAAGCAACCAGAAATAAGTGAGAAATGTGATTTTTTTTTTTTAACATGACCTCTTTTGAAGCCTGTTTTATAGAATTCTTAGTTACTTTCTCCTACTTAGGGACAAGCACTGTATTATTAGATGAAGTGAAAGACCTTAAAAACTGGAGAAAGGCTGCTGTAGTTCTCCAGAAAAATGCTTGGTAACCTCAGGCAATCCAAACTGATGTCAGCCAGCAGCAGCAGCTGATACATGCTTTATTTAGACATTTTTAACCTTTGTAATCATGGATGTTAAACAGTGAGATGAGAGGGTTGTTTTCTGATGTTCAGGCTTCCCGCTCAGGAAATATGCAGATTCTTCATTTGTATTTGGTCTTGTGACTGATCTGGCTTGGAACAGGAAAAAAGGGTAAGAAAAAACCTTCAAAATTACAGCTTTGATTATCATATTGTTCCTTGCTGGCTCTATAGCATAGATGTCTCAAATCATACCATGGCGAGGAGCTAACTACATATCTTCTATGCATTTGTAACTTTAATAAACGTCAAATATCTCCCGTGGAACTTATTTCAGCCAGAGTCACTGCATTTTCCTCCTTGTGTGTAACACCAGCAACGCTGATTTCCATGTACTGTAGAAACTGATAGCTAATAGCTTCTTGGTTTGTTGATCTCCTAAAATTCTTCTTCCCTGTTCTAAGAAGGTTTTCTATAAAGCAGAAATAAGATGTGTTCCCAAGTAAACATCTCAGGAGAAGTGAATCTGTGTGCAGTACAAATTTTAAGTTATCTTTTCTCAGTAGTCCTTCAAAAATTACTTATGTTCTTCCATGGGCTATAAAAGCAAAAGATGTGTGCAGGAACTCAGTTTTACTTACAGAGAAGACATGGAAAGAAAAAATACTACGAAAAGTTCAAGTAGGAAAAGATCATAGAATCTTGAAGGTTGGAAAAGACCTCTAAGATCATTGAGTCCAACTGTTTAACTAACATTGCCATATTCACCACCAAATCATGTCCCCAAGTACCACATCCACACATTTTGAACACTTTCAGGGATGGTGATTCCGCTACATCCCTGGGTGGTTTGTGCCAATGCCTGACCACGCTTGCATTGAAGAAACTTTTCCTTATATCCAATCTAAACCTCCCCTGGTGCAACTTGAGGCCATTTCCTCTTGTCCTGTTGCTTGTTACCTGGGAGAAGAGACTGAGCTCCATCTCATCACAGCCTCCTTTCAGGTAGGTATAGAGAGCTTAAATACAATGTCAAAATGAAATCTAGTACTCCAAAAATCCCAAACAAACCAAAGCCAAAACCCAACAACTTAATGCTGTGGCTTACTGTTACAGAAAATGGCTCTTTTCCCTGATATTTAACTTTTCTGCTTAGCATGTGTCCACCCCGGTATTGGAAGAAAGGATTTCACTGTGTTCAGCCAGCAAACCATCTCCCTCCTGGCTCCTATGCTTCGGTCAGGGTGGATGAACTTTTGCTGCAGCACAGCATGATCCCAACCTGCCCCACGTTTGTGGTCACTACAGTGGGCAGAGCTCAGCACGGCTCCCACGCAGGCCCAATGGTCAAGCCGTAACTGAGACCGGGCTTTAGCTCTGAGCCTGGGATAGCGTGTGAAGTGGAAGAGTCGCAAAATATCTGTTGTAGTGTGCGGGGGACAGGGACACGAATGCGCCAGAGCAATGGGCACTGGTGGGGATACTGTGAGCTAAACCAGAGTTGAGGCCAACGGGGCTGTGGGGGAGGAAGCATGGAAGCCGAGCCGTGTGGCGCCGGCTCAGCCCGGGCACCTTCACTTCGGTCACTTTGTACGAAAAGCGCTCAAACAAAGTGTGGATCTCTCATGTCTCCCGTAGCTATGGAAAAGGCTCCTGACTTCACGACCAACCGGAACAACGCTGCAGAGTATGGAGCCGCTTCCCCACGATCGCGGCGCTGCCTGCGGTTGGCCGGGGAAGCCCCACCGGTGCGGAGGTGAGGGAGGCGGCCCGGGCTGCTGGGGCTCCCGCGGCCCCGCCGGAGGGAGGCGGCGGCGCGCTGGGCAGTCCCNGCCGCCACCGCCGCGGGGGTGCGGCCCCTCCCGGGCGTCCGGCTGCCCCGGGGGTCCCGGCACTGCCACATGGCCCGCGGCTCCTCGGATTCCTGTGGCCGCGGAGCGCCAGCGAGGTCCCGGGAGGGGGAGTTCCGCGGGGAGGAGGCGGAGGGGGAGGAGACGGCTCGGGCAGCGTTAAAAGGAGGCAGCTGAATGACAGCGGCTGCTCCCGCGCCCCCGCCCCGCCGAGCCCCGGCCGTCCCCCGCTCGCTCGCTGCTGGCCATGGACGGGAGAGAGGACGCGGAGAGCGACTTCCAGGCGGCGTTCGCCGAAGCCCGGCGATGGGTGGAGGTGAGGCGTCTCTCGGTCCTGCTGGGTGCCAGCCCCTCGTTACTCCCTGTCCCTGCCCGAGACCGGGGTTCCGCCGCGGCCCCCGCACGGCGGAGCGCGCAGCGCGCTCCCGCGGGGCTGCCCCGCCGTCTGGCAGCAGCTCCAGGGACGCGGCCCCAAACTTTGCTTCTTTGTCGGCAGCTGCGGACTGCTATTTTTAGAAAGTATCGTGGCAACTTGCAGAGATCTGTCTGTGCAGTATCGCCACCGCCCCCTCCTCGCAATCCAAATTAAAGGCTGGCTTGGTTGCCCTCCTGTCATTAAGGCTTATAATTTCTTGCCATCTTGTAAATTACTTCTGTAGCGCTTGCTCCGAGACAAGTCTGAATTAAAGACACTCCTTCCTGTCTCGGAAGAGTTCAGGACAGAGAGCGACCTGAAATTAACACTCATTTTCTTCTCTCCTATTTTAAACATGATTGTCTGACTGCACATAGCGCTTGACGTAAATATCCGTGTTTCTGTATCGTTACCCCGAGTCACGCCGGTGCGGTGCGTGCTAAAGCGTGGGGAGGGAGCTTGCTCCTGGATGTACCTGAGTATGACCAGGGCAGCATCGGCGGAGCGAGAGAGGCCGATGGCGTGGAAGCTGAGAAATGTTAGGAATACTGAACAGCCTCTCTTAGAGTCGTGGTGTGCCTCTAAAGACGAGCTTTATAGTGCTGGTTTAGATGTATTTTAACATATTAAGCTTATTTCTTTGTGTTTATGCGCTTAAGATGAAACTTAATGTTGTCATAACCACTATCGCAGTAACTTTGGAAGGAGGAAGTATTCAAAAAGGAATGTTTGTTACTTTCTACCCCTCATCTTTATAAGCTTGTCAAGACCTCAGTTCAGGTTTCTTTGTTTCCTCTGTAAAACGGTGACATCTAGTGCTTAAAATCTATTGAGAATGTTGAACTGAGAGCACCAAAGGCAAGGGTATCGCAAATGACCTCCGCAAGTGTCAGTTTTGCGTCCTCTGTGAATGTAGGTAATTAAAGCAGTCCTGGCTTCCCCATGTGTCAATTTTGTAAGAGCTAGCTGTGAATTTAAGTAATTAAAGCATTCCTCTCTCACCTATACCTTTCTTGCATTGCTTTCTTTAAATTGGCAAAGCTTACTTTAAATAGCTTCATTAAGGTGATGTAATGTTGTCTTTTTAAGGGTTTGGGGATTTGTTTTAATTATTATTAGATTTTGTATGATACTGGCTGGTTGTACCATTCCTACAAAAGGTTTTGTGTCTTTTCCTGCCAGTAGCGTGTGGGAGCACTAGCAAAGTGATGTGAGTGTGAAGTGTGCACTGTTTGTGTAGGGGGAAAAAACATATGCTCAGCTTCCGCTCTTCACAATCTAATTTGTGTGGCTATCTTTTGACATGTGAAAGCTGTTCTCATTTTAAAGTAACTTTTAAACTTACCCCTTGGAGAAACACTTTATTGTAAAGCGAGCAACTTGCAAACCTCAAGGTATTGATAAACAGGATACTGGGAATTCCATAATGTTAAAGGAAAATGTAAATATTTATTTCCCTATGAAATGAGGTTTGTGTTTCAGAAGAACCGTTATGTTTCTCTGCTTTTTATATCCAAATGGATTAAAAAGCCAAGACTACCCATTTCCGTTGTTGTATGGAAGAGTAATGATATTTTTAGGGTAATGAGACACGTCCCAAGGTTTTGTGAGTCTTGGTGAAACAAAGTGGTGTATACATGACTGAGAGTGAAACTTGGTGAGTCCTAATGATTAAACAATTAGTTTTGAAAATGAGGCAGATTTCCAAATATTTATGAACTTGAACTTCTGGTGTTTTGGTAAGGTTTTGTGTTCCAGCTTCTCCCTAACATTAGAGGAAGATGAAAGCTTACAGACACTAGCTACTATGTATTTAAAGGAACAAGCCAAAATCTCTTTGTAAACTGTTACTCTTTGCCTTTGCTAATGAAAGCTGTGTTAACATATTTCTGTATTTCAATTGAGAACTCTTTGGGCTCTGAGACTTAAAAAAACCTCCAACCTTGAAGCTGAGGGCTTTTTAGTAATGGGAATGAGCAGCTGTATCTTTCAGATCTCAAGAGGAGTAAAAAATACCCCAAAACTATAAAAAATTTTTCCCCATATGTTTTTGAAGCTTTTGGTGAGAGAAAACTGTGGCTTGGTCAGGTTCTTCTTCTGCCTGTTCTCAGCTGAATTCTCCATGCTGTAGGGCAGCTCATGGGAACTCAAACATTTTTTCCTAGNAACAACCCAAATCCAAAAAGGTCAAGAGCTTGACTAAGAATAATAACAACAAAAAATTGCATCTGATATCGTACCTTAAGAAAGACTTTGTTCTTTAGTTCAGGTTCATGTTGAGACATAGTTTATGATAATGCAGACAAGGCAGGTCTGTCGTCTTCACAGCGCAAAGACCTCTTAAAGCGTGGTCCCCAACCTCTTGTGTTTCATGTGTTGTGAACTGAGAGGGGATGTTGCTTGTCTCAGTTACACTAGTTGGAGTCATTGGGGGAGCTGCTGGTTGAGGATGTCTACTTCTTTGGGGGAAAGAATGGTCATTTTCTGTGCAAAATTCAAGCTCTTCTCAGGTGTCCTTTCCACAGAACCCAGCACTGGTTAGTGGTGTTGGCTTCTTGCATCTGAGACGTTTAGTGCTTTCTGAGCTCTGCCTGGAGCAAGTGGTGCTGGTCAAACTCACATGAAGCCCAGCCTTCACTTGGCACCTCAGCTGGGCAGATGGTACATGCTGAGACCAGAATAAAACACTGGAATACCACAACTTGGAAATATTTTCTCAAAGAAGAAAAGACCAAGGAGAGACCTCATCAGTCTGTAACTTCCTCATGAGGGGAAATGGAGGGCAGGCACTGATTTCTCTCTGGTGACCAGTGATGGGACCCCAGAGAGTAGCATGAAGTTGTTTCAGGAGGGTTTAGGCTGGATATCAGGAAAAGGTTCTTCACCCAAAAGTGGCTGGACACCAGAAGAGGCTCCCCAGGGAAGTGGTCACAGCACCAACCTTGGCAGAGTTCAAGATGCGTTGGGACAATACTCTCAGGCACATGGTGTGTAACTCTTGAGGCTGTCCTGTGCAGGGCCAGGAGTTGGACTCAATCCTTGTGGGTCCCTTCCAGCTCAGGATTTTCTCTCATTCTATGAAAGGTAGAGCTTGTTTGCCAAAGCTAGAAATAGCTGGGTTAAAATTGTTTTACTGTGTTCTGTTCCATATTATAACTTAAGCAAGCCAAAAGCTGTTCCTCCAAACCAAAGCATTCTTCCCCCAGCTATTAAATATTCCAGACTGCCGAGTCTGTTTTCCTGCCTCAAGATGTGGCAGGGCAGTCTGCCTCTCCCTTTCTGCAGTCCACCATGAAGTTCACCCTTGTGAATGAAGGGGAGACACAGTCCCTCTCCCGCAACACATGCTTCACTCTTTCAGGAGCGATGCCCCTTGAAGAGTTCAAGAGGAAAGAAGTGTGTGCTGTTTTCTTGTAAAATGTCTCAGCTTTTGATTCCTCTTCTGTGTTTTAAATGAATTCTAATCTTCTGGTAAATGTCTATGGTTTGAAATTGTTTGCTAAAGCAACTTGAAACCTGACCCACAAAGTCTGTAAATCTTTAGTTAAAGTGCCTTGAGGCAAATAACGCTTGAATTTTTTTTCCCCCTGAAGTAGTCAAATATACAGATCCAGTCGGTGGGAGGGTGGCCAGGAAGCGTGTGCCTGAATGAATTGTTGGAGTGAAGCAGCAAACTGTAGGAAAGCATGTGGAGCAACTTCAACAAATCCACTCAAGTGAGAAATGGGTGTTCAGCCGAGTAACTATTAATATTGCAAATTATTACAGCTCTTCTTGTGAGCTGAATTTCTTTCTCTAATAACTCCTATAGAGTCAGTAGTTCTGAGAGCTACTAATTTCATCAGAGACTGTTGCTGAGAGCGTCAGTCTCAGAGTCAGAATCAGGACCCTGGAATCCTGGAATTGTTCCTCACGTGGTGACAGTGCAGCAGAAGTCCTTCCTGGTGCTAACACTACCCAGCGATGATGGAGAGAGGTGTTTCACCATGAGGATTTCTATAGCAAGATAATTTTTTATCATATTTAATAGAAAGTGTTAGCAGAAGAAAGCCCAGCTTATCTGGACGGCAACTAAAAATACCTCTCCTGCTCCTGTCTGTCATGACCATTAAATAGGTGGTGGAATTGCTTAATTGTTTTGAATGCCACTGTGTATTGACAACTGCGTGTATTATTGCATTACAGTGGATATTGGAAAATAATTTGGGGCATTTTTTTTTTCTTCTTTTCCCAGGAGAAAACAAATCTGTGTATATATGTGTGCACCCCCTGCCCCCACCCTCTCAAACCTGCTCAGAAGACTGAAAAAGCAGATTTGCAAAGCAGCTTGGTAGAAAGAGTCTGCTTGAGGATAAAACTTGAGAACCAGGACAACTTATTGAAATATTTTGGTTTGGACCAACAGTACAGCAACCATATCCAGGGAATGGTCTCTGACATATGGTCACCAAATGTTTCTCTTTTTTGAAGCTGTTCGAAGTTTGCATTTCTACTGTATATTTTTATGGCTTCTGCAAATGCAACAAGAGGTCTAGCAGTGATGTTTTCCTTGTATTTGCATAGAGATCTTACCTCAGTGATTATTATTTGTTTCTCCCCCAAGCATGAATCTAATGCATACAGTCTGGTGTAGGAAGAATACCTGTAGAGATAGAAGACCAGTTTCACTGTTCAAATCCTCTTCTTGTAGATACCTTTATTTAAATTGAACTAAACATTATGAAAAAAAAGTTTTTTTCTTAGTTCTTGGGTAATGTATTCCTGGATAGTCTGTAGAGAGCCAGTCAATATCCTGAATAGTGCCAGAATGAAAGATGTGTGAATGAAAAGGGAAAATCTATATATTCTGTTCCCTAAACCATGTTTAATACTGGGTAATTCTGTCAAGTCATAAAACCTGGGTGGGCTGGTTTCTGGAGAACTTCTTATAGCACAGCTGCCAAAGTCCTGGCTCACGTTTACATAAGGAGTGTATTTAACCCTGCTTTAGATGGATGCATCAATATTTTATTACTGTGTGTATATTCTTGGTAATGAGTATTTCATGGAATAAATCTAAGTGTATCCAGTTGATACATAAATATTAATTGATGTATAAATGTACATGTTGTGAAGTAAATACTGTGGGAATTTTAATCCTAGAAATAATGTTCTCTCCATTGCCTGCAGACTATGAAAGTGCTGTGGTAAAATGTCATACAATAGGGCTACAACAGTATGTTAGAGGGAGAGGGTGACAGTAATACTGTTTGATCTGGCTGAACATTATTCTCTCTGTTACTTTGTCCCGTTGCTTGCAGACCTCAGGAAAGGTATCTGTAATACGTTTGAGAGAAAAATGGGACTAATTTTTGCTTGAGAGTAAAATCTATTTCCTGGTTTCTGCGAGGTGGGTTTATATATTTCCAAGTCTATATTTGGAAATTCTCAGGGATAATCAAGTCTGTCTTCACATAGTCCTGTGTGATGGGCATGCATAGCTTTGAGCTGAGTTCACAATGTAGTTTCCTTTATGAAGTTTCTCTTTGTAGTTTTGAGTGTTGTTTTAAAATTTTGCATGAAAGCAGCATCTGCAGGCACTTTGAGAAAGAATTAACTTGCTGACTATAGAAGTGGGTATGTCTTCTATATTGGGGAAATGCGTTGCAGCTTAAGGGGAACTACAGACAGTTCTGACCAGGCTTTTGTTTTCTTCCATTCCGTATTTTGTGGTTAGCAACTAGAGTTAGTTGTGGCATTACTTTTGTTCTTTTCCTCCTGTCCTTTTGTTTGTTTGTTTTTTGAACTGTGTCCTTATCCTTTCTGCAGCTTTGTGAGGTCATGCATTTTTTTCTGCCCATGGTTTTGGGAGAAAGTGAGATGATAATGATTTCCATGTTTAGCATGCTTTGCCCCCTCCTCCTGCATTACTGTGGATTCACTTTTAACACCTTTTCTTTGTCTGGCACTTTTTTTGGTACAAATTTTTAAGTTTTTAATGAGCACTTGTGCATATTACATTAGAGGGTGACCTTGCTGAGCTTTGGAAAACACTTGGGTTTTATTGTGTTGTAAGAACCAGATACATTCCAGCTGTTTCTTGTACCTACCACTCCTCCACTTTAAAGTTCCTTTATCCAGTCCTTCAGGACATTTTTTAAAAACAAAACAAACCCCAAGTCTTACTGCTTAACAAGACTAATATAACTCTTAACTATCATTTTCTAAGCAGGCTTTCCAGCTACAGCAGTTTAATGAAAAACAGCATGTGCTCTCAGACCCAGTGTACTAGAAATGCTTCTGCTGGTCTAAGGTGTGCTTGACACACCTCACTTATTATCCAAATTATCTTGGGAGGAGTGTTTTGGTTTTGCTGTTTTTCACATTTCTGAATATTGTCAATCCAAGTGAAAGTCTAACTTTAAAGGAATGTAGTGAATAAGCTACTTTAAAATAGGTTCTGTGGTTCTTTATGCCGTGAGCTTCTGCAAGATGTTGTGAATTTAGTGTTTATTATTAGTGCTAATTTTTTATTCTTCCAATGAAAAGAAAGATGTATGGATCTGACTCACAGCGTGCTAGCTTCCAGTTGGATACTTAGCTGTAAAACTTTCATCTGTGTTATATTGAAAAGAGAAACCTAATTTCAACAGTGTTTTCCATTCATGGTACAAAACATCTGGGATTATCTTAGAAGGGCATGAAGATTATAAAACTTGCTTTATATTTTTTTGCCATTGTTGGCACATGTTGTGCAAATGTTGGCACATTTTTTTGGTACCAGCTCATGTGAAAGTTCTCAGTTTTGTTTCTGGATGTGATTCAGCTTTCAGTTGCTACTATTAGAAAAGAACACAATATACTAACTTTGGGAAATAGTTATTACTGTGTTGGCCAAAAAAGTCAACATCCTTTTAATGTATCAGAGCTTTAAAGGAGTTAGCTTAGCTGAGATTGGTTCAGCTAGCACAAACAGTGAAATCTGTTGTTTGGGCCAAGCTGTCCTCCTACAGTAGATCCCACGACAATGTGGTTTTGTGTTACTGCTGAGATGTTATCCCAGCAAGGTGTCATTGAAACTCCCGTGCTTGGCCTGTGCTTCCCCTGCCTCCTTTTGCTGTTTGTCTGTGGTGGTTTGTCTGATGCTCTGGTGAGTTGGCTCAGGAGAATATCAGCCTGTTTTGTGGTATTTGGTATTTGCTTGGCTCCTGAAAGGCAAGATGGGCACCAGTGCTCCAGCCAGGAAAGAGGTGGTGGAGGTGGCCTTTTGGCAGCAGCTCGCTGTTGGGTTGCAGCTGAATAGTGAGATGAAGAGAGGCAGACACCTGAACTCAGACAAGCCATCTCTTTCCCTGGAGGTTTCTCAAGTCACCTGCTTCTGCTCATTGCCCAGCTCTTTTCCTTACATGACTCAGGACCTGTTCGCTAGGTGCCCAGGGTCGAGGTATAAGCTAGACACCTGGATTAGGGAGGCTGGCTTCTAGCCATAAATAACTTCTTCAAGATGAATTTCATAAGCCTTACAAATACAGTTGGAGCTGTTTTAAATAGAAACTCTGCCAGGAGTTTCTGAGCCAAAGCATTTGAAAGTATTTGATATGCTTATCACTGACTTCTGCTGTGGAAGAAGCAGTCCTTGTGTCTCACTGAGGCTGTGTTGGTTGGGAGATGGTCCTTCAGAGGTATTGGGATATCTGGCCCAGCAGTTCTGTGGCCATCACCACCTGCCCCTCACAGGGGCAGTCTAATCCCAAAACCAATTTCCAGTGTTATTTTTAAATTCTTTCCTGGAATTGCTTTATTTGCCCTGCTATCTGTTATTTATTATTTTTTCCTTCAGGAAGGAATTGAAGAATCTAGCTTGAGGAGTTTGATCTGAGATTTTCTGTGTGGTCGGATAACCATGTCAGCTAATAAATCAAGATGTGATAAAGAACAGAAACAAGTGTGGGATGTTTTTTCTGCTTACTTTAGGGAAGTGGATGAAAAAACAGCCAGTACACCATGAGGCTCCAACATGCCTTTTGTGGAGCTGCTGTCAGAATTTGGGGGTGCTGGAAATGGCAGATGGGTGCACAGTGTCAACTTTTCCTGCCAGTGGTAACCACATAGCCTGGGTCAGTCATGACAATACTGTGTCAGTTGCTGATGCCTCCAAAAATATCACATAAGTATTCTATTTCTTTTAGCTGTTTGACATTGAAGGAAGCAGAATGTTAGACTTGATTATCTTTAAAAATCTTTTCCAGCCTTAATGATTCTGTGAAGCCAGATGTCAAAGTGGTTGTGGAGGAGGAAAAATAAAGATCCAGGTTTGGCACATCGGAGGAATTTTGTTGCATTACCTGTTGCACTGCCTTGAAGTGCTTCTTTGGAAACTATTTACGAATAGGTAAAGCAGGGGACAAAGGCATTACTACATTTTTGCTCTACGAAAAACCTTTTCTTCCTTGTGTCACCATGCTCTGTTTGCCTAAACAGTGCCACTGACAAAGTGTACCTTTCTTGATGCACCTGAAAATGTAATCCTAAATGAAATAGGGCCAGACATTTGTTTGCTGGTTCTTTTGCAAATATAAGAGGTTGTAACATAGTGACATTTACTGTCTTAACTAACTACGAGGGTCTCACCTTTGTGTATATGTATGTATGGAGGGGGTGTTTTGGGTTTGTTTTTTTCTTTTAATGTCAGGTGGGCATCCTCATTGTGAGTTCTCAACATTCAATAAAAAGGTTGCTTGTAGTTGATCTTATTCAGACTGAATGGAAATGGAGTGAGGATGAAGGCGTGAGCTCCAGGTGCAGATGGATATCTTTCACAGACATTTGCCTGATGCTGTGGAGGCAAAAAAAATCCCTGATATAATAAACATCGACTCTATGATTATTCAAGAGGGTATTGCTTCACAGCTACAAGTCTTATGTGTGGATGAATTTTTCAAAGACAAATCCCCATTGAAATGCACAGACTGCATTGCTCACTAATGACCTAGCTTTTATGTGTCTGATAAAATCCCAGAGCCCTCTGTGGCTGTGGGGTAGGTCTGGCAAAGTGATCTCAGACTCCAAGAAGGTCTGCATGTCAGGTGTCAGTGGAGAGGGCTGGGAGCTGTGCGCTCTGAAGAAATGACAGAGAAGAGAGGCTTGGAAAGGGACGAGGAGAAATGTGCACCTAAAGTTATTTGTAAATAACTCCTTTTTTCCTTCATGACTTTCTTACCTTGTAAGTATTTAAATTGTGAAATTTCATAGAGTGTGCCAACTCCTTAAGTCTGTATTTTGAGGGTTTTTGCATTTGTTTTGCATTTAGCCATTTAAAAGATTGGGGGAATGCAGTCTCAGAATGTTCTAAATTTCTGAATGTGTTACTACACTTATTTTAATTTTTTCACTTACATATTTTAAAATTAGTATCTCATCTGCTTTACTTACCATGGGACATGGAAGCCTGTTGTTAGACTTGACTGAAAAATGCTTATATGTTCATGCTTATGGTTCCTTTTTGTTTTCTTCCCTTTCTTACCTGCGCAGCTAAGAATTTCTAAAACTGTTTATTTTCTTAACTGTGGCAACTAAAATCTTGACTCATTCCATTTTCAAATGGAATCTTTGATCTTTCCTTGTGAAAACTCCCTTCCTCTGGAAATGACAGTAAAAAGGTGAATGTTCTTTCCCAAACTTATTTAGATATACCATAGTTAAGAAGGATAGTACTATTAAAATCTTGTGTGGTTCTCAGCACAATGGTTAATTTTGTCAGAACAAAAAATGCTTACCATGCACATTTCAGCCATGAGATTTGGTGTTTGTGTGCAGGCAGGTCTCTTGCAAGACCCACACTGCCTGGTGATGGTAATGAAGCGGCCGGCTGGAGCAGCGGCTCCCAGCATCTCGGCAGATGTGGCCGGGAAGCTGGCAGTAGTTCACTTTCCTGTGTCTGGTGCATTGATAGGTTAGATGCGATCCAGCCGTGCAGATTTCCAGTGGTGACTCATTGACTCATCTGATTATTTTCTCTTCCCTCTGTGATCAGAGGAGGAGGTAGGATAGAGGAGGATGTCTCTTTGGCAGTAGAAGACATCTCTGTCATGCTACCTTTCCGATATGGGGGAATGAAATGTGGAAAGGATATTGGTGTGTCTCTGCTGTTTTTAAAGGTATGCCAGCCTTCTTCACTCTCCTTTTACTGTTTCCTTAGAGTGTTATCCCTAACCTAGCTGTGCTGTAGCTTGGCTATGTCTTACCTTTATTTTTGCACTCTTGTGGAGTATGGGAACAGGTAAACCTTGTGCACACTCAGCTGAACACACACTGCTCCTGGGGGCAGGATGTGGAGATGAAATCTGGATCTCCAGGTTCTTCTCATCTCAACCTCAGTGTTTCTACACTCAGGTAAAGAAGTGTGTGTGTCTTTTTTTTTTCCTGGAGGCGGGAAATATGTATTCCCCTTTGGGCAGGGACACTTCTCTGCAGACTGCTAGTAGAGGTAGATGTGAAGTGCCCCAATTTTACCAATTTTTTAATCTGTTGATGCATATAATGTTGCTTTGGTTGCATGTAGTGGTTTTAATTTTTGACAGAGATACAGATTAAGACTTTTAAGTGCTTTGACTGTGTCTGCCTACCTGATGTAGGCTGAGAATTGGAAGGAGAGTGGCTGCTGTCACACAGAAGTCCATGTGAGCCACTATAGGTCTGGCAAGAATACCCACAGCATTACGCAATATAAATATCCTTTGAGGTTAGGTTGCTATGCATTAATTGCAGCCAGACATAGCTCACTGTTTTCTTCATCTGAAGAGCCTGGATCTTGCTCACTTTTTTATATGTTTTGTGAGAAAAGATTTGGAGTATGAAACTTGCTTCAGTGTAATTGCTTTTACCTGTCAGGAAGACCTGTTTACCAGAGTAATAACACATAGGTGCCTCAATTAAAAATACAGTGGCTGTTCATCTTTTCAAGAGCTTTATAGTCTTAGTTAAAGAATGCATCATCCTTATCATGAGAAGTGTCTGTTGGAAAAGCTATTCTTGAGAAAGCTGCTTTAAACCCTCTCATATTTAGAGATTTGTGGATTTCATATACCCTTTTCTTTCCTTTACTAGATGTTAATGCCATATTATAAGAATTAAAGTCCCTGTGTAAATGTTAGTATTATATATCCCCTCCTGTCTACTTTTAAAGTAGTTTTAATCCTGGGATTTGTCAGGGAAATAGGAACATAAGGGACATGCAGATAAAAATCCACCCTGTGCTTGGGACCACTCTGATAGACAGTGTGGTGTATTGAGGATCTTTGTGTACAATAAGGAAGACTTTGGGGATTGAATGTTGTTGTAACACCACCAATCAAGTACTGAACACAGCTGCACATTACACGCGGGTAGGTGTTGTGTTCCTCAACTTAGTAAGAGAAGTTTCTCAGCTTCCACAAGCAGCTCCTGTTTACTGGCTCAGTTTAAACTATCATGTCTTTTTTTAGCATAGGTTTTACGGTAATGATGATGCTCTCTGGTTTTCTGATAAGAAAAATCTGTTTCAATATTGAATTCTGAGCTGTGTTTTTTTGGGAGGTGCTCAGAAGTAGGCATGAGGTTTCACTATGAACTAAAAGCTCAATTATTTCCTGGATATAAGTTCCAGGTCACATTCTACTTCATACTGAATCTGACCAGGATCTGTTGCAGTAGCTCCCAGTGGTCACTAAAACATTGCCTCTGCTGTTATTCCATTTCTACATGGAATTAAACTGACATGTTTTGGAATATTTACATAGTGCACTTCTCTCTATTTAACTTTTTAGCATAATTAGGCTACAGCACTGTCACAAAAGTACAGTTTTGGTAATGTGGGATCTTTAATGACCTGTGGAACATTGCATAAGTACTGTTAAGTCATAGCTGTCAGGCTGCAGTTGTGAAAAAATCTCTGAAGCAATGGTTAGTTTCAGGGAGAGAGTTCTCCAGCAGTCAGAAAATTGGTATAATGCTATTTTAGACCTTAAAATCCCTTGCTTCTCTTCATATTTAGTGTCTGTGGGAGCTTGCTGATGATGCTTGTTACAGAGACCACATGCTGCAGTCCCAGACGATGGGGAAACTGCTGCATAGAGCAAATGAGCAGCTCATGTTCTCCCTCTGCATAGATTCATTACTCGAACCAAGTTACTCACATATATGCAGTCTGGAAATACTAGAGGTCTTTGATCTTTATGTTTGAAAATGTAAATGATGTGCTGCTTTTGATCTGCTTCTTAAATTAAATGGTAATTGTGAAAATTACATTTGGCAGTTTTCCACTTAAGGGTTTGTACTTCTCATTTCACACTATGTTAATTTTAAGCTGTATGTCCTTACTGGTTTTCCATCAGTGAATTCTGGTAAGGGGGTGATCCTTATGTTTCTACATGGCCTAATTATCTATCAGCAGTGTGTGTATTTGGTGCTAAGACTTTAACATGCAATTCCTCTAAACACAGATGCCAGGGGTTGTCAGTTCTGCCTGTATATCCATGGCTAGGGTAATGGGAATCACTAAGGCTGAGCAGTAGAAAACTACGAGAGTTTGAGCTGTGTGTGCCCAGGATGGGAGGCTCTGGCTTGTTCACCTAAGGTGTCAGGAAATGCTTAGGCACGTGCTACACTGTAGTCTGGTGATGGGCCCTCACAAACATCTGCTGATAGCAAAGTAGCAGAGACTTTTTATCTGCGTGCTTCTGTGCTCCTGGACTATTTGCTGCTGCTTTTCCAAATTACCGGCATCATCTAATCAAAAAACTACTGGATAATTTAGGGCTTCTAAAACGTTGATGAAGCTCATGCAAAGTTCAGTCTTTTCCTTGCATCAGCTTTCTAGTGTGTAGTGGATTTGTCTCTTATTTACCATAAATGATGATAAAGACCTCTCTTCCTTTGTCCTGTTTTCTTATGAAAGGGGCCTTTGAAGTCTGAGGGCCACATCACACTGCAGCAAGTAACTCACAAGGTTATTCAGAAACTTATCCGTGCAGTAGGTTCTTTTAAGCTCCTGTTGGTTTAATGCCAACTCAAAATCAGCTGCTAAACTGAAATGAAGTTGCTAATTACCCCCTTAGTAAAATCACTTTGTGTACTTTTCAATTATTAATATTTGTTTGACTCTGCAGAGATTAAATTTGTGGGGGAGAAGGTTCAAGGTGGTTACTACGGAGTGTCTGCCGCAACAGCTCTGATGTACTCATGGCTGGAGGAGGTTTTCTGTGTTTTTTTGGTTTTTTTTATTAGATCTTTTTGGGAGGAGGTAAAGATTTCTTTGTTCCAGTTCATAAACAGTCTCTGTGGAGTGGGATTTTCTGTTTTGAATATCATCATGTGGACCTTCTGCAGTGACTTGTGCTACAGTCCCCAAATTTGTCTTGCTTCAGATCTCCTGTTGATTACCTTTAGGGATGTTTGCATTAAGTTCAGCATCATGCTGAATTAGCATATTGCTGATTTTGCTGATTTCTGTTTGTCTGTGTGCTGGAAGATTTGAGCATTCATCTCTAGGAATTTGCATAGGATGTTAAACAATCTGATTTAGTGGCGCCCATAAGAGTGAGGAAATTGCCCAGCTGAGGTGAGCAGGAACATCACAACTCAGACCTGCTACAGCAGCCTGCCTGTGAATCTGAATTTTTTCTTTTAAGCACAAAATACAGAGAAGATGTTTCCAACTGGTAATAAAACAGTTGCCAGGGAAAGTGAATTTTAAGTACCTTTCTGAGGTTATGGAAAACATTTACCTTTGTTTTTGCTTCAGAGTAAACTTTCCTCATTAATCTTTTTTTTAGTAAATAATGACTTAAAAAAACTTCCAGATAAGTTTTCAAAATGAAAATGATCTCTCTTAGATTTTTTTTTTTTTAAGTTGGACATTGGATGCTTAAATTCTACTTCTATTTGTTGAAGTGTGGATGATTTGGGATCATCCTTTTTCAAAATTTCTCTTTCCCAATATGTTCCTTTGGCTTCTGCATCCTTTTGGATAAGGAAGACTTGTAGAATTACTAAAAAAACCCCTAATTCACTTATACATATGTATTAAAATTATCCGATCAAAATATTTGTGTTGGGAGCACAGGGGTCACAGAAACCTTCTGTCCCCTCCTGCTGTGAGGACAGAGACCCCCACCAGAGAGAGCTGGCTGGGACTGTGCAGTACCAATTTAAAGATGTTATTTTAAAATATCATGTGATGCTGAACTTTTTGTTTTCACTGTTCCTTCGTAGTGATTAAACTAATTTGAAGTCAAGTTAAAGCAAGTCATTAATTAAAGTAAGGAATTTTTGAAGATTTTTTTTCTCCAACTTGAAGAGCTTGAAACTAGTGAACTCCATAGGTGCCTAAGAGCAGAAAACTTGTATTTCTGGTGAATGATGTAGCCAGTTTTAAACCTCTCTCACTGCTCCTTTAAGGATAGCCCAGAACTAAATAAAATAAAATAAAATAGAAGACCTTAAGCTTCAGACCAAAGCTTTGACTTTGAATGAATTGCTGAGGATGAAAAGAGAAGAGGCGGGTGTGTTCTGTTTCATGAAATTTAAAAAACAAACAAACATAAAGTAGTGTCTGCAGTCAGGAGAGCTTCTTTCCTGGAACCAGACATTCATAAACATTCTGGAGGTCTTCACTTGTCCCAAAGTAATTTCATTTTTAGCCCTGTTTGGGGAGTCTTACAACCTCTTCAGAGTTGAAGGTTTTTCTGGAGACCAGAGCTACAGAGCTGCCATGGCTCCGTAACCCTTCGTGCAGCATTCTGTGTCAGAGCATGAGGGCCAAGGAGTTGCTACTTTCTGTAAAACTCAACAGGAACAGGAATCTGATAGTACAAGTCTGTTTTCTTTTTGAGGTGTGAGGATCCCATTTCTCTTGTAACCAGAAAAATAGATAGTTAAATAGCATTATGCCTAATTGTATCCTTCTTTCCCTCCCCTCCTATTGACACTATAGGAAAAGGCTTGACAGTGACATCTCAAACTAAACTTCCTCCTCAGGGACTTGGTTACCAGCAGAAATGTTAGGTACTTGTTTGAAATCTTGGGAAACTGAAAGGGCCAAGCTTTAGGCTTAAAGAAAAATAAAAAAGTTGTTCTTATATGATATGTACCTACAGGAAGCCATCAGATGTCCTTCTCAATTTTATGATAAATGATAAATAATAAATGCTGGGGTTTGGCATTAGATCTTAAATGGTGTTTGAATTAAACACTCGTAGCTGGATAAAATGGGCTTAGACAGGCTTTACTTTGTTTTGGTGCTCTGGAACTAATCATTTACAAATTGCTGAGCTAAGGGGCACAAATTAATGGCATTCCAGCATCTTAAAACATCCCTTGCTATGTCATATTGAAAAAAATGTGTATTTTGTGTTCAGATGCTATGAATCTCAAAAATATTTCATTTATGTGAGACGAATAGAATCAAGGCAGAAGCTGAGTTGATGGTTTTTGTCAGTTACTTTCAGTTATTTTGAACACTGCTGTGTATTTTTGAGTAGCACAGAGATCTTTACAATGTTTACAAAATTACTTTCTAGTAAGAAGCTGCAAAGAATTTTCTGCCATAGTATTTTTCCTATGTAGGGTTTTAAAAATATTTTAAATGGAGGTATGGGTATCACAAATTTACTCGCAAAAAAATTCACTATACATCAAAATGTTTACTTCTTAACCCCATTTCACTTTTGCTAAGTTTTCAGATTTGTTAAAGTAACAATGTCTTCTATTGCAGAGTGTTGCGACTTTCCAAGGATTCAAAGATATTTTGCAGGGATTCTCAACTTACTATTATACCATTTATGAAGGAAATCTTCTGTTTCATAGTAGGATGTTTTCAAATAATGTTGAATATATGTTTCATAATTGTTTTATTGTACCCAGGTTTTTTTTGTAAAATGTGTTTTGGGTAGTTACATTGTAGCCTTCTTCCTGCATGTGGGTAGGAATATTAACAAGCCTTTTGGTTCTTATGTTGGACATTATTTAATTTTAATTTGCTTTTTCAAAGTAATTAAATGGAAGATGGATAATTTACTTTATTGACCCCGAATCTGTCCTTTGACATCTATTGATAAATCTAATATAAAAACTGACAGTGACTTTTCCCAGACATATCTCTTGATAGAGACACATATTGGTATCAATTTTGTACATTTTAAAGTGTGGCCTTGACTATTACAAATCTTTGTCCAAAAAAAACCTTGATGGGCCACCTCTGGTTTACCGGCTTTTGGCATTCATATTTGTGATTTTTTTGAGGTTCTGCTGCCAGGTGCCATTGCCATGGAATATTTAGTCATCAGGCCTTGGGGCTGTTTCAGTTTGCCAGGTTTCTGTCTAATCTCCCCAAATTCAGCAGTAATGCTGCCCAGGATAGCTGGAAGCAGCAGTGGGACTAGAATTATCCAGGTTCGCAACTTTTCCAGCACTGGGTGTAGACAAAGGCAGGAGACCAAGGTGCAGCAGATGTCATGTCCCATTTGCAGACCCGAGGCATGGTTATGTGAGGGCTGTGCTGGATACTCTGCCAGTGTGGGCTGGAGGGGATGGAGCAGGAAAAAAGTGGCTCTTCTTATCTTCCCACCCCCCTATTTCTCATATGCAAACACGAACAGCACGTCTTCTAGGGTTCTCTATTTTTGTCCTGTGTTTCTTCTGTTCCCACCTCTGGCAGCAAGGCTATGTTGAGGTTTGCACGTTCTTCCTTGAGGTGGCAAAAACTTGATCTTTTTTCAATTTCTTTTTTAATATGTATCTAAAGCCTTGAGCAGGTGGATGTAGGTTCATGTAGCACCTGTGACCAAAAACTATGTAATGAAGTCCAGACCTGCTTTTACTTTGAATATTCCCTTCCAAAAAAAAAAAGTTATTTTTCTTATGTGGTTTCTGGAGGTTCTTCAAAGAAAACCCTGCTGTGGTTGTAACTATTCTCTCCACTGCTACCTGCCTCATTCCCACATTACTCTGTCATTGCAGGTGCCCAGGAGGAGCCCTTTGTCCTCCAGAGCTTGTAGGTCAGTCATTTTTACTAGCACATCTTCCATCAAGGAAAGGGAAACCAGATGTTTTTATTTGTTATCTGACTATCATGTAATCTCTGTGGAAGTGTAGAAAGTGCCAGTGGTGCATAGGTGTCCTCAGCACCACCACCTTGCACTCTCCCATCTCTGCAGGCATCTCCAGCGGTTCCAGGGTCACTGGAGAAGCACAGGTGGGCCACCTCTAAGCAGTGTAACCCTAATAACCTTGCACATAAAGACCAATCAGTTTTTTCCTCCCTACCCCCCAGCAAGTGATGAGAATTAACAGACCATACCAAAGTATTGATTAGAGAATTCGTTAGAGAGCAAAAATTGGATGTGACCAATACTGTAGCCTTCAAATTCTAATAAATCCTAGCTCTCTGTGCATCTTCTACCACAACATGAGAGTTACAGAGCCTGGTGTTTGGGTTATATGTGGTAGTGTAAGCGCCACTTCAATGTTGTGCCTTCAGAGTTGGCAATTATCCTGATCAGAGTAATTAGAGGTACTTGTGGGGGTAGTACTTGTGTCAGTCCCCCCCACCATGTGTATACAGCTTTTCTGTTGCTTTAACAATGCCATGTCATAGTAGGCATTACAGGTTTAAGTTTCTTCCTTGGCACTTAGAGTGTAAGTCCTAAAATAAACTGATTTATTTGTAGAGATGTTTTGCATTTAGGTTATTGTGTGTTTTGAGCAGTTGCTGCAAAGTACCTCATTTCCAAAAATCACTCCCTGAAACTCACTTTGTTCTGCCTTGTGCCTTAAATCATGGAGATACATATGTGCTTAACTCAGAATTTTCACTGTGTTTGGTATTTCGATGGTGAGACTGAGTGAGTAATAAGTTATTTTATGTAGAAATTGCATATATGGCTCAGAGGAGCTTAGGGGTCATGTAGTTCATGACTACTCTTTTGTAAAACTGGATATTCTTATACCTCGTCCATTCCTGGCATATCTATCTATCTCTGTGTACTTTAACCTCTTAAAAACTGGTACTAACTTTTCTGGTTAACTTTTCCTCCCTAATGCATACCAATCTTCTTTGCTGCAAAGTAAATCCATTAGTACAAATCTTGCTTTGATAAATTTGGAAAAGAAGTGTTCCCTCTCATCTCATCTCTTCTTTTCAATAAGTAGTCCTAGTACTCCTAAGCCTCTTTTCTTGAAGCACAATACATGAAATAGCATGAACCAAATTAAGAGTAGGACACCTACTGCACCAATACAGACTGGTGAATAACCACTTAAAGAAGTGTCATTGCATAAAAGGGTGTGAGGGTGACCAACTACAAACTGACATCAAGTCTGTTGTAAAACAGTTAACATTGTTTTGAGATGTACAGGAATATCCTATTCATGTGTTCGGTTGCCCTGTTTTAAGAACAAGATTTTGTAGCCAAGCCCTGCTGAATTATTCTTGCTGAACTTTGCACCAGTGCTCCAACTTAGGACTTGAACAGGGAATGTTTGTCTCATGCAGTGTCTCAGGTTGAGTTTGAAAATAATGTGGTTGTTGTCCATCACCTAAGTCTGCAAAGAACACACTAGAGTGCCCTGGAATTTGAAATAACTTCTCTTGGGTCCAGCACCTTAGCCCAGTCCGATGTTGACACATTAGAAACCTGCTCTTGACATGTGTCGTCTTCCTACTTTCATGTCATGGCCTTTTAATCTCCTTACCTATAGTGCATTTCCACAGTCTGTCTTTAAGTAAAATAGCAAGGCTTTTTTTCGAGTTGCGTAACTTCAGTTCACCTATAGCACACTTACTGCTTTTCTTGTGTCAAACCAGTTTATTTGCCAAGGCAGGAAAAAAAAGTGACTTTTCTAACCAAAATGTTCCTCCCTTGCAAAAAGCTGTCTTGTGGTGGTGAGTCAGCAATATTTAATACCCTTCTAGAAGCTAAAGTTGGGGAGAATAGTCTAAACGTTTTTCTAACACTTTTTCTGGTTTCTTTCTCATGTCATCACACCTCAAAAGGGGATTTCTAATTCAGTGAGACCTTTCCAACCCTTTGAGTTGAAGATAATTGCTAATGGCTTAGAGCATGCTCTAGAACAGACAAGAACTTTAATTATGCAAATTCTTCCAGGCTTTGCCATCTTCAACACTTTTATTCTCAGTGGTTGTTTTCCCAGTTGTATACTTCTCCAAAGCATCTGCCAGCTCTTTAACTGAACATCATAACCATCTTTTCATTAGCTGTTTATTTACTTTCATCATGCCTGCTCTGTCCTTTCTGTTTCTCCTAGTAGGGCCATAGAATTTCTTCTATATTTTCTCTTTGGTTACTTTTTTACCTAAACTTCTGTGACTCTTTTTTTATGCTAGTTGTGTGAATTTTATTCACTTCTAGTTTTGTAAATTTGTTTCTCAAACTTCCTGCTCAATAATCTGTACTTTGGTTTAGGCTATTTAATTTCTCATCACATTTTTTTGATAGAATACAAAATTAAACTAACCATAGTACTTTACTGGTTTGATTGAACATCTGTCAAATTTGTAGTACCCTTGAAAAGAATAAATAAAGCTTTGAGACCACTTGCAGGATACTGCTGGGTGGGCTCTATACAAAGAGAGCACAACTAACGCTTCCTCCTAATATCGTCCAAAACTCATCTTTATTAATGAAATTCTTGAGTGGGACGGTGAGGTGTCTTAACATGTCTTATTTGAAGTAGTTCCATATTTTTAAAAAATCAATTGTAATGTTAAGTCCTACAGGACACTTGTGGCAGTCTGTATAACTCATTGTTTAGCATCCTTGCTGACAGTCTAGGTTTGTTACTGGAGGTGGAGTAACATTTTGAGGGGTTCCACTCTGGTTTGGTTTCCAGCAGATGATGGTTTCAACTGGGGTAAAACAGAACGTGTGAGGTTGTTTATTGAAATAGGGAGTGTGTGTAAACTAACAGGCTATCTTGGGACATCTGTATGGTGGAATAAGGTGCTGTGCTGGGCTATAATGGCAGTTTGTTTTGTAGCTGTAGTTGAGGATCCTTTAAGATTCAGTGGCTTATCTATATTATGCAGTTGCCTTTACTCCAGTAAAGGTGTGAAGGCAGATTTCTATGTGTTTCTCTCAGCAGAAGCAAAGTATTCAAAGATTAAAAAAACCCCAAAAAATTTAACTATGCATGAAGGTGAAAGTAAAGTTGTTGCATGCAGAACAATAAAAAACTACATTAATTTTAGTATTGCTCCAAAAGAACAGAGTTAATGGTGAAAACATACTGAAAAGAACTGAACAAGACTATTTTTTATGTTTAGAACTACAAGAGGTAGGTTCTTGGCGTAAAGGTGAACTGGCTGATTTTAGATTAGGGTGTCTTCCCTAGTTAACCATAAGGATATAATTAGCATTTAATGCTCAAACACTCATTGTGCACTGTATTGCTGTCTTTCTATTCCTTAATAGAAAGTGTTTTCTGACTGAGAGATAGTCTTAACTTCATACTGGTTATAAATATTTGATCAAGTACTTGATCATCTCTCGAGCCATGGGGAATCAGCAAGTCTGGCAGAAATCATACAAGCTGTACATGCAGTTTTATTTTGAAGTGTGACAGATGTTACGATGAGAAAGGGAGAGAAAATGTTCTTTGAGCATTTGTGATAAGTACGGTACAGGTTCACGTGTTAATCTTCAAGATAAGGCCTGAGAGGAGACTTCTTATCCAAAAGGGAAAGACAAGTTTGGAAGCAGAGAGTCATGATGGACACCTTCTCTTTCTTCTTTTCCCCTCAAAGTGTACCTATAACTTAAAAAGTGGTGTTTTGCTGCTTTCAAAAGTTTTCCAACCAATATACCATCATTCATTCAGATTCACATTTTCACTGATGTTAATGCATGGCATATTTAGAATATGATTTCTTTCCTAACCAGTACTGTCAAAATTCAGTATAGAGTCCTAGACTTGTACATAATTTAGAGCTTGCTAGGCTACTGTAGAATATTTTTGTAGTGAAAGTGCAACTTACACTGGAAAAAAAAAGTGCTGTAAGACTAGTATGAATAATTTCAGATTAGTGGTAGTCTCTGTTTTGGTATGTGCTTGGTGTTTTTGCTGGTATCTAAAACAATTCTTTCTCAGAGAAAGATGATTGGGAGCATACAGAGTGTCTAGATCCCAGAAAAACAAAGTATGTGTATTTATGTAATAGTCAAATGATGTGGCTTATAATAAATGACAGGATGGTAGGAACATGAGTGGGAGGAAAAAAGCGGGGAAAGTTTATGTTTCATGATGTGAAATAAAAGTGGTTTTCCCATTTTTTCTTTTCCCTGGATAATTGCAGATAGTGAAAATTCTTATTCAGCTGAGGGCAGTGTTTTAAAGGGAAAAATTGTAGTCAGAATAAATTCCACTTTTTAACAGCAGAGGTCAGAATATGTCAAGAGATATGAGATCAGTTTTGCAGTGACACTCAGATTGTGTATGAATTCCCTCTTGCTGTCAATGCAGGCTCTCAAACTGAGGCACCAGGCCTGGAGAATACTGTCCAGCATAAGATGCATGAGTTTTTAGCAGCATATTCATGGGTGCATGCCTTAGTTAAAAAGACATTGTATAGATGTATCACTTTGGACTTTCCACAAGTTAGACTTGTGTTACGGTTCTTCTGCATGCACATCTCCATATATTGTGTAGTACAAACAAAGAAATCTTTAAGCAACCAAGTATTTTACAAAGCTTGGTATACAGGCACAGGAGGAAGTGGTGGGTGACATTTCTCCTTTCTGTAATGGTTTCTTATGCAAGAGAACTGTTCATGAAAAGATGTGTTGCTCTCCCTATCTGTGTTTTTTACCATTTAATTATAGAGAAGGCTAGAACACCTCTGCTCTAAATATGAAAGTACTGGTATCCTCCCTCCCCACCCTGCAAACGTGCTGACATACCTGGTGCATGTTACCATCACACTGAGAATGCTGGGTGAGATGGACAACTAGTTTAACTCAGTGGGGTAATTCCTTTGTTAGTCTGTAAGTGTTGTGCAAGTCACGGTCAAATGCTTCAAGATGAAATTATATCCAACTTCTTGTTCTAACAAATTATCTAAGAGTATGTATGCCCAATAAAACACATGATTTTGTGATGCCCCCAAAACCAGAATTAAATCTTGCATTGGAAATAGCATCAGTGCTACAAAGTATCATTCCTTTCTCTCTGGAATTTTGAATTAAAAAATCCCCAGGGATATCATTCTGCTTTGATAAAGCAGTGACCTAATGTTAAAAGCTCTTCCCAGTTTTGTTTTTTGTTACGGTAGGAGAAACATCTTTGTTACTGAGCTTTAAATAAAATAGTAAAAAAGTTCATGTAGAAATCCTAATCACTTACTAGATCAAGCAGCAGAAATTGGCATAACTTCATGCAACATGTATGGAGTAAAATATTTAAATTGGGGGCAGTCTGTGCTTTGTCTGTTGCTAGGCAAAATTTCAGACATTCTTGGAGTCTGCATGCCCTGGAAGACAGCTGGTCACAGAAACCATTGTGGCTCAAACCCGAAATGCCTGAGGCATCTTGCCTATGGTGGAAGAAGATCTCAGTCTTCCAGGGCATAGATAATTCTGTCTCTGAAAAACTATATGGGTTACTGATGGTATTTCTCCATGTAATGCCTTTTTATTTTTAAAGACAAAATAAAGTTAAGCTAAAGACAAAAAATGCCCAAAGTACATGCATCTGTTCATAATCTAAAAGTAGTTACAAGGTACAAACCTAATCCTACTAAATTAATAAAAGAGAGTGGTCTTTCAAGACTGTTTTTATATCTCTGGATATATTTTCTAGTGCAATTTGCCTGCTTGTATATCAGTGCTTTTCTTGTGTGTGTTTTGTGGAGCTTTTTTAATCACTGTAGATGTATCATTAGGGGAGATTATGTGTATATATGTGAACCAGCCCACTACTGATTTGAAACAGGACTTAAGGTCAGAGTGTGTCTTTGAGAAAGGATGTATTTGCCATATGCAGATAAATTCTTTAGTACTCTGCTGACTTGTTTTCCTCTGAACAACAACAAAAAAAGTTTTTTCATCAACATGGAATTTTCTAACAATATCAAAAGCTGGATATGGAGGATTCACATTTTAAATGCTTAATGGGTTGAATATGGAGACTGTGATGTAAATTTTTGCCTTTCCCTTGCAGAATATGGAATTGTTTACAAAGAGTCATGAACATTTCTGCAAGGATGTCATAATAAATACAAGCAAATTATAATTGCCTTATGTAATAAGGGGGAGATAGACTGCTTTTGACTAGTAATTAAATCCTACCTCTGGGCAGTGTACGTAGCAACTCTGTGTAGCTGCTGTGATAGTCAATCTTATCTTGGGTTCCTCCACACACCCAAGCAAGGAGGCAAGCACTCTGTCAAACCAGTTTGGCTCCTCAAATAATTAAATAAATAAAGCTGCATTTGCAGAGGAGCAATGAAATGGCTGGAGGAAGTGTCATGCTGGAGGTGGTTGAGTAATGCTTGGGTCATATGTGATGCTCACCCTGGATCAGAAGTGGAGTGATGATGAGTGATGATGTTTAAGGGGAAAAGGGGATGGGAAGGGGGAAGTGTTAAAAGACTTTGGGAGAGCAGCAATTGTCACTTGTGGCTTCTCTTCTGGACCTCCGTGCTCTTCACCTCAATTATTTAATTGTAGTGCAGCAATTATCCCTGCGTGGGGCTGCCTGTGACTGGCAGCTGATAGTGCAGCTGCTGTCTGTGGTTTTGCAAACCATGCATCAGAGATCCCTGGAGGATGAGAGCTGGCTAGTGCTGTTTGGCTTAATAAATACTCCATCAGCTTCACCAGAATGTTCAGATAGGAAGGAAACGTGACAGGGCAATGTGGTGCTTGAAGAGGGACCTTTTCAAGTCATGTTACGTTGTTAAACAGGGTGAAGTCCTGATTTTGAGGTCGTTAGTAGCCTGATCCCTGATTTCTGCTAGCAATGACATTTGATTTTTTTGTAAAGGCAAATATATCTCAAACAGTGAAGGAGTTTGATTTTTTTTTCTTTGTTTTGGCAGGGGAAATATATCTATGATTACGTATAGTGTGTGGTTACTTTTCAGGGTGGCACTGTGCCTGCTGTGAGATGATGGAAGGGTCTTGAAGGAGGTGTAGCTATAACAGGATCCTCTGAAAAGCTGAAAGCTGTGTGTTCAAGCACAAGAACATGTTCATTTCAGATTTCTCAAAGTATAAAGACACTTGACTATCTTGCTACTTGTTCACCAAATATTCCTTTATATTTAAATGCTCTGAAAGGGCAGCATTCATATTTTGGAACTCTTCAAACACCTAATCAGTGACAAGTGTTGGTCAGCAAAACTTGCTGAGTCTAAACTTCTTTATTCCTTTGCCCAGACTGATACTCTGCCTCCTCTAGTTGTTCTCCTGTCATCTTTTCAAATGCACGCCATCCTTTTGTGGTTCCCTTGGACTTGAATTTCCTCCACAGCCGTCCTTCCTCCTCTGACTGCAATTATTTAATTTCTTTGCCAGAGGCGATTTCTTTCATCTCCTGCCAAGGAGAAGGACTGCGCATAAGCACAGAGCCTGTGGTCATGTGTGGTACGTGATGTCTCCCATTAGATGGTGCTGTGCAGCAGTGGCAATGGCCTCTGCCGCCCAGCGCTGGGATACAGGAGCTCACACCTGGAGTGCAACATCCCTACGAGCCTTGGGACCGGGAGCATTGGAAAGTCTTGCTCCCAGTATAGTAACTTGGTCCATGCACAGTGCTTTTCAAATAGCACGATATAATTATTTGTATGTGTTTATATTCCTTTCAATTCCATATTTTATAAGTTTCCCCAACTACCAAACAAGAGCTTTACAGTCTTGCTTTTGTTTTTATTCAGACAGGTCAGATCAGTGGAGTTCTTCTAAGCTAACCCCTCCCCCTGAATTATTTAAATTCCAGGGAAGAGCATAATATTTCTCCAGCTGAAGTCAGCATTAATTTCAGTGACTTCCACTTGATTGTTTATTTCTACACAATTGCTGCTAGATAGTATTGAAATTTCTAAACTGCATTGTTTAAGCACTGCAGTTAATGCCAAGTGCCATAGTTTACTGAGAAGTGATGTTGTGACTATTTTTCCAGGCTCTGTGCATGACACTAATTGCCTTTACGGTGTCTTTGACCCTGTTAAATGTTCGTTTCCACACAATTTCTTTTTTCTCTGTCCATCTGTTTCCTTGTTAATGAGCTAAGAGAACCTGGTGAAATGGCTTGGAAAGCAGCGTGTGTAGGAGAGAGAGATATAGAATTCAGGGGATGTGGGGACAGGAGGGAAGATGTGCAGAGAAGGCTGTTGGTTCCCTGAACCTCGTGTGCACACAAATGGGTGTAGTGTGAGAGGGAGAAGGGGGAGTGTTGGTGAATGCTTTGGGCTGAAATGGACTCAATGCACACCTCAGTATGCATGCTGCTCAAAGTACTGCTTCCAGGCTGAAAACTTTGAAAAGATTGACAAATCTCTAGTAATAACAAGAAACTATTTTCATGCATGAATAACCTTGCTAAACATGTGAAAACAATTGTATCTAAAGCATTTCCCCTTTGTGTGCATTTTCTTTTATCTAATGCCTTTTTTCCTCCTCCTGCTGAATGTCATTTCAAGACCTTGTTGTTAGCTCCCTGGTTTGCTCATGGCACCAGCGCTGGTCTCTGGAGAAGCATGGAGAAGTATTTAAAATATACAAAAAATCAAAGTATTGAATACACCCAGGATCAAGGCAGTCAATTTGTAAGAGATAACTGTAATCTAGGGCAGAAGCATACTCTGCTCTTGGCCATTTCATCTGGTTCTCTGTATCTCTCTGCCACTTATATAAATAATCCCAGCAGGGACCTGCTTGCAAATAGCACCAGAGTTTTAGCACGTTTTTCTTAATCAGCAGAAGCAAAGACATTGTTTTCTTTAAGGTCCTTCCTGTAAAAATAGATGCCAATGGATTGAGAGCCTGTATTGAAATTTGCAGCATAGACTCCAACCTAGAATTATAATAGTATAAAACTGAATTTAGGAAATATAAACATTCAAAGGCTTTTTACAGTTTGCATTTATCATTTTTTTCTAAATGAGCAATATCAAAATATTTAGAGATTCAATTACACTGAAATGGAGACATTATTTAAAATACTAAATATAAAATAATAGATTAAAATGTTAGACAAATGTTATTTTATTACATCTCCGGCAAAAAAAGTCTAAGCTGGTATTTGCTTTAGTTCTTTTTTTATGTTTGCCCTAGACAAATATGATTTTTATTATCGTAAAATTTTATCTGTTAATATTGCAAGTAATGCCTCTATTTGCATTGAAGCTTTTAAAAACAATTTTATTTCTTCCCCTGTTCCCCTGAAAGCAAACTGCTGCAGTTGTCATAGGCTTTTCCTTCCTCCTTCAGCAAAAGAAATTATACAGACAAATTTTGCATAGAGTTTTTTGGGGTGGAGTTTTTATTGTTGCTGTCTGAACTTGAAGTTCTTTGTGAGGGCAGGTGACTCCCTATCCCATTGGTCACGTACTGCCTGGCTGCCAGGACGCTGCATCACTGGATCTTTGGGTATGCTAAGCCTCTCAAGAATCTGCACAAAAGTCTGAACGTTGTCCTTTTCTTATCTCCAGCATGCTGTGGCTCCAGCCCTTCTCTGATGCTTGAAACCCTGTTTCAGTTGATATGCTTATTTTTGGGGCAGGGGAGAGGTGGTGGGTTGTGTGTGAGTGAGTTACATTGAGATGGGGTTGGGTTTTTAAATTATTTTATTTTATTTTATTTTTTTATTTATATTTAGTACTATATTAAAGCACAAATAGCCTGGATGATTTCAGAACACTTTATAAATGCAGACCCTTCACATGGGCGTGAGGAAGAGAGTGGGAATAGAAGCTCTGGTGCTATTTCAGGACAGCAGGAAGATCGTGGCTTTCTCCTGTGACTGGACTGCTCAGCCAGCCATACAAAGCCTTCTCTGTCTTAAGTCTTCTCCCAAGTCCTCTTTTCTAAGCTGTGTTGTTGCTGATACTCTTCTAGTATTTTTATTTCAACATCTGGAGGGAGATATTGAGAATATACTGATATTCTGTCCAGGACAACCTTTTTTTATGCCCCAGGTGGACACTACACAGGATGTAGCTATGCATGTATTCATTTATCCAGCTGCAACAGCTATGAATGGATTTGTCTCTTGACTGTTTATTCCCCAACTTGGAAAGGTGTTAACGACTTGAGGTCAGGTAACAACCAGCGCAGTGCTGAACACGAGGTGTTTCAGAAGAAAGAATGAGAAATGGTGTATGGAGTGACTGACTTTTACAATGGGCAAGTTCAAAATCTGGCTAGCACGAGAGCGCATATATCATGAAACATGGTCATTAAAAGATATCTAAGTAGCGAAACTGGAATTTCTCCTTGTAATTTCTTCTGTTATCTCAGTTGATGACTTTTCTGGAAACCATTCCTTCATAATTCTTGTTCCTTGGGTATGTTTAACTGTTTTCTCTGTCAGAAAGAAGCACTGAAGTCTAGTACACCACTGTTTTACTGTGAATTAGTTGAAAAAGACAATTTTCAATAAAACAGTTTTTTACATACTTATGGAATTCAGTGCTTGCTTTTTGCTTATTTCAGGGGTGAACAGAATGTTTCGATGTTTGTTTTTTCATGGCTACTTTATCCTTTTCTCTGTTTAATAAGGAACATTTGTGGTTAAGGGGCCCAATGCCACCATTCTTTTACCACAAACCACTAAACTAGTACGGAGGTCAGCTGGAAAATTTTAAAATACTAATTTTAGCATTCTGTTGTCTTGGGAAAGTGAATAAATACCCACTTTTATTTAACTGAAATTAATTGTAAATACATATGAGAAAGTGAATGTGTGGTTAAAGTTGAAATCGGCATGCATCACTTAAGGTGGTGGCTTTAGAGCTTGCGTGCATTTAAATGGTGTTAACAGAATTAATAGTTTCCCAAGAAATCAGATGTACCTATGTAATTAAAAATAAAATGTCAATGATTTCTATTTTTCCAGAGATGTATAGTCATTCAGATCTCACTGTGCATTTGCAAGCTTTGTGTTTCTGGAACACCTACCTCCATCTAGTTGATGCTGCCCATATCTGCACATACAGGAACACTTTTTTATCACACAAAGTAATGTGTGTTGGTTTTCCTAGTTTGACACCTGTCAGTACAGTCATCAGGATAAACAACAGTAGGTTTATTCATCTTATTTTCCTTTGTGGGATGATCTTATTTGTGGGGGGGAAAAAGCTCGACTGAGTTGATTGACCCCAAATGTTTATCCTGACTCTCTCTGCAGCATTGTTTCACCAAGTCAGGTGTTCCCTGGCCTATTGGAAGGAAATCTTTGGTCTCCTCCTTCAGATTGTGTTTCTACATGTGGTTTGACAGAAAAGCTGAAAAGAGCAGAGTATTAGCATCTGATGAGCAGAGATCTGTGCTTTTCACACCGACTACACCAGTAATCTGTTCCCTTCTTGCTTGCCCTTTATTCATTGTTTTTCTTCATCTTTTGTAAGAATGTAGCTGTATGTTATTTCAGGAGCCTTGGTATGTTTGTCCAGAAGGCATACCACAATAAGACCCCATCATTATGTTGATGATAGAAAATAAGAGTTAAGACTTATTTTTTTTTCAATAATCAGCCATTTCCTTTTATAAATATCTGTTCTGGTTTGCTATCAAAGGCAGTTTGGGCTGAAGACTGAAAAAATTCTACATTCTCTGAAATGTAATGATGCCTAGGGATTTGGGGTATGGGGTTAAACAGGGGAGTACAGCCTTGCATTGAACAATAGAGTGAATTATTCCAATTGAAAAATGTTACTGTTGTGGAGATAAAGAGGAACATTGACATGGTCCACCATAAGTGATCAATGGCAAAATGTTTCTTCACCTTCCTCCTTCTTGCTTTTGCTATGCAGTTAGATTATACAACACATTTATTAACGCCAGCCACCCCAGTTCTTTTCCTCAGTGGAATCGTGCCTGTGATGGATTTTAGCCATGAGGTGTGGGGATTTGAAATTAAGAGCTTTTTTTGTAGAAATCCGGGTCTTGCTCAGTTGTTAGGTTGGGCGATATCATAATTTCATCACTGGGGAGCTGACTGGGAAAGCCTCTGTGAGTGCCAGCTTCTTGAGCACTTGACTGATTGATTCCTCAGGAGTTTGCTGGACTGTGAATTAAATTGTTGATTGGAAGGGAAGATAGCAGCATTTTTCTCACAATAGCAGCATTTTTCCACAATGACCTTGCCCACTTGGGACCTGGCATCCCTGCTGCTACCAGAAATGAAATGCCAGTAGTATTTTCCCATGAATGGAAGCTTTGAATGCCCACTATTCTGTACATTTTCCTGGGGCTCAGCATTCAGAGACACAGATCCTGCTGGCCTCAAAAATGAGCTGCTCTTTTCTACTGCTTGACCTTGAGAAATCTAGTCATCGCTATGGTTGGGCTGTTTGCTGCAATGCCAAAAGTTTTCTACCCAAATGGCTGATTTTGAACTTGTGTTCAAGACTGTGTACAGAAACCCTCTAAATATGGGTCCTACTACCTGCCCTTTGGGAGGGACTTGGGTAAAGCAAATTACTGCAGGAAAAAACTGCAGCAATGTTATGGGGTTTGTTTTTTTTTTTTGTTTTTTTTTTTTTAAAGGGAGGAGACTTAAAAATTTGGGAGGAGAAGACTGTATGGGAAGTCTGCAAATGACAAACAGCGTAAGCTATTTACTTCAAAGCATAAGGACAGCATTTTCTGGTAGCTACCACACACGCCATTAAAAGACAAGCTTGTGTACTTCATAGTGTTTAAATGGAACTGCAAATAGCCATGAAAAGGGAAGGTAAGGCTTTGGATAGTGTGTCTGAGCACAGGAGGGAGAAAAAAAAATCCTTACTGCCTTTTTTTACTTCTTTTTTTGATGTTGATCTTCTTTCATGATGGACATAAAAAATCTGTCAAGTGAGGTATAGCATGTTTTATATATAAAATGCAGTGGACTAAAAATACAATTTGAAAAGGTGTTGTGAATCTACTTCTAGGCCTGGTCACGCTGTACAGGTGCCAGCACACTGGGAGTTGCCTGCATGCTTGCTTGTTGGCTGGGGTGTAGCCTGTGTATCTCCTTGTGCACCTTGCAGTAGCATTCTGGAGCAATTTAGTAGTACATTGGGTGAAGGCAGTTATAGCCAAAGGAGTACTGTAAACAGAGGAACAACATGCTGGGATTATTTAAAGATTGAGCCATTTGCCATGTAGTCGGATCCAGATTTTCAGTAATGGGTAGGGAGAAGGAAGGCCATTGGAAAGGCAGGAATTCAGACATTCATGTGTACGTGAGGTGATCCGCTCATGCAGGCATTATGACAGAAACTGGCAGGCGTAGCCATAATTCTGTACTGGGGATGGCACCCTTGCGTCACCTTTGCATTACTGTCCCAGTTCCCTGCAGAAGATAGGCAGTCCTTTCTGCAGCATGTAAAACTTGGCTTTTCTTGCTGCAGCCATGCTGGGGATCTGAAATTGATGAATCAGTGTTGATCTGATTAATTGCCATCTGATTAATTGTTTGCCCCATGAGATCCTGGAATAAGCCTGTGTTCAGGCAGTTGCTATCATGTGCAGTTCAGTATCTTGAATCTTCCTTCCATCCCTAACCTACATCCCTGTGCCAGGGAGTTGGGTGCTTCAAGCTGATGCAAGGAGCATTTCTCTCAAATTGATGCACAGGGACCGTGCATGATTTGAGATGGTGTAGTCTAAAGGCAGGGTGGCAGAGGAGCTCTGAATGAGGCGGAGAGAGCAGGCTGGATGGCGAGCACCTGTATCAAGGCATGGCTGAGATTACAGGCTGGGCGTGATACAGTACTGCCGCCTTGTCTCTGGGCAGCTAACGCTTCTGTGATGGAGAACTGGTCAGCCAGCATGCCTGGGTATGTGGTATGATTCTTGCATTAGATGGGCAGAGTCTAGCTTGGCTGTTTCCATCACAGCAAAGTTGAATTGAGAAACCTACCCTTCACTTTGAGTTTCGTGTGGTGGTAAACATCAACTGGCCTGTGGTACCACTGCCTTTTTGCTAAAGCCGTTCAAACCTGTGTAAACTACGGAAACAACTTGCCCTGAACTCCCTCAGTGGTGTTTTTTATTAACACTGAAAAAATCTTTCAGTTTTGGATAGATTTTAAGGCAAAGAAGCCCTGCCTTATGATCAGCCTCCAGTACAGCAAGCCAAAGAAATGTACTCAATGATCATTTTGGTATTGAGGCGTATAATCAGCGTATTCTCTGCTATGTGCTTTTTGCTCAGTCCATGATTATTTTGATGTCATGCCATGCTCAGAGTGGTGATCTTTGATTATTTCTTTTTGATTTGTCTCCTCCTACAGGAATCACAGCAAACCTGAAAATAAAGTAGCCCTCTGTGTGTAAGCATTTTTAAAATGTCTAAATTTAAATAAAGACTTGATTTGCATATTGTTTGAAGAAAATTGCTTGGACCTGGCAATTGCAAATTACCAAAGTATTAGGAGATGCTGTCTTTCAAAAACAAAATTAAAGTGTTTTATAGCAGCAATTAAATTTGATTTTATGATATAATGTTTAATTACGTCATTACTCTCTTTCTATCAAAAAAGCAGTGATAGAAGTAGAATATATTCAGCTGAATGGAGGAGAGAAAAGAGATGTAATTTGGAAAGAGATGTTGTTCAAAGATGGATAGAAATCACTCTTGCAAGATATTTTCTTTATTGTTTGGTGGCTCACATGGCTAAGTGGTTGAAAAATTGTCCAAAATCAATTATGACTATTACATAAGAGTACCACACCCAGTATAAGCAGTTTTAATGAATAAACAGTGACTCAGAAATGGTAGACATAGTTTGAAGATGTAATATCTTAGGGTGGGATTCACTTTGTCTTACTTAGGTTCTTGAAAGCCAGGGAAGTCTGAGCCAGTCTATGTCTTTGCATTTTTTTAATGATACCTAGTTCCTGGGTAGGCTTTCGTAGTTACAGCTGAGCTTGAAGCTCTGCACTGGGTGTAAGCCAGATGAAAGTCCATGATGAGAAAAGTCCTCAGTCTCTGTACAAAAGCAGATTTTAAAATGGAGCACTTACTTCTGTGACATCAACAAATTCAAGTTGTTGTGCAACTTGGAAAACATTTTGGTTTCAAGTACCAATGTTAAATTGTTCTTTGAGAATACCTTCTAATTACTTAATTATTAGTTATCCTTTGAAAGTCAGTATTAATGAAACCTAACTTGGCAGAACCAATGCTTTTATTTTAATATCAACAAACCACATAGTTGTCAAAATCAGTGGGTCACAAGATTGGTCTGACAGCTCCATCCTGTATAGCAAATCAGTGTTGATTGCTGCACCAGCTGCACAAATAACTTAGTCAAAATGCTTCCAGTGTAATGTCCTCTAATGTAATTTTAAGAGGTCTGTAAGTCTAATAGAGGCATTTACAGCCTGTACTCAAATTGGACTCAAATTGAAATTCCTGTTCAAGGAAACAGGATTATGCTGTAATATAACATACTACTGCAGCATGACATTCTTGTGTTCTGGAGGGGCTGCTCTGAAGTTTAACTTGTCTTCAGTTCTTCAGTGGCACATGCTCCTTGTCTTCCTGGGAATAATTTTTGAGGAGTGTGGGCCTTAGCTACATACTGCAATTCCAAGACTTTTTTTTTCTTTTTTTTTTTTTCTTTTTTTTTTTTTTTTTTTTTTTCTTAAGAAAAAAGAGAAGAATTTCACTGTGAAGGTTGTTCGTGGATATAGAAGACACTGCAGGTTTGGGATGGGCCCAACTCTTGTTGAAGGAAACATCTCATCATCTCTTGCATGCATGGCTTGCCAGTAAACTCTCTATAAACCCAAGCATGTCAACTGTGTAGTCCTGTAGATGTCAGTGACAACTCCAAAATAAGAACAACTTTGGGTTTCTTAAGAATTGCTTGGAGTTTGAAACATAGCCAAAAAGCTAGAGCCAAGTCCTACAGCCCTTATTACAGTACAGTTCTAATGTATGACATGCAAATGTCAAATTTCTAATTTGCAGAATGAAGGGCATAATTTTCAACTAGGTATTCCTGTTTCCCATATTCCCTAAAACCTAGGGAACACATATATTTATTTTTAAAGTTTCAGTGCTGCTATGCTACACTGGCTAGTTTCCTCAAAATTATTATCACTAAATATACAATTTTGGAAGTAAAATCCCATACCATATTTGAGATAAGGGTAAGTTTCAGATTCTGTGTTTATAAGTGATTATTGATAATTATATTATTAAGATACAACTTCTCCTTTTTTGTAGGAATAGACTGTTATATGAATATTGTATAAAGTGCAGTTCTCCTAGGGGGATCACTATCATCCTTTCTTTCCCTGAATTTTGAATTTTTTCTTATCTTGAGTTGTTATGCTATCATTCATTTTCTGTCACTATTTGTTACATTTTATAAAAAACCTTAAACACAAAAGAAGATTTTTGTAATACCTAATTTTCTTTTCAATAGGAAGATTGAACTTAGAGCATTTAAATGAAAAGAAAACCTATGTTAAAGCTAATTACTTAAACTGTAGGATTTCTGGTGTTACTGTACATCCTTCTTGGAATTTAGAAAAAAATAATAGGGTGATAGTAACAGATCCTAAAAGAGCTCCATCCTTTCCTTTGCTCTTTTTACCAAGCACAACTCATTTTTTTCAGTACTAATTTCCTTAATTACTATGGTAACCAGTAGCTTTGCTCTGGATGCATGCAGGTTCCACAGCATTTTAGCTGTGTGCCTGAAGTCCTGCCCGGGATTGAGGATGGTCAGGATCCCCAAAGGGCAGTTCATAATTAGCTGGTGGCTGAACATGGTGACCTCTAAGCTGAAATAAATACCATTCCTAGTATTTGATTTCTGTTCCCAACAGGCATAAAACCTCTCTTTTGGACTAATGGCAGAATAATATGTCATTTTTTGACTTGCATGTGGGTTATTAATCTGGGCGTTTAGAAGAAATCTGCCAAATTTGGTCCCTTCAGGGAATGTAGGCAGAGGCGGGATCTAGTAGTGGCTCCAAGTGAGTATAGGGCTTGAGCAAATGCTTTATTTTTGGGGGTTTTGGGGTCTTTATGGAAAACTACTTTGCTGAAAACTTGTAGGCACTTCCTTTGGTTTTGGATATCCTAAGTCCTTTATGAGACATTTTTCTTGTTCACTGCTTTTTCACTCTGAATATACAAAGGAGTCCCATTAGTATAGTCCTGCCACTTGCCAAGTAATGGGAATTGATGTGCACGTGGTAATGCAGACTTGGAGTGGTTCTTTAGTCACACTGCCTCAGGTGCAAGTGGCACGAAGAAAACCCGCTATTAAAATACTTCATGCTAGGTATCATGGGTATACACGCTGCAACATGAAGTAGGAGATAAAAGACTTTCTTTCTCTTTTGCATTTCTGTTTGAAATTTATTTTATGCTTTTCAATGTGACTTGTATTGCGTTAGAAAATAGTAAGTATTCCCACAGTATTTAGCTGAAGATTGACTTACACTAGAGGAAACTATTTTAAGATGTTTGATCTGACTTCTTTTGAGGCATAAAGAACTGGCTTGCTTCTTTTGAAATTAATGTAAGAAAACAATAGTATGAACTAAGTGTTAAATCAGGGTTTGTTGGTTTGTTGGGTGTTTTTTAACTACTACTATGATTCTCTTGCTAGTCCTGATTCTGTGTGTGTGTGTCCAATTAAGTCTCAACTCTTATTCTTATAGGCAGTTACTGGGCAAAGCTTTGGAACTGAAGACTTTCGAGCAGCTCTAGAAAATGGAGTCCTGTTGTGCGAGTGAGTAGTGACTTACCTATATAAAAACCCTTCAGGTTAACGTCAGCTGACCTCTTTCCTTCCTGGCCTCTGAATTTTTTTTTTTTAAGTACCAAAAGTATTTTGTAGTAAATAATTTTAATTTTTTTTTTTTTAACGCTTGTTTGTCATGGGAAGTAAAAGCGGCTTTCGGACGTTTTTATTTCCAGATCCATGTGTTCTGTGTGTTGTCCCACTTCTTTGTGTGATACTGAGAGAATTGTGCTGTTGTTGGTTGATTATATTGGGTTTGGTTATAATCTCTGGGCTTTCTCTTTAGCTTGTGCAAGGTGGTGCGGCCGTGACTGGGATCAAAGCACTGTTACCCCTATACCCACTGTTGTTGTGTGGGTTTGGAATTCTGTCCTCCATCCCCAGCCCTTGAGTGTTGGTTCTACAAATCCTGAAAGTACCTATTCCTACCACAGAACCTTACACTCAGCTTGTTTTGGAGCACTTTCTCTAAGAAGCTTCCTTGTGCTTATATGTTGTAGGCTTGGCAGTGATGAGACTTGCCTGGTTTCGTTGCTAGACTGAGTCAGAGGTCTAAAATGTCCATTCATCAGGTCTCATCCACATATCTGTAATTGGCTTTGTACTTACTGGAACAGGTTTCCAGGACTGGAAGTCGTGCTAATCCCTTAGTATTTTAAGGAACAGGAGTCATAAATGCCATTAGAACACCAGTGCAAGAGAAATCTCATTAGAGAACTACCTGGGATATTAAAAAAAAAAATACTACAAATCTCAGACCCACTCTAAAATCAGTTCAGCCAAGCTAACTTTCAGAAAATATTTATGAAAGGTCAGTTCTGAGTTTCTTTTCCTATACATAATTCTTTTCCTCTGTGAATAATACCATGTTTTCTGTCTTTTCCTTTATTTTTCTTTGGACCCTTTGCCCTTCCAGTCTTGTCTTGCTAGTTTCTTCTGAAGTTATCTGTGATAGGGGCCATTAATTAATTTTCAATAATATTATAGAGCTGGGTGCTGTATTTTCATTACTTATGTAATTTCATGTTAATGAGTGTGAATATGGTAATAAAAATAATTTATACTTTTAAGATGCTATTTCTTCAGGTATGTGTTTAGTGGGATGTGTATATTGTGTTCAGATATAACTCATAAATAGTGGTTTTAAGAATTGGCCATTAACTGATACATCCTAATCCTCTGATATCTTCATTGTTGACGCTTACTTGGCAAGAGAATATGAGGCTCCATCTGCCAAAAGCAAATCAGTTATATTTATCTGTAATTAATAATAATGCAAGAAAAACATCCTATAATTTCTTCAGCTGAGCAGCTTGCCTTAGGAGGCATGCAACCTTCTTGAAAGCAAAACATGCCTCATTATGGTTTACTAAAATAGCTGTTCTCCTGTGTCACAATTTTAAATTTGACATGCTTGAAGTCCAAGGAGGAGTGATTTTTCATAGAAGTTCTGTGGAAACAGGAAAGAGCAGATGGCAAAAATTTGCAGATGTCCAATTTTCACCAAAGACAAGATCTCAAATAATTGAGACAAACTAGAAATCACATTGTCCATTTCCTTGGTTCACCTGTGGCATGGCTAATTTAGGTGGATATATTATCTCTAGGGATTGTATATCTGACTTAAACTATAGCAGATAAGACCTCTACTTGCACCACGTATTCCTATAGCATCCAGTCAGTTTGTTTGTCCTGCGCAATGACCAAGTGCACACATTGGCTGATTGATCAGTAGTTGACAAAATAAAGCCTTTTACATTTTGCCAATTCTTGTGTGCATGCACTAGAGAAAGAAATTCACTAAAGTTTTTCTGGTCACATGCTTCATGTTCTTCAGTAAAATAAATCAAATAAAAATTATGCATTTGGAGGATTTAAAAATAAAAAAAGGAGAGGAGCACAAACTTTTTATTTATTCCACCTCAACAGGTCACTTTTTTGGGTGGGAAAAGTAATCAAATGTGTCTTGTTTGCTAAATAACTTAGTGTAATTGAAAAATCTCAGGACCTGCAGCTCTTTTTTTTTTTTTCTGCCAATACTTAGAAATGGATCCTTCATTCCAGTGCATAGGGGTAAAGTGTTCTTCGTGTTTATTTTCCAAATACATTTTCTGCTTGGGCAAAAGATGCTTTTTCCGCACACAGAGTTTTAAACTCCAGGTCTTGTCTCTGCACTGGTGTGGGTAGATCACAAAGCTGTGCTGATGCTTTGTGTGGGGTGAAGGATCTGGCCAGACAAGCAGCAACAAGAAGAGAGAGCATGTCCAAAAATCCTCAAAGCTATATGGGCAGTTGAAGTCTACAGGGTGTCCTGAGGTCCCGTTCTCCACTGACCTTGTGGTCTAGTGTGCAGTTTGGTGAACCACAATATTTCCCTGCCTCCATGATTGAAAACCTGGGGGTAAGCTTGCAAGGAGTCCTGTGCCTCATCCTCACTGCAGGATAAGGTGTGCATTTGGACTTGTGTATTCAATAGTGATGTATTACTCTGTCCTGTCTTCTTAGCTTAATTATGGATTTTATGTGAAGAGTGTTATCAGGTACGGTCTCTTCTGACTGAGATGGAAAATGACTTGTGCATGTAAATTATATGTGCCAAAAATGATTGCTGCACACAGCATACTGGGCTTGGTAGCATTATGAAAACCGAGTTTATTTCTCACCCTTACAGGAATATTAGTGCTTTCACACTGAATTCTGGAAATCAATATTCTGGTACATTTTTGACATCTGCTCAGAACCTTTATGTGAAGAAAATCTTTAAATAGGAAATTTGAGTCCTATTAACATCACCACCCATGTAGTAGAAACACAGATCCTTTTCTGCCCACGCCTCCTCAGGCATTTTCTTTTCTTTCTCACTTTGCTGTTCCCAGAAATCTTTGTGTGTGACTTGTCTCATTTTTGCTTCTACAATCTGTTCTTGCTTGTCACTTCTTGGCAGTCTTAATAGGTTCAGCTCAAATTTGTTCAAATCATGTTAAGTTAGGACCATATGCAAAGTATTTCTTAATAAGCATTGGTGCTCATGCTTAAGTACAGTAAATTATGTAACAGAAAATCATATGACTTTTTTTTAGTTTGATTAACAAGATCAAACCTGGCATTGTTAAGAAGATCAATCGTCTGCCAACTCCAATAGCTGGCTTGGTAAGTAATGGCATTGAATCTAATATCTGGGGTATGAACCAAGTGATCTTTGTTTTTAAGGAGTTTTCAAAATTTTAGCTCCATTTTTATTTTTTGTTCAAAATTGTACTATTTCTATGTTGCCTTAGACCCCAAAGGATACTTAATCTGTCATTTGGATCTGTAACTTTAGTCATCCTGTCACTGCACGAAGCTGTGTCATCCCCAGATGTATCAAGCACTGGCTCCTGTGCACAAACCTCTGTAGCATTACTTGTCTCTATTTAAAGGCCACCATTCTATCTTACATTCAGAAGCCACTTCCAATATCCCTTTCTTAGGGAATGGGCAGAGTAGGAAATGTTCTGTATAGTTAAAGTATTTTTAGAACCTGTTTCACTCCACCCACAGCAAAGCTTCAGTTGCATTAAAATAACTTCAATGATGCAAAGATCTCTCTTCAGGCTTCAGCTGCGGGATTTGCCTATGTTTTGGCTGTAAATCACATTGCTGGGGGTAGAGTTGGGAGATGTATGTAATAATTTTCACAGGAAATGTAGAAGATTTTCTGTATGCTGTGTGGAAAATTTGCTTCCCAAAGACTAGGATAAGTTTTGTAGCCATTTAGCATCAGAAACCCTTTTGTGGGTAAATTAATTCAAAGAATTCCTTCATTTTTTTCACTCAGACAACCTTGTTGGCTATTCAATGTCACTTAGGGTATTGAGGCTATTTAGTCCTGTCATAAAAACTATTGGTCTCATATTAAAAGATCCAAGGTGAACAGGGACGTATGCATGATTCCTGTGACAAATGGAAGATCCCACCTTGTGATAAATGTGCAAGCTTAACATTAGGGAAAATTACCTGGTTTCTTAGTTGGAGTAGAATGCAAAACTTCTCTAGATACTTTTATTTATATGTTTTAATGGGAGGAGCGAACAAAACATTGGCTTTTGCTGATCAACCATGTAGCTCGTTAGAGTATAAGTGTAGTTAATTTGGCTGGAGGTTATAAGATTAGGTTAAATTGCCATAAGTTGTTGCACAAGCTGAGAATGTGCATTTCCACATCAAATGAATGTAGAAAGTATTACTTGCCTTTGTCCCAGACAAGCTCAGGTATTTAGGCTTGCAAATAAGACTGCTGCACATTCTTTTACTGTGAGGCATACAAAAAAAGAATTCAAATGAAACCAAAATAATTTTGGGGAGGACAGCACAGTTATTTGATCAGCAGTTTGATTGCCTACATGGCCTCTGAAGTAGCCATTAGATTCAAACCAGGAAACCATAAGCTAGATTTCATTTTTGTGGTGATTTAAGTGTTGTCTTGAATTATAACTGCAAGCACTCTTGTTTTTGTATGCATTTTTTATTTCTAGATGTAAAAATGCAGAGTATTCATTTGGTGTGTAGTTTTTGTCTTACTTGCAGTATATTATTGTTTCTTCGAGTTGTTTCTAGTTCCTACAAGTCTTCAAAAATAAAGGAAAGAGGCGGAAAGGTGAATGATTCTTGTAAATTGGGATCACCCAGTGTTTTCTTGTTAAAATATGACTTAAAGATAGTAATTGACAGAGCTGTTTTGTGTTAACCTGTGGAAAAGGTCTTATATAAACACTTCTGTTTCAGAAGATGACCATTATGAAGGCCGTATTGGGATAGTTTCAGAAGATGGTGCCTATGGTGACTATAGTGGAAGACTGGTTTTCCCAGACTTGAGAGGAACCTTCTCAGTTATAACAGCTTTGAAGAGCCCAGGTTTCATCCCAGCATGTAAAACTCAAATTAAAAATTTGGGGGATTTGTGTTTATAAGAAAGCAGACATAGATACCTGACAGGCTCAGGATACTGTGGTTGAAAGATAGGATTTAGAGATAGAAAAAGCTTACTAGGGAATTAGGTGGTAGGCTTGCTTGACATGTTCTGGAAATATTTTCGTTGCTTGTAGGTTGTTTCTCCCACGAATTTGCTTCTAATGTTTTCTGTGGCTTCATAAATATTATATATACTTCTGTGGCTCTCACTTCTGCTGTCTTCAATGCCTTTGAGTCTCATACTAATTGCTCCCCAGCAAGCCCTTATGAGATCTAGAAGTCTCTGTTGGAAGGGGGAATTTATGTTTCTCATTTTTCTCTCTTTTTTTCTCTCTTTTTTAATTAATTCAGATGGAAATTTTAATATTGAGAGATGGCAGTGGTTTTAAATGGCAGTGGTCTAAAACATAAAGAGATCTGATCATGTTCTTTCTGCAGCTTCTTCATGTTCCTCTAGACTCATATCCTGAAGTCCATTTCCAAAACATTTTATGCATTCATTGTGCAATTAGCATCCATTTCTCTCCTGACTTTTCTGATTCAAAGGAAACGAACCCCCCATGGTTTTGAGAGTTTTGTGGCAGTCTGATTATCAGAAGGAAACAAACGCTTTGAAAGACATCTTGTTCCTCTTCCCCCCCTTTCCCTCCCCTTTGTTTTTCTTCCCCTCCAGGAATTTCTTGAGTTTTGGTTTTGTTCCCTAGGGAGTTAATATATTTTATTTCCATGTAAGTATGTTGTTTAAGCATTGTGTTCACTTCAACTATTTGACAGGCTTTTTCAGCAGTACAGAGACACAGTGTTGAATAGATGTCTTCGGCTGAATCTCCAGAAGGGTTTTGTTATCTTGCTTCTTTGAGTTCATGGTTATTTTGAAAACAAATTGTTTGAGTAAAATAGTAAGTGAAGGCCTATAGGAATAATGAAACTTTCTGTTCTATATGGAGTATTGTGTGCTAGATTTTTTTTTTTGTATTGAGTTAGGGTGAGGTGTTGCTTTTAATGAAGTCCATGCATTATTGATTTGTTATGTCTTGTTTACTTTTATGACACCTTATTTATCATAAGATCTAATAGGGACTTTATATTGGCAGGAACATTTTACGCAACTCAGATTAAGCCTTAGCTTTTACCTTTAGTTTGATTGCACTGCTGCCTAGTGATTTTTTTGGTGTGGATTGCAGTGGTTCAGGTATAATCATGATGGAATGGAAAAATAAATATGTGTGTTTTGTGGATTAAATACTGAAATGAAACTCGGCATTCAGTTAAAGAAAAATGCTTAACTGGTACCAGGAAAGTTCAAAAAAAATGATTAAACTTCTCCCTAGTTTGGTATGTCATGGGAAATCTGGGCCACACCTTGTGTGGGAGGGTTTGTAAGAACCCTTTGGGAGGAAGAGTTGGATCTAGCCATAACTTGGTATCCATCTAGCAGCCTTTTGCTCCAGCCTCACTGCTCCAATTCTTTCCTGAGGCATGTGGGTGAGATGTAGCCATTGTCTTAGCTGCACTTGCCTGTTCATTTTTGTTCCAGTTTGGAAAATGGAACTGCTGGGGGTGAGGCAAGTACCAGAGTGGTGGTAGGGAAGCTGTGGTCAGGACAGGTGACTGAAGAGATGTCCATGCAGCTCTTATGGTGGTCTCCTGGACAGTAAGGTGTGCCAGCTGCAGGGTGCTAAGTTCTAACTCCAGCAGTAGTTGCAGAAAGTTGCCACTTGCAGCAGGTTGATTTTTAACAGCACAATGCAGATTTTGGAGACAGTGATGTTACCACAGATTTCCTGAAGGGAGTTAACTGGGAGGTTAACTGTTGGGTTTTTTGCTTTAATTTTGACTTTTTTTTTTTTAAATGTCATTTAGAACCTTTGCACTAAAATAGTTTCTGGAAAATTAGAATTTAATTTCTGATTGTATTTCAAACTGTCTAAAATACACAGTTTGTATAAAGAGCCATGCACATATTTTTTCCCAGTACAGCAGAGAGGCAAGCAAACCAGAACAGAGTAGTGGTTCCTGAAGCCCTCAGGCACTTCTGGGGGATATGGGAACGGTAACAGAAAGGTCAGAGGATTGTGGAAGCTGAGATTTCATTACATACACCGGAGAAAGTACAGACTGCACTTTCTTACTTATAATCTACTTTTTCCAGACCATACTTGTGTGAAAAAGAGATGGTGTTTAAAGAAAATTACTCAGATTGAGAAATCTTGCTGGGCTCAGATCCTGCAAAATGATTTTGATTAGAGTTCTTGGGCAGTAGAGGTGGTGAAAAGAAAATGAATATTTAACAAAAGCAAACCAAAAGGAAAACGTTTTTCTCAAAAAATACAGGGTTTTCAGCTTGAATCCTAGCATGTGAGGATGGTTTGAATATAATCACATGAGGGGGAGGACTTTGTGGTTTGACAACATATTTTCCACCAAGGCTTTGCTGAGCAGTTTCAGAGATGCCTCTCTGGCTGCGGCACCTTGTTCCCCAAAAACCTCCTGTTTTCAACTCTGTTGGCTGAACACAGAGAATCATAAACTGGAATGAAGATCACAAGAGCCCATGAGACAGTGGGAAGATGAATGAGTTATGTATAGTTTATGCAAGCTGAACATATCTGTCAGAATAATACATTGCTTGTTGCTCAGGAGGAGTAAGTGTACACTATTCAGCAAGGCAGGATTTTAGTTAAGGTACGTTTCCAGCTGAGACCAGGTGGTGAATCAAATTCTGAGGTAAGAGCCAGTGTCCTCTTTGGAGAGGGGTAGCAAGTGGAAGTCTTGCTTATACCAATTTTTGCCTTGCAATATACCAATTTGGTCTTTTAAGACCATCTATTTTTGCTTGCAGCTCCTGTGAGTAAGGTGGAAATGCAGTGCTTTGCACTGTGGTTGGGAAGCCTTTTCTCACATTAGAGACATGAGGGCTGTGATTGTACAACAGGGCAGAACAGAAAGCTGTTGGGTTTTTCAGAGCTGTAAATGAAATGTCATCAGCAGTTTTCTTTCGAGTTGGTCTGTTGGTGATTTCAAACAAGTCGAGATGTTGCTAACAGTCTCCGTGTGAGTGCTGGATGAACCTGAGCACAAAATGTCATCTTCATACAGTTTTTCAGCTTTGGAAAGGGGTTTTTTAATGAATTTTTGTTTCCCATTCACACACACAAAAAAAGCTGCGCATCTCTAGGCAGTCTCAGGTTAGAACAGGTTTACCTGAAATACTGTAGAGATGGGTTTTTTTTTTTCTAGTGGGGAATTAGGGTTCCTTTAGGGTGGAGAGCATCTTGATGCTTTTCCATGCAGATTTTTTTCAAACATTTATTTTCCTGATTCAACAGGAGACATATCCTTCTGACAACTGCTACTCCAACATCATTGCTTCTCTTTAATGCAATGTAATATAACACCATTCTAAAATGTGTTTATTGAAGGTATCAGAAGGTATTAATACCGCTTGCACCAAGACAGCCACCTGAAACAGTGTTACTTAGATCATTGGCATGTACTGTCTAAACCAGGAAAGTAGAGAATAATAAAGGTAACAAGCGAGAAATGTGATAGAAAGCTAAACTAAAATGAAAGGGGAGATAAAGAAAGCGGTGGAGAACATAAAAAATAAAAATATTTTTCTGTGCCTTTGTGCCTAACACTTTGCAAACCATGGAACCGCCCTGGTATTTCCTTATCTTTGTCATCAAGGAGAGCTGGCCAAAATTTCCTTTTCTGTGGGAAACTTTTCTTGACAGGGTGATGGGTTTTTCTGGTGGTGTTTTTTTGGTTTGTTTTTTTTTTCTTGTGTTTCAGGGGAATGGCATGCAGATAAAATTTTTACTTTATTAGAGACACTTTCAAAACAATTTTTCAGGTAGAGTCCACAGTTGTACAGATTAGTTCAGTTGTATGTTTTATTTACGATTTAGCTACAAACTTCCTTCTCTAGATTGCTTAGAATCAAATTAATTGTGTTTTCTACTTAAATTTAAGATATCTGATGATTTATGAGAGGCTTTGATTTAAAAATAGTTCTTTTTTTCAAAGCACCTCTACTTCCAAAGTTCATTCCTTCATGCTGATTACTTCCTCTTGATGGTCACCATCTAGTCTTTAGTATAGCCTTTACACTTTATATTGGTACATCCTTTCTGTCTTCTTGCATTATATTTTTTTTTAATAATTATTTTTTCATCCTTAACTCCTGCTCCATGAATTTGACTAGTATATGAGTCAAGAGTAATAATGATATCTTGTCTGCTGTGAGAAATTGATTATAATGAAGCTTCTCCTCTTTTCCATTCCTCGTGAAAAATGAGGAAGGGCAAGTACACAAATACATGGAGTAAGTTATATAAAAGCTGCTGTTGTTTGCTTTGCTTCACTACCAAACACCAGAAAATATAGACTTGAACTTGCTGGTTGTGCAGCAATTAAGTCCAAAAATGCTTGTAAAAATAGCCTCATAAATTTTGGTCAAGATCTGACTAATGAGCATTTGATGTGCTCTGTTTGCTTTTCTGACCTTTTTTTGGATTTTTTTTTTTCAGCCATGAGGGAGTAATACTGAGTGATGTGGAGCGTTGCTACTTCTTCTGAAGGTTTAAGTGACCTTTTTGAAGAGTAACAGAACATATCACCGCTAATGTGGTGGTTGTGGGCTCTGCCTTCAGTCCTGCTTCCATGGCCCTCTCTTGTGGCTGATCTGGGTCATGAGATTTTGATTAGTCAGTGGCCTGTACATTCAGACATACAGGGTGAAGCTGCCGAAGTCCTATTTGATATCATTCACCAGGAAGCTGATTAGTCTGGTATTGCTTTTCATAAGGCAAGGCACAAGGTGATATCTGTGTTTTTCTGGAAAGTTGTGAATTTAAATGTGTAAAGAAAAACCAAGAGGCATCATTACCTGTTCTCTGGATGAGTATGCTCAGCAAGTTGTTGGGAAATTCAGAAAGACAAGTGTTTTAAGAGACTAATTATTTGTCATAATCCTTACATGAGTGGAAACTTTTGTTTTGCAATAGTAGTTGGTGTTTCTTATGACTGAACTGCAATATATCTAAAACTGAAGAGGAAGAAAGTGAAAGTGGGTATGATCTGCCCAAACTCATGCCCTGCATCCAATGTGCTCTCCTTTATAAGGCAGTTTATATGTTTAATGCAGGCTCAGGAGCACTTTGGATAGTAGGAATGTGGCCAGGTTCCTCTTTATAGTAGTAGTTCTTCTTGTTCAATATTCTTCTTATGCTGCAAGTGAAAAAAACTTCCCAAAACCGTTATTTTCCTTTTTCTTGTGGGAAGCAAGAGATTTATGGGAAAAGGGAAACACTGTAAACACTGTACCCATTTTTGAAAAAGGTAGAAAGAAGGACCCTGGGAACTACTGACACATCAGCCTCATGTCTGTGCCTGTTTAGATTATGGAGCAGCTCTTCCTAAAACCTCTGCTAAGGCACATGGAGAACAGGGAGGTGATTTGGGACAGCCAAGGGCAAGTCCTGACTGACCAACCTGTTGGCCTTCTGTTATGGAGTGACTGCATCAGTGGACAAGGGAAGGAATGCAGATGTCACTTATCTGGCCTTTTGTAAAGCCTTTGATACAATACCCCACAGCACCGTTCTGTCTAAATTAGAGAGAGATTTGATGGGTAGATTGTTTGAGGGATGGGGAATTGGTTGGACAGTTGCATGGAGTGGTCATAGTTAATGTCCAGAGGGAGATTAGTGACAAGGGATGTCCCTTAGAGATTCTCGCTTGGACAAGTTCTGTTTAATGTCTTCACCAATGACACAAAGGGATCGAGGGCACCCTCAGCACATTTGCAGATGACACCAAGCTGAGTGGTGCAGTTGACAAACCTAAAGGATGGGATGGCATACAGAGGGACCTGGACAAGCTCAAGAAGTGGGCCCATGGGAATCTCAGGAGGTTTAACAAGGCCAAGTGCAAGGGCTGCACCTGGATTGGGGCAACCCCCCAATATCAATATAAGATATAGAGCAGCCCTGCCAAGAAGGAATTGGAGATACTGGTGGATGAGAGGCTGGACATGACCCAGCAATGTGCACTCACAGCCCGGAAAGCCAAACGTGTCCTGGGCTGCATCCAAAGCAGCGTGGGCAGCAGGGCCAGGGAGGAGATTCTGCCCCTCTGCTCTGGTGAGACCCCACCTGCAGTGCTGCATCCAGCTATAAGGACATGGACCTGTTGGAGCAGGTCCAGAGAAGGGCCACAGAAATGATGAGTGGCTGGAACACCTCTCCTATGAAGACAGGCTCAGAGAGTTGGGGTTATTCAGCCTGGGAAGAGAAGGCTCTAGGTTTCGATATTTAAAGGAAGGTTATAAGAAAGATAAGGACAAACTTTTTAGAAGGGACTGTTGTGATAGGACAAGGGGTAATGGTGTTAAATAAAAAGAAGATAGATTTAGATTAGATGTAAGGAAGAAATTCTTTACTGTGAGGGTGGTGAGGCACTGGAACAGCTTTTCCAGAGGGATGGTGGATGCCTCATCCCTGGGAACATTCAAGGTCAGGGTGGATGGGGCTCTGAGCAATCTAATCTAGTTGAAGATGTCACTGTTCACTGCAGACAGGTTGGACTAAGATTATCTTTAAGGTCCCTTCCAACCCAAACTATTCTACAATCCCATGTTACTAGTATGAGAAAAAAAATCTTTTCACCTGGGAATTGACACAGCACTGTCTTTCAAATGTGGCCATTAAATAAAGTGTCAAATTTCTTATGTAATGTATTTTAGTGAGATTTTGTCAGTGCTCAGAAAAATGCAACTGGAAATTAGTAAATGTGTTTCCATTGGCAACTGAAACTTCTGAATTTTACATTACTTCAAACTCCTAAGCAGATGTTTCTTCAAGTTTGGGAACATGATGGCCACAGTAACTGGGATGAAAATTCTGTTTTAAAAAAAAAACCAAATCAAGTTATGATTTTTTTTCTGGTTTTGTAAATTTATGAAGCATTTTAGAAACCTGATTTTTAAATAGTTAAATTTAAGAAAAGTCTTGCTTCTTCTTATAGAAGAAGTTTTTAATGTGTCAGATCTTGGAGTCCTTTGCAAACAGTTCTTTACCATTGTTTCAGTTCTATACCTAAAGATAGTAGAGTGTGGTTAGGGGGAGTTTTAGTGGTTTTAGTGCTGAGGTTAATCAGCGAGTCACAGTAGGGCAGGGGTGAAATCTTGACTTCAGTCCAGTTTCCTCATTGACTGTAAACCAAAAAGAGGGAAAATTAGCAAATGTCAGGAGTAGTGCAAGACCTGATAGGAATGTATGTGGAACTATAAATCACTTTTGGTACTCTTTCTGCTGTCTTACGGGAAAGAGGAATGTGGCCTGTATGGAAATACCCCTAGCAGACAATTAAGAAGAAAGGGTTGTGTGCTAGAAAGGAAGTATGGTTATTAATAGTTAGAGATGACATTGTTCTGTAGTCTTTCAATGCCTGATAGTGGGAGTATGTAATCTCGGCAGTGGTTTACTGATGTTTTGTGCCCCTCTGCTTGAAAACATATGGTGTGTTTCAGCCTTAGCTCTGAATTTCCTTTAATTGTTTTCTGTTGCTGCCTAAACACTTTGAAATGTAGGGTGTGGGGAATGAGGAGGTTGATGCAAACTCTTTTTGACATTTTTACTAGCTGCTCAAGACACCGATCAGACAGAGTGAAACCCAGACACGGGGTGGCACTTGACAGGTTTTAGGTGGGTGATGGTGAAGTGAAATGTGTCTAGGAGCCATAAGTGGGGAGAAAGTGTATGGATGCAGACCCCAAGAAATGGTGGTTCAGCTACTTGCCCTGGCCTCTTGTCAGGAGGACAGTAAGTGTTGTTCCTGCCGGTTGATCTCTGAATCAAAAGCAGCATTTTGGGATGCTTTAAATTAGATCAAGTCTTCCAAACCAATGCTTTTAGTGTGTTACTGGGACAAGATATCAAAATGCTAACTAATTAATTAGTTTTTAAAAATCTTGTCAACTGACTATAATATGATTGGCAGCAAGAACTTTCTAATATGGAAAATTTTCATCCCTCCTCCTCCTCTAAACCAAAGCTCTGAAAAAGAATTACCTTTTTTGCCTCAGCTTGCCATCACTTAACAAAACACATAAATATGGTTGCCAAATGAACTGCAAGAAATTTCCATTTATCAATTCAATCAGCTGTAGTCTGTGGTATACTCTGTCATTTGTATGCTATTTTTATTTCTGAAGTAACGGATGACTGTGTCTGTGTTTGTCAAGAAACATTCCTTCCTAACTGGAAAAAAAATGTCAACCATGTAGAAGAAGTACACACCTCAACTCATACTTGTGACATTCATAATCTGATTTCTCCTGCCTTTGCCAAGGAAGTGCAGATTTAAGATTCCTTGCAGCACTCAGTGTTTGTGGTAAATCTTCATAAGGTGGACACTAGAGTACTTTCCCCCGCCCCCCCACCTCTGGCTTGTCAGATATTAATCAATGCAATGTGTTTAAAATTCATGGCAGTTTTCAAAGAAAGTAGCTGTTAATTGCAGTGGTGGTAACTTTTTCTGTGGTATCAGTGGCGGAGCTGTGCAGCTATGCTATTTACCCTTCTGTTTGGTACAAAATCCTCATACCACATCTCCTAACGCCTGTCTGAACACCTCCGCGCCCATGTGTCTGTGCTGAATCACCCTCCTCCAGAGAGGTATGTGAAAGAGCTATTATCAACAACACCAGCAACAAGTGCTGCCAAAGGCAGGATGCTGAACTGCTTCAGCTGGGGTGACCAAGCTGCTGTCTGCATGGCAGGAGGATGGGGAGGGGCATGAGGAAGCCTGGCACTGATGCGGGGGTTCAGGTGGGCTCCAGGGCAGGTTATCTCCAAACCAACTCGTTGATCCAGGGTGCTGGGAAGGCTTCTCGACAGCATAGGATAAGCCCATGCAGGGCAGCAAGAATTAGATACAGTACTAGGATGCTACCCCTGTTAAGAAACAAAAGATGCTTGGCTCTTCAAGGAAGCAAAGTTAGAGGAAACTTTCAAATGCTCTCTTAGGAAGAACGAAGTACTAAATAATTGTCCAAAAATAAGGGGCTACATGAATTGTAGATCTGAGACTCTGTTTCAAGTCCTGTGTATGAAGAAGCTGAATTTCACCTATATCAAGTTGTTAACCTGTGTGAGCAAAACAAAAAAAACCCCTTATGTATACAAATAAAATAAAGAGGGGTGGAGGGGTGGAGGAGGAAAGCAAGCTCTGCCAAAACTTTGTGTTTCAAGAACAAGAGGTCTTTACTTCTTTTATTACTCATTAGGCTTCAGGGGAGTTTCACCTTTAAGTGGATTACTGTCATTCCAGTTCTGTGTAGTGGGGTGACTTGGCACTGGAGTATTTAGCACACGTTGCTTGCAGAGTCTGTTTTGTATAAACTGTTTGGGGTGTAAAGCATATCACTTGATTTTTTTTTTTTTTTCTCCCTGATTGGAATTCAACTAACTGGTGGGAAAGTTAAGGCTTGTCTAAACAAGAAAATAGCCCAGACTAGTTCTTCCATACTGGATTTCCAAACCTATACTTTCCTTACAGTATGAATGCCTGTGAGTGGATGAGCTCTATTAACAAGGCTTGTCTGCCAACATGCTGTACTTTTGCCCTTCTCCATTCCAGATGGCCTTATTTGGTAGCACTGACATCCCAGAAACACACCTGCAGTTTACAACCTGATATTCACTGTCTTATCAATAAAAGGCTCATTTGGTACCCATTGTTGCTGTGATATACATCTGTAATGTCATAGGGAAGGTTATGCTGTATCACAGCTAGCGATATGAGCCTGGGAGGCATTTCGAGTCATTGAAGACAGTTGGTCCTTTCTTGTATTAAACACCTTAGAAGCTGTCAACTCCGAAGTCCTGCTTAAAAAACCCAACAACCCACATCAATTTCTCCTGTGTGTTTTCCTCAATCCAGTTACTCCAGTTGTGAAGAAACTGTGGAGCTCAGTGCTGTGGGAGGTTGCAGGCAATGAGGTGGGCTGAGCCGAGATGTCTTCTGCTGGCCACTACATCTGGTGGTGGGCAGTGCCAGGACCTGAATAACAATTTTTGGGGAAGATCTTTCAATACACACCTTGGTCTTGCAGTCACTGCAGATGGAATTGGGGTTTGGGAGACAAATAGACCTTTTTGTCTGAAACCAGAATGATTCTTTACCTAAGGCTGCTTCAAAATGTGGTTTCCATAATGGTTGCAATGGTGAAGGGGAATGCTCCTCCTCTTCCTGGCTCATCTACGGTTATTGATACTGGCAGCACCAAGGTAACGGCAAAGTTTGTGCACAAAGTTTCATTCCTGCATTCTCACAGCAGGAACACCTGCTTTTTGAGAGGAAAGCTGGCAGTGAATCATTAAAGATTTAGTATCTGTAATCATGCAGAGAGCTGGGGCAGGGAATCCCTGTGTCAAGGATCACAGTAATTTATTATTTTACCCAGTGTGGAAAAGCAATGAAGGGTGCGCGCAGAGGGGAGTGGCAAAGCAATTAACGCAGTTTCTGATCTTTGGCCAACACGGTGCTCTGTGCACTCTGTTATAGGTGGGATAATTTACTGAACAGAAGCCCTGAGGTCACTCTAAGTCAAATTTTGTCTGCAGGATGATTGTTTTAATTACTATTTTTAATTTTGGACCCAAAAAGGGAGGAAAAGAGCAGTTTAGGGATTTTATCCACTCCTCCTCCTGCATTTGCTTCAAGGTTGAAACTGTTGGCCTTCAGAGAAATACAGAGAGTTGTAGGAGCTGGGATCACAATCTACAGATGGGATGGGTCGGTAATGGGCACCGAACATCCTGACATTCAAGGCCAAGGTGGTAATGGGGAGTTCCTGGCTCCCAGGCCTGTGGTCAGACCACAGGGTTTGTGTTCAGCCCTGTTCCCTCCTGTCCTCTCACCCCTTCTGCCCCCACCTGCACCCGCAGCCAGAGCTAATAACCGAAACGCACCTCCGAGGAAGAGCAAGTCACCCAACTTGTTCAACGAGCTCCTGCTTTGGTTTCTTTCCTTTTACCCCACCTCTGAATATAAACAGTGCGTAGCTGTGCAGTGATGCTGCGTCCGAATGCAGCTCTAAATTCTGCATTAACTGATTTCAGTCAACTTGAGTGGACAGTATAATGCTGTGTATACGAAAAATATTTTCTACTTTGAAAAAAATACCAGAGTTTTTAATGGAAATTGCCCTTACATAAGGGAATGAGGGTGCCAATAAAGAGGGTTTGTCATGAATGCAGAGTTGGAGACACACTGTAAGCTTTCAAGATGACTAAATGTCTTGATAAATGCAGTACGAAGGAAAAATGCCTCTTAAATGTGATCTATTCAAATGATTTTCAGAATTCTCTAGCCAAAAAAGTGCATCAGTTTCTCTTCTTAAAATGTCAAAAATTTTTGTTGCTAGGCACTATAGGTACTTGGTGGGTTTTGTTTTTTTTTTTTTTTTTTTTTTGGAAGCCTGGAAACTGAAAACAACTTCTGGCATCAAATCATGGTCTGGATGATGACGTAACTAACACTTTAGTGCAAATACGAACATGGCCTTGCAAGCATAGGGTACCACCCTTTTCGTGCTCTGAAAGTAACCCCTTAAAATCCTCCCCAAACCCACCAAAAACCCACCCAAGCATCCTCCTCCCCAACACTCCCCTCCAAACCAGAGCTTGAATAGCAGTAGAAATAAGGGGTTTGACTGAAACAGTGGGTATTTGTATCAGAATAGGAGACAACCTAGAGTGCTGTCTTTTATTGGTTGATACACCCAGGAAAAACAGAAAAATACCATGTTAATTAAATTGTTTTTTTCCCAGTTGCCAAGGGATTTGAAAGATGTGCCGTAACTTGTATGCCTATGAGATTTCATTGTGTTTTGGTGCATATGCAGGGCTTCAGATAAACAGTTAACTAGGGAGAAGACCAGGTTTACCACACAGCATGACTGCACCCTAAAAAAGCAAATGTATTTACACACTTGTTTAAATTAATATTCCTGTCCCACCCAGATAATCATGATAAGGAGGGATTTTTTTATTTTATTAAAAGTGCAGCTCTGTTACATAAGCCAAATTTAGTGTGAAGCTGCGTTGCATGTAAGTAGTCAAAATAAGATGGTATTTACACTCTCTTATGGGGAGACCTCTTAATTACCTATTTCTTTAGAACTTTAAAATGCTTTTTCTGCTTTACACACTCTATGTCCCTTCTCAGGTTGGTGGCTTTGGGGATTTTTCCTACTTAAGGTTAACCTTTTCTTGATCCTTTTTGCATCTTTTTTCTTTTCTCTTACTTTCCTGCTGCTCATGCTAATTTATTTTTTCTGGTTTAGAAGTGCTCTTTTTCCTCCTTTACTTTAGATGTTGAGGAAACTCTGTACTTCCCCACCACCACCAGCACCTCACCAGCACTTTTTCTTTCTTTTCAAGTTCTTGCCAAGATGACATATATTAGGAGCTGATTACAGGTGCAACCCAGAACCACTGCCCACTGCCTCAATTTTTTAAATTTTTTTTTTGAGTTGCTCTTTAAAATTGTGACTTTTTTTTTAAAGGAAGGTGTCCATATTCTTATGTTTCTCCACAGCGTGACAGGCTTCTTTCTTCTTTGTGGTATAGAGGATAGTGATAGGGCTGGCTGAGGAGCGCTGCAGCGTCACCCCTGCTCTTCCCCTCACATTCACCTGCTCTGGCACAGCCTCCCTGCCCCTGGCCTAGGATCAGGAGTAGCACTGAGGACCAGCAAGCGAAGGACAGGAAAGACTCAGCTCTTTCCTCTCCTCATGTCCATGAGGTTGCAGGAGTGAGAGGCAGTCCTTCTCGGCTCGGATGCTGGAAGGAGGGTGTGGACCACAGTCTCATTTTCAATGTAGAGATGACATCTTGGCTCCTTCAAAGCATTGGTTAGAGGGAAACAGTTTAACAATAGGCAGAGGGAAGGGTTTGTGTCTAGTGATGTCCCATGGGGACCAGAAAGTCACATACATAGCTGAAAGTGTGCAGTATTGTTTGCCTTTTCCCTGAAGAGCAGTATTTAAAAGCCTGCTTGTGGATGACCTGCTTCCCACTGGCAGCTCTGTCTCTCCCATATTATGACTTTGCAGAGCTTTTGGGTGTGGTTCACTTTGAAGTTTGAGGCAAAAATGGAATACTGAAGGTTAGTAGCTCTATCTAGTCAGTGTTTTACGTTGTGCATTTAATATGTCTGTACAGCATGTGGAAAACTCAAGCCGTGCTTGGAACATTTGAAATGCCCTGCTGTTCCATCGTGCACATCATTTGGGGGAAAAAACCAGCCCTTCCCACAGTTTCATTCCAGCCTCCCCACCCCCTCTCACCGAGACACTTAGAAGAAGTAATAGCATACCAGAAATGAATTACACTTGAATTTTGTGGTTTAGACTTCAGGCTTTATTTTTGTTGTGATTTAAAACCTGTAATTCTATTATGCTAATTCCAACTTCAGATGCTCAGGGAAATGCAGCGATTGAGTTCTGTTAATAACACGAACAAAAATTAACTAGATGATTTATCCCTTTTAGTTCAAGAGTGTTCTCTAATAATGGTCAGAACCTTATGTTTTCTGCAAAAATGTATTTGATCTGCCTGACAACGAATCCTTGCTTTTGAAATGGGCAGCTCTTCGCTCCCCTTCTGGCTTTGCTTCTCTTGTGCTGATAGGTGGCACTAGTATTGCTCTCATGATCCATTTTATTGGTATAATGGAATCAAATTCTCCAGTTTTCATTGTCTTAAGTCCCTCATCTCCCCTTATCATCATAATCCTTTTTCTCTGCTAATTTAAATTTTATTTAAATTTAAATGGCCTGCTCTTGTTTCCAGGGATTGGGAACACCTTGGTGGCAGAGGAGGGTGGTGGATGCAAGTATGAACCTTTTTCTCTTAAGCACATCTTGTCAATGACTTTTGTCATCTGGAGATAGGTCTGGTGAGTTGTGGTTCTCCAGGATTTTGAGGTCTGGATGTTTAAATAGAACCGTTTTTGTGGAGTGTGATGAGATTCAGATTGCAGTATGTCCTTTGAAGCTGCAGTGGCAATGACCATTAGTCTTGTTAAAGTACAGTTGCATTGGTAAAAGGAATAGTGTCATGGTTTCTATATTTGAGTGCATTAATCACTGAAAAATGTTCCTGTTCACATTTCTAATGATAAATTTAATTGCAAGGTTGAGAACTTGTCATTTTTTTTTCTGCTTAATTCTGTGGTGCTATTTAAAATTCATCTTCCCATTCATTATTCTGGTAGAGTTTAAAATGGCTGGTAGCTATTTTGAGACCTGTGGCATCGTGATTAACGATGATGATTAGAAATGGTCAAGAATAACTTGGCAAAGACAGTATTTAGAAGTGCTGATTTGTTTAAATGATACCTTTTTTTGTGAATAGCCAAACCTGATAAATAGCCTATTGGGTGTCTCACCTCTTGATGCTGTGAGGGTCATTTCTAGGCCCTGACTGCAGAACAGCTGGTGTTGGGGCAGTAACCTGTGAGATGGCATGTGTGATCAAACTTCTGGCTTGCGAGCTGAGAGAAGGGAGATTTTGAACCATATTTTATCCTGCATGTGAGTGCCATGACTAACGGTGTTCTGCCGTCCATGTTATCTCTCCCTGCCTCTGACCCCATTCCTGACGGTCTTGACTCCTGTCAACTATGATGTTCTCAGGGGCTGTAAGTGCTGTTTATCAGGAGGTTGATGCTTGATAGGTTTAATTGCTGAAACACCTTCAAAGTTAATTCTGTCATGTGCCAACAGTTTGGTGGTTGTGCAGCCAAGCATCCACTGATGAGCAACTCCTCTGCTTTGTTTTTGTTGCTCTCAGGGTGTAGACGACATCAGTTTTTCTAAATCTGACTCTTCCTTGTTTACCTGCACAATATGCTCATTTGCAGCACTGTGGTTGACATAATCCATTGGTTTGGGAGTTTGCTCTGAGCTGTGGTGACTGGTCAGACCGATTAGACCATGTTGCCTTCACTGCTGCTGGTGTCTCTCCAGTTCATTACCTTTGAGTTACTCATTCTTTCTGCTTTGCTGCTTCCTTCTTGTGCCTTACTTGCCAGTTTCTTAGACTCCCTAGTCCCCTGAATGCTGACCTGATGATTGTTTAGCAAGTAATTCCTCTTCTTGCAATGGGACTGTAGCCTGTGGCTTCTTCCATGCAGAGGAAATGATGCCTTTTCAAGTCCTTGCTGTTTTGGTACTAATGTGGCACTCAAATATTAATTGAATAAAGTTGACACATCTAGCCAGCTTTTTCCATGCTACATGGAAAGAAAAAAAGGGGCATTGCATGGAAGGGAAAAAAAAATGCCCCTTCTGAGGCTGCATCTCACAGCATGAAGCTCTTCCCTGGCCAAATGTGCAGGCAGCCCCGTGGGCACTGCAGGGGCCAGTGACTGGGCATAAGTGAGGTTGCCTGTCCTCCATCCTTCTCAGCTCCCTCCTCTCATCTGCCACCACATCATGTCCCCCGTGTTTGCCATCATGTTGCGCCCCCTGCAGCAGAGCAGCCCCCACTATGGCACATCTCATCAGGCATTGGGACATAACCTTCACGGTGTGAGACACCTGGGATCTTTCAGATGTGGTAATGCAGAGCCCGCAGCCTGCATGGGGAATACCTTGCTCAAATATTTTCCTTGAATTAAGCCATGTTTACAGACTGATAAGGAATACTAGAATCCCAGGGACCTTCAAAACAGAAGGTTGTGCGGATTCTTGGGTTTGTTTTACTTTCTATATTAGAAGCAGCTGTTATTTTCTTTGTAGATTTTTTAAAAAATGAATTTTAAATTGAGGAATAACTGTTACATCCAGTGATTATGTGTCAAAAAAAAAGTTTAAAGGATATTAAATTGCTAAAGCAGAGCTTTTCCCATAGTGTGAAATTCTGATACCAGCACCTAGAATTACAAACCCTTAATGACAGGGCTGTGTGTAGCTTATGAATTAAGTAACTTCATGTACCTTTTCCTTTGGCTTCCAGCTGAAGGAAGCAAGTGCGCAAGAGGGCACATTCTTTTGTTGTTGATAGCATTCCGCCTTAACGAGAAGGAATTTCTTGCCTATTGCCCACTGTTTATGAAGTGGAAAGAGATCACAAGTTGTATAATCTCTCTATATATCATTAGATTTATTCTTTTTTAACATTTTTCTCATGGGTTGGTCGATCCTGCAGCAGGTGCAGTGAGTGGGTGCTGCACCTATATTTTGTTACAGATCGGTGTGAAGTTGGGGAGATGGGGGTGTGGGTGTGGGAAGGGGAGGAACTCGAAGGAGAGAACNTCTGAATACAGTTTGGTTTCTGTCTCTCTGGAGCTTTGCTCAGCAACCAAACCCAGACTCCAGGTGCAGTATTCCCTCATCAGTCTGTGAGCATAGAAACGGAGTGTCCCTCCTCTTCTTCCCCCCCTGCCAAGAGTTTCTGGGTGGTGAGTGTCAGTAGCTGGAGTTATTTTTAAAGGCAAGAGGTGAGGCTTGTCGTGCAAAGCGAGGAAGAGGGCGTTTGTTTGCTGAGCAGAGCTGACATCAAAGTGGAGATTGCTGCCTACTGGCTCACCGCTGCCTTATGCCAGGTAATCTTTAACATACCCCTCAGTCCCTGAGATCGCAGCCCAGCCTGCCTGTGTGCATGAGAAACGAGCAGCGTTTATGGTCCAGAAGATTGCTTTTTCAGTATTATTTACGTGAGCTGGACTTTGACATTTAAAGGCTCGCACTAATCATCTTGCAAAACCTGCTTAGTGCTCTTAACTGAGCAACTGCTTTCTACTTCTCTTTGCAGGATAATATAAATGTTTTTCTGAAAGCGTGTGAAAACATTGGACTGAAAGAAGCTCAGCTTTTTCACCCAGGAGATCTTCAGGATTTGTCCAATCGAGTTACAGTCAAGTGAGTTTTGTGGTTTTGTTTTCTCCTTTTCCTTTTCCCTCTAAGCTCTTTCACGGTCTATTTTTTTTTAAAGTTTGCCTATGGAAAATTCTTCTTTTAATCTGGTACGAGCAGTTCTGAATACAGTGGGGAGGGTTGAAGCCTTGTTAAAGCTAGTATATAAGACTTGCAGAAATGCAATTTTAAAAATGAAGTATTATTATAATACTTACCTTACAAGCAAACTAATTGTTAATGAATATTTACAACATTTAATATGAGATGGAAACTGTTCAGCTTATTTTAGACTTAGAGAAAAATTGTTAAATGATAATCAAAAGCATCACTTCTCTTTATGATTTGTGATTACCAACGTAAATCTGAAAGGCTGATGTGGTACTCCTGATACTTATCCAAATGGGTTTGAGGCTTAGGTACAGTGTTCCTAAAGGACCGCTGGTTTTGCCACTCCAAATTTTAATCAGATGTTTGTCTCTGAGTGTCACATCCCCTGTCAAGGGGTATGTGTGTGTGTGAGAGTAGAAATTGAGTACTGAATTGTACAAAGGGTAATTGGCATGTTTACGGAGGTGGGAGTTTTCCTGTGAAATAGCAGTGGCTTGGTTCTGAAATATAATTAGCAGATTTTCATATTTCAGGACTCCTGTGACTCCTAATAAGAATTTTATTACCAGTTTTCTGAGAGATTAAGGTGAAACTTTACTGTATAGACAGGTGTTTTAAGGTAAATGAGCCAAGGCAAAAATTGTCCGAGGGCATCTTGATTTGTTACAGTATGAACTGTTTTTATTATATTGGGACAAAGGGTGGATTTATTGTCTCAAAAAAAAAAAGAAAAAAAAAATCTTTTGTGGGTTTTGCTGGAAACCTGTCAAGTTGAATGTGAAGGATTGATTCCTGTCTTAAATTACCAGTTTTATCAAAGAGGAACAGGCAGTAATCCTTCTGTAAATACAAGGAAGAAAAATATTGTGAAATGACACGTAACTGCTTTAATTAGAAAGAAATCTCTTGTAGGTGGATCGGGTGGTAGCCTGTTGACATGCTTTCTGCCTGGTTTCAGAATGAAAGTTCATGCTGTTTTGAGGCCTGATACATGAGATGGCAATGTGTTTTCCAGTCTTTGGCTCATACCCGAAATGTAATTTCTCACTAATCTGGTGTTTAGGGACTTGGCACAGTTCCAGGATGTTGGTATTCTCCCTGCTGGTTCCTACGTCATGCCAAAAGCCGGACGGTTGGTAACCTCTGCTGTGCTTAAATTATCCACAAAGCCCTAGCAAAAGTTATTTTGGTGGAGGTTTGCTCCAAGGGTATGGCTGCGAAGGGTTGGAGGCGGTCAGGAGCTGGTGTTCAGTGGCGTCAATAGCGACAAGCTGGAACCCCGGGGAGGTCGAGATAGCAAACTGTTGTGCAAGGTATGTTGTCCAACTCGTCCTGACGTTAAACCACGGCACCCAAGTGAGGTCAGCCGTGAAATTCATCCAGTGGATCTGTGACCGAGGCTTTTTTGGGTCCTTTCAGCATCGCCGGTTCCCTTCCTGGCTCCGTGAGCAGAGAGTAAGGCTGGAATTTGAAGTTGTCACGAGGCAACAGGGATTTTACATTGTACCTTCTCAGCAATGGTTTAATTAGTGTTTTTCAAAAAAGCAGATTTAACTATTGAGTACTTCTTATGGACAGCAATGCGGGGGGTCTGGGCTAGAGTCAAAAGAACTGCCAGCCATACAACTGTGCTCTTGTAACTTGTTTCAGTATGAGTTTGCTTCTCCACACATTGTATATCATATGACCGTCCCACAGTGTGTATTAAATACTTACAGAGTAATTCAAAACTTCTGTATCTGAGCACACTGTAAAGTGGTGTCCGAACTGTACGAGCCCTTTTGATGTACTTAGGAGGCTGGAGGGGGATGGGAGGGAAGTTTTATTCCAAGAAATGAAGGAAATAAGTTACATGAAGATAACTCTCTCCATTGAAAAGTTAATTATAGAAATAATTTGATTACCCAGAGGGCAAGCTATTCTTCAGAGGATTTTCAGAGAGATTTATATGTCTGTCAGGAAAGAAATGCTGTCTGATCTGGAATTTTATCTCATGTGTCCTTTTATTATTTAATAGAAATACGTAATTTCATACATTCAAGATGAGTTACCAATGTCTTCAAAACTTGTAGGATGCCAGGCCTCAGAAAAGGGGTACTATTTCATGTCTTGCTTTCTTGTTATCCTCTGTTAACTCTAGTTTCATAATTAGAAGTAAATAATTTCTTGTCACAAAGGAGGAAAACTTTTTATCTGCTGACTTATTTAAAAGATTGCATTTAACTTTTGGATTTCTAACATTCCTAAGCAAATTCATTTTGCTACTATCACCTGAGGCTAATTGCCCACATCTTAAAGCAGCTGTGATACGTTGTATGGGATAACGTTACGTATGCCTGAAGCAGTGTGTATTTTTACACTGCGAGAGGACTTCTGTGTTCTGCTGTTGCACCACTCTTAGGACATGCCATTTTATCTTCCCAAAATAGGTTAAATAAACTGTTGCTTAGAAAAGTTAGCTTAACAGGCTGGGATGGCAGAGAACAGGGTGCTGGTAGGACACATGCATGTACTGTCGGGCATGACAAGGTGCTTGATTTGCCTTAGATATGGAAAAGTGGTCAGAAGAGGGTACCATTAAAAGGGTGGGCCTGCTTCTGCTGCTAAGGAGGACATGGGAATTGTCATCTTATGTAAGAGCAAAACCAGTCTCTCATACTGTCTGGGAGGTTGCATCTCTGTCCCTGTCACACTTGTTTAATTGATCTGACACCTCTGGTACTGGGCAGGTCCTCAGGAGGAACAGCTACCTTTTGAGGTGGTTGAGCTCTGTGAAGTGGTGTTCCATGTGCTTCTCCTTTCTCTGCTGCCTGGCAATTATGTGTGGCATCTCCTTTTTACCGGCTGGGAAGTCATATGCCCTCAGGCTGTTGGCATCTCAGACTGCTGTCCTGTCCCACCTGGGCAGGCTCCCTTCCCAGCAGGAAAAGTTATTTTCTCCTTGGGCTTCATTTCTGAGCGTGCTTTCTGCCTTTCACCGTACCTTCGCTGATAGCGTTTTGTCTAATCAACACCACCATAAAGCCATTCAGAGATACAAAACTCTGTATGTGGTGCAGTGCTCTTGTGCCACCTGAGTTAAGGTAAAGACCCCCTGTTCCTCGTGAACAGAATGTGTTCTGAGAAAATAATCTTCCTATCTGGCGAGGAGGCTACAACTTTCACTTGTATTCTGTTTTCTCTTGCAACTGAGATGATGCGCAGGCATGATGTGAAACCCTCCTCTATAATTACTAGAAGTAATCTGGGACAGGAGACGCAAGAATCCTCTTACATACCCAGACTTTCAGTTCCAAGTGATTATGTGATTATCCTTTTTGCAAAGAAAAAGCTCCTTAAAATTTTATTGTTTAGAAGTTTGTGTGAAAAAGGCTGACTAAAATTATTGGTTGCTGCTCCAAGCCTTGCAAACTTTATGCTTTGCCAGATCAGCAAGATTAGTAGTTGGGTGGTGTGGAAAAATGGTCCTGGCATGAATGGTTTCTTTTCAGCCAGTGAAAATGGGAGTGTGGATTCATGTCTGAGATTTATAGTTCAGTCTTTCTGTAAATCTGCAGAAGTTATTGCTCAGTGGTATAGTACAGCAATATGTTGTGTGTTCCAAGAAGGATCATCCAGATGGACTTATTCCTCACATACCCAGTCATATACATATCATCCTGTTCAGTGGCTAGTTATTTGTGCAAATGCATATGTGTCCCTCTTCATTTCTTTCAGTATATTTGATTTTTTTTCAGCCTAGGATTTTATTATTTCTAATTTGAGACGTTGTTTTAAAATCCAGCAGTTAGTGAGGGTTTTTTGATTTATTTACACTAATGCAAGATTGTCTTAATACTTCATTTGATTCTTTTTTGGTTCTGTCAAAGTAAGAATGTAATACAAGCTTAGTGACTCTCAGTTGTCAGATTGGTTACTATTTAAAAATGTTAAGCACTTCCTTACCCAGCTCTTTAGGGGTGACACACCCAGCTGTTCCCAGCTGGGGAAGGGTTCCTAATAAAATCATACCATGGAGTTAAAAGGGAGAGTTCACATAGGCAGACACCAAACTTCAATTCTGCTGGAGTTTGTTATCCCAATTATGAGTTCTAAAAGAGGCAGCCTGAACACTCAGACTGAGAGTGTAAACTCAAATTTGTCTTTGAAGCAAATTAATTCTTCTACATGAAAACATTTATAATTCTGTAAAATGAGGTATCCAGTTAAAGAATCTCATTGAATTCTATAAAATAATAAATCCAAACAATGGTGGGTTAATAGATTAAAATATTAAACTAAGAAAAAAAAAGAAAATTCACTGCAAAATCCTAAATAGCAAACTTTTTTTAAAGCTACCACAGCCCCTGAGTTCTGATGTTGAAGTTTTACCATACTAATTTCATTTTTCAATAATAGAGCAAATTAGAATACTTGGCTTCCATTAATATTATTACTACATTGTTATATTTAGAGTATGTCTTGAATGAAACCCAAAAACTGAGGCCCCACCTGCAGCACTGTGTCCAGCTCTGAGGCACCCACCATAGTAAGGATGTGGACCTGCTGGAGTGACTCCAGAGGAGGGCCATGAAGATGAACAGGGAGCACCTCTCATATGAAGACAGGCTGAGAGAGCTGGGGTTGTTCAGCATGAAGAGAAGGCTCCAAGGAGACCTTCCAGCACCTAAAAGGGGCCTAAAAGAAAGGTGAAGAGGGGCTTGTCACAAAGATGCATAGGATAAGATAAAGGGTAATGGTTTTAAACTGAAAGAGGGTGGGTTTAGTTTTAGATATTGGGAGGAAATTCTCTACTCTGAGGGTGGTGTGGCACTGGAACAGATTTTCCAGTGAAGCTGTTGATGCTCCATCCTTGGAAGTGTTTGAGGCCACGTTGGATGGGGCTTTGAGCAACCTGGTCTGGTGTGGAAGGTATCCCTGCCCATAGCAGAAGGGTTGGAACTAGATGATCTTTAAGGTCCCTTCCAACCCAAATGATTCTGTGATTATTTCCCAAGATAGCTGAGAGTATCTCATCACCTTGCAGAACTTGGTATTTGGATAAGGCCTTCATCTTTTTGCTGGCCTGCACTTTTCCTACATATTCATTATCAATCTTGTAATGTGTTAATTGTATAAAGCAAACAGAAAACACTCTTGGGGAAGTTTTGCTGAAGTGGGGCTAAGTGCATACATGAGATGAAATAACAAAGTTCTGACTTTGGCCCTGGCATTTCAAAATTTTGGGTAGTTTTTAACTTAGTCAATTTAATGTTTCTTTAGAATAATCTTTTTTCATGACTTTCTAAAGCAAAAAGCAGTCCTGGAAAAAAAAATTTAAAAGCTCTATATAACTAAAGACAACTGGAGAGAAGAACAACTGTTATATGTTGTGTTCATCCTCGTGTTCCTGCATTTCAGCTGAGCTTTTGAGACAGGCTCTCTATTTCAGTTCAGAGATAAAACTTTCTGAATTTAAAATACCACCAAAAGCAGTTGTTCAGAGGACATATGCTCTCAAAATAAAGCCTGAGAAAATTAAATAGTTGCTGTGTGATATGGCTGTAAGCACGTATTCTGCACCTGTTGTTCCATTTGGAGCAGGATATATTTCATGTGGTGTTCTTCTGATTATATAATAGTGAGCTATTATACCAACCTTAGGTATTTTAAGCATATGTACAGAATCACTACCTTGCATATCACAACTCTTGTCTCTTACTAAGAAACCCTCTCCTTTTAGGGGTTGTAAGAAGGGAAGCCTTCTAGCAGTGAGTTAAGCCAAACACAGTGCCCTGTAGTACCTATCTTCTTTATTGTATAATTTAAATTACAGTACTGCCAGTGCTTCCTTTCAGTGATGAAATTGCCTCACTTGGCCTTTTGGATGCGGCCACTAACTGTGCAGGTCTAATAGGATTCCTAAAAGTAAGAGTGAAACAGTAGCAGATAGCTGAAAGGAGGCGTAACTCCTTCCAGCACTAAGTTTAGTCCCTTAGCAAATTACTGTTTTTGTGGTGGGAAGTAACTCCACGCTATTTCATTATATAATAGATAGTGAATTAGAAAATATTCTTTTTTAATAGTAGTTGATGTTTCTTATGACTTGAATATTCTTCCTGTCTAGTCCTGAGGAATATGCTGCATTTCCTGATTCCACTTGTGTTTCCTGCTCAGGGTGCTTTCTTTTGCAGGGTAAACAAAGGCAAAGTGAAATTTCTGTTCTATGGGATGAGTGTTAACACTGTTGGGCAGACCACTGAAAAAAGCAATCTACACAGAAATTCCTGAAAAAACCAATCTTTTTGAGTGGAAAACTGTTCTCAGGGCTCTTGGAAATTTGTTTTTTAAAGAGCTTAATTGTAAAAGCAATACCGCATCTCAGTCTTTGGAGGAATTTTTTAGGTTTGCTTTACCAGTATCACTCAACTCTTTAAATTGTTTGGCAAATGGGCTACCTAAAAGCTTGAGGTGTGATGATGAGACACTCTTTTGGGACTTGTACCCCATTTTGTCCTTTGGGAACAGCTGTCATATTTGGTCAAAGGAGATAGAGTCAAATACCCTGAAAATGGGTACTTAAAAAAAAAACCCAAAAAACCCAAAACAAACAAAAGAAAAAACAAGCAAAACAACCCTAGAAGACAACAATGAAAGAGAGAGAATGAAGATCAATTTGCGGACAGGTAGTTCAGAACTGGTGTTTGCTGTTGATAATACTGAATTTGTGGTCGTCTTCTTCTCTATCTAATATATTTGCCTACTTACTATATCATCTTGAAATCTTTTTTTGCTCAAGAATTTAATGCTTAAAATAAGAGGATATGATGGAGCTGAATCTGAATTTGCTGTGCTAATTTTTCCAAGAAATCTGCATTTTAATGTGTTAAAAAACTTATTTTCTAATTTGGCCTCAAAATAAAAAAAAACCAACCCAAAACACTCAAACACACAACACGGAACCACCCTTTCCTGCCTTTTTATTTTGTGTAGAATAGAAAGTTGTGAACTGGATGAAAGCCAAGTGCTTCAGTGCACGAAGTACGAAAATGATTGGACCAAAACTTGTACCTGCGTAAATTCTCTTGCTCATACCTATCTGACTGAAGAGTCAATCATCCCAAAGACTTCAGCATTTTAGAAACCATCTTTGAATTCAAATTCAAAACAAATAAGAGACAGCTTTTTGTGGGTCTTCAAAACTGAAATGCAAATCATTTAACCAAAATTTAATTAGGACAATGGATGCGGCTTTTTCCCCATTTATATTCAGGGAAATAACGTTTTTTACACATGTGGTTGTAATAGGCCTTTATTGTGGTAACTAAGTTTCCTAGTGACAGTTCCCTTGAAATGGAAAAGTGCAGCACCCTCACTTCAGATTGACTCTAGAAATGTTTCTGCAGCTTTTAAGTGTGCAACTTCTCTTCTTCCTATGGGCATTGTCAAAGAAATGTATTTGCTTCCTGGGTATAGCCATATTCTAAATATTGAAATGGCTGTATTTGGTTTTTTTTATGTTATAACTAATTTCAAGATCAGTCATTTCCCATGTTTTACTTTTATTAGTACTTAGGACAATTATGTAGAGATAAAGAAAAATTGGTTTTTTCAGTCCCGTGAAACTGATGTGCTTAAGTGTAAAATATTCGTGCTCATTTCACCAATATGCATAATCTGTAAATCATTCCAGTAAAAACGTTGTAGGCAATAAAATATGTTCTAGACTTTGGACTATACCTGCTAGGAATTTACCTGCAACTCTTCAGTGTAAAGTCTGTAAGTGTTGGGTGTGGTGCTATTTAATCTGTTTGCTTTATTTTCTGGTCATTATGAATGATAATTGAGATATATTGTTTTTGCTGTTGAGTAATTTAACAGTTAATAATTTACACTTCCTTTATGAGATTATACTTTTGATAGTGTTTGCTCTTACCATTTACCTATTTTGTGAAGATGATTGAATGTAAGAATGAAGAACTCTGGAGTTCTGTACCTGTACCTACAGGTGTAAAGAAGGAGTTTGAACAATTTGGAAAAACAATATATTTAGCATGTGTTAGTTGTATCAAAAGCAATTAATGTATCTCTAGTGACACAGATCCATAGCCTTATATTGGAATTCAGATAGTTCTGCTACAGGAGTGAATGATTTGCTGAAGATTGCAGTAGCTTTCTGCTGAATGGTGTTGGTTTGTTCCAAGTCCTCATTTTTTATCCTGTTACATTTTAAAAGTATCTGTGGGACAACTTGTTTTCTGTTGGGGGGTGTGCGCTACAAAATCATTATTACTGAAAGCCTTTACAATGCCTTTTCAATGTTTGTTTGTGTTAAGAGAAGTGTCTCTAACACTTTAGGATTCCCATGGGAATTCATCTAAATCTTAAATACCTGTATTCGTTTTAATCCCCTAACCTCCCAGGATTAAATGCAGTTCATAAAAAAAAAGTATGAGAGTGAGGACAGCATTTTTGATGAGTAGCACTGAGTACCTTACAAAAGAAGGTAAAGAGAAAGCCTGCATTTTTTGGTGGTGGTTCTTTTTTCCTCCATACAAAAAAGGGTTTGTGTCTGATGGTGGAAGTTGAATGACTTAGAAAAAGAATAAGCTTGTGTTAGTTAATATCAGTTACACAGAAACATGTATGCAAGTTCACTAGTGTATTACTCTAAATTGTATTTTACTGCTAAATTGCTGAAGTTCAGTTAGGTTTTCTGCAGACAACTCAACAGGAAGAGCTTCTATATTTAAATAGTGGGGGAAGCTGACTTCTTGAAGTTTTCCATGGATACGGGAGTTTGCCAGTTAACCATACTCTGTAAACAGAGAAAGTAAAGCTGAATGGTGTATTGACATTTTTTGGTCCTGCTTCATACAAAACCCTACTTTTGGCCATTTTTATTCCTGAGCTTTCAGAGATTTCAGTTCTAATTATTATTACTGCTTAATTAGAGCACTTATTGTGTCCTTTAAAGTGACATTAATACTTTCTTTTTTTTGCTGTGAATGCTACAGACTGCAATTGGCAATGAAATAACAATTTCAAATATTCTTATAAACTGCATTTCCATAGGGTTGTAGGGTTGTTTTCATGCCGTCACTGAAACCAATTAAATAAAATAATGTCTCACCACATGGTTAGATGATAAGAAGGGGCGGAGGGTTGGAAATAAAGAGCCCTATGTAGCAGCCAATCTTAACCACACAAAGGCATGTTTCTTTTAAATGATAGAGATCTGTTGTTTTAAGAAACAAAAGGAAAAAAAACCCAACAACAACAACAAAAGAAAACCCCACTGGAGTTTTGCAGACTGAACAAGCTGGATGATCAAGCTCAGGATCTCCAGCCCTGACCATCCTGGTGATCTCCACTCAGCTTGCTCCAGTTTATCACTGTCTTTCCTGTACTGTGAAACACCAAACTGGAGACAGCAGCATTACAGAGGTGGCAGAATAAGTGCTGAGGAAGGGGGGAACAATGAGTCCTGTCAGCCTTCTGGCCACACTCCATTTTGCGCGGCCATGCACTATTTCATACAGCCCTGGGTGCTGTTGGCCGGTGTTGCCAGAATTGGCTGCTGGCTGAGGTTTGGCCCAGCAGGTCCACCAGGCCCAGCTCCCCACCCCACTCTGCAGTTACAGGAATTAGGTCCATCCAGGGGGCAGGACTTGGACTTTGTGCTTATTGAATGTCATATGACGTTCCTGCAGAGCCAGTCCTCCCGACAGCCCTGCCCTCCAGTGTATGTATCCCCTCCCTATGATTCCGTCTGCCTGGGGAGGGAGAGTGCTATCAGAACCTGACTCAGAAAGCAAAATTTTGAAAGCTGCTGCAGCTGGTTTCTGGGACTAGAGAAAGAAGGTTGACTAATGCTGATGATATTTCCTCTTTCCTTTCCCTTCTAGAAAAATGTCCTGCAAATGTAAACACGCACACACCTTTGAACCCAGTATGTACAGATATGCATCAACTGATGTGGATTCCAATGTGTTATATGATAAAATATTTAACTGGGGCGGGGAAAGGGAGTCCAAGTTCAAAATACTTCTGCTCTTGCAAAGGCTATTAAATTACAGACAGCCACTTGTTCCCTGTGAATAACCACAGAAATACGCTTGTCAGAGTTATGATGCAGTAATGTATTCTTTTTAACTCTGTGACCTGATGTTGTAAGATGTCCTCAACTGTGATAATTTTCAGGGGTGAGTGATGTACTTGGTAAAGCACTAGCTAAAAATGTCTGAGTTAACAGAAGGCACAGTTGATTTATGTGTGGTTTGACTTGAAGCTGTGATATATTTTCAACACATATCTGTACAGTTAGAGAATTACTGTACAATTCCACAAACTAATCCTTATCTGTCCAAATATACCAGTGCTAACTACTCTTGTAAACAGCTTTTCGGGTTATTTTTGTCAGAAACTGTGGGATTTTTAATGTATAAAATAGAAGGAAATTTGGGTTACTTAACTGAGAACAGGAAAATCAGAACAATTTCAGTTTTGTGTATGAAATGATGAGTTCTGGAATAGCTAATACTGCTCAGGCCTGAGATAATAGGGTCGGAAGTTTTGTGAAAGCATCTATTCAGTTTTCAGCGCCAGTCAAACCCAAACAAACAAAAGTACAACCAACCAAGCGAAAAAAAAAAAAAAGACCCAACCTTACCCCAGAAGCAAGTATTAGGAATAGGAAAAACAATAGCACTATACTGTGCTGCTGTGGTTAATCTGGCATTTGCTGGTGTTGTAATACCATATGAAGCTTTGGGCTTGGATCATTTTCCCTTTTGTCACTTCCTCACTTCTCCAAACTCCCCCAAAAGCAGATCTATGGAACTGGAATATCTTCATCCTCATGGCATCTCTCTGACTAAAAGCAAGAATAGCTTCCCCTTCAGGTTTAGTTAAGCCCACTGAGAGTCCTGAGCCTGAAAGAGAGATGATGGATGAAGGGGAGAGTGGGACAAAGTAGCAAGCTTCAAACAAACAAATAAACAAAAAAAACCCCTAGCAGATGACATGGACAAGTGATTCAACTGGTCACTGCATGCCATGTTATATGAATGATCAATGAACCAAAGCAAGGGGCACTAGGCTTCCCTGCCAACAGATGCTGTGGATGATAAAAGTTCACTTGTGTTCAAGGGATAGCAGAGAAATTTAAAGAAGGGAAATCTTCTAAGAGTTACTTAATATGTGGAAACCACATTTAGCTTGGAGAGTCCACAAGGGAGAAGCATCTTTCCTGCTCTATTTTTACTCTTCCTTAGGCAACCACTTGGGATTACATGGGAGGATGAGATCCTGGGCTAGAGAAGTTTTTTGATCTGGCCCCATATGGATGTTCCTGTGTGTGGTTTTGAAAAGGTTGCATAGAGTAAAAGCTGCTTTTAATTTCAGTAGCTCTATGAAAAACTCCAAGAAGCAAAACTAAGGAAAAAATTAAACACAAATCATATGGAAGCAATTAATTTGATTTGATAAATCAATCAAGCAATCTGCCATTGTTAAGCTTTAGCAAATGTGGAACACTGTATGTACAGCTATCTGAAAAGATGAATAAAATCATCGTAGGTCTCTTAATCCAGACCAGTATCTGACTATTTCTATACGTGACCAGGTTGTGCAATCACAGGGATAAAATGTTAGCATTAATTATTAGCAATTTAACATATGATAGTTTTTCATCAAGCCATTGGAAGTTTCATGAAACGCTTCAGAAGAATAGTGAATAAGAATGGCTGAAAGTCTCTTGAAATAAGCTGGTACATATATTTGCCTGTGCTATATTCAGCATCGCTACTTAAAAGCTACTTTTGCTCTCAAAAGATGAGTTAATTTAAGAGGTTTTGTTACTGATTTTGGAATGGGAAGTGTAACTGTAAAATCACACATCAGATGGTTATGTAGAAGGCACACCCACACAGGTTGAATAAGCACAGAATAAGATGCATTGGTAATGATACTCCTCTGCTGTGCTTGTCCTGCAAAACCCTCTCTCTGTGCAGAACATTTTATTCTTTGAAACCTGAGCTCGCCTTTGGTATTGAATGTTGGCTGCTGTTGAGAAAGCACACAAAAGTCACTTAGTGCTGGTGGTTTAGTAGTATTTGCCATTTCATTGTGATATTTTTATTCCTTCAAGAGGAACAGAATCTCTTGCAAAAGGATGATTTTCTTTTTATAAACAACATTTTGTCTTTCTGAAGCATTTTCCTCTTTCAGCTGTAAACAAAGTCCTTAGTTTAATCCAGTTTTCTGTAATACTGCTTGAATAATTTGTGAATGTATTCAACAAGCTAGTTTGATAAATAACCTATACAGAAATCCGTAGCTATTCAGGTAATGTAGTCAATCTGGCACCGTGATCATGACCTAAATGACGTGACTGCATTTGTAAATTACTTTTTTTTTTTGTTCAGTATTTTTTGTTTTCATTGCTGGGTTAAGATTTAAATCTACAAATCCATGGAATGGTGGCACTGAACAGCACAACTCTGTGTGCTTGAGTTTTGCTTGCTTGGGTACCATGTGAGCAACGGGTGCCCTGCAGCTGCTCTCAGTGTGCGTGAGGCTGCCAGCACAGGAGGACTAAGGCAGGTGCTCCGTGCCTGTGCTGTGTCAGGTGTCTGCTGAAGTTGCTTGTTAAACTTCCTTCCTTTAATGGACAGCATGAGTTTTATCAGGAGAAAAGCTGAAATGAAGGACTGGTACTTGGTTTTCTCAGAAAGTGTATTTACACAATGGGGCACTACTTGAAAGGGCAGACAAAGCTGGGAAGGGAAGTTGCACCCTCTGTCAGTTTGCAGATGACACCAAGCTGGGTGGGAGCATTGATCCGTGGAGGGCAGGAAGGCTCTACAGAGGGATCTGGACAGGCTGGATGGATGGGCTGAGGCCAGTTGGACGAGGTTCAACAAGGTGAAATGCCAGGTCCTGCTCTTGGGTCTCAACATTCAATGCTGGGGAAGAGTGGCTGGAAAGCTGCCCAGCGGAAAAGGATCTGGGGGTGCTGGTTGACAGCCAACTGAACATGAGCCAGCATGTGCTCAGGTGGCCAAGAAGGCCAATGGCATCCTGGCCTGTATCAGCAAGAGTGTCGCCAGCAGGGCCAGGCAGTGATTGTCCCCCTGTACTCAGCACTGGTGAGGCCACTTTAAATCCTGTGTTCAGTTTTGGGCCCCTCACTACGAGACAGACATTGAGGTGCTGGAGTGTGCCCAGAGTAGGGCAACAGAGCTGGTGAAGGGTCTGGAGCACAAGTCTGGTGAGGAGCAGCTGAGGGAGCTGGGGTTGTTTAGCCTGGTGAAGAGGAGGCTCAGAGGGGACCATATTGTTCTCCACAACTACCTGAAAGAAGGCTGTAGCCAGGTGGGGGTCAGCCTCTTCTCCAAAGTAACAAGTGACAGGCCAAGAAGAAATGGCTTCAAATTGTGCCAAATGGTCAACCAATTGTGCAGTTTAGAATTGGGTATTAGGAAAATTTTCTTCAGTTAAACACTTGTGAAGCATTGGAACAGGCTGTCCAGGGCAGTGGTAGAGTCATCATCCCGGGAGATACTTACAAGACTTGTAGATGTGGCACTTGAGGACATGGTTTAGTGGTGAACTTAGCACTGCTGGGTTAATGGTCAGACTCAATGATCTTAAAGGTCTTTTCTAACCTAAACAATTCTATGATTATATCTTAATTAGGGTTCAGGAGAGATGGAGAAGCAGTGAACTGGAAATTTCTCCTTGTCACCTGTTGCCCTAGAATGTGTTTGTGCGGTTACCGTCATTTAAAAACGACTTATTACTGTCTGATCAGTCAGAGGGGGGGAAAGAGAGAGAGAGAAGCCTGCTTTCATCTCCCAGGGCAGGAATCCTTTTGATGGACATGTACCAAAGGCACGTGTACCTTACTTATAGAAGGAGCCTTTGTTTGCAGAATTTTTGTCAGGAAAGCAAATATGCTCAAGCTCCTAGAAACTGTTTGGTCAAGCTTAATTGCATGTAGATTTTGGCATTCAACATTTAATGGAACATGTTACTGTTATTTGTGCATTTGCAGTCACAGGAGAGACTGTCCTCCTTAAAAGCTAAAGTAAGCAGCAGCGAACACAGTGGAAGAAAACTACTAAACTTCGGAGGTTTTTTCCTATCTTCACCCATGAGAGAGTACTCCAGCTAATTAGTTCAGGTTACTTCAACTCTTGGCAATGTGACTTCTTTGTTAATGCAATTTTAAAGTTTGAAGACTCCCTTCAATTTCAAAATGAGTGTATTGAGATTTTAATTTTTTTTTTTTTTTACTTTACCAGTAAAAAACTCCATAATCTGCTTTCACTGTAAATGAAGAGGACATAGCATCTGCTTGGTTTCTAGTTCCTTTTAGGTTGTAGGTAGTCTGTGTGCCACTGCTGTTGTTATTTGGAATAGCCTTCTGACAACTCTTCAGCTAATTTGGGATACCTGGTAAAGATGCTTTCCCACTGTTTTCATTCTCTATTGCTCAGATGTCTCTGCCAGGCAACTCGCAAAACAAACAGCAACACCAGGTCAGCTTCAAAGAGTGCACACTTTGAAGTAGAAAGCAGATGACAGTTACGAAAGGTTAGTCTTTAATGGTATTACAAAAGGTAGCTGTACAGGTTTCCATACATTTGCTTATTAAAGTGTGTAATGTCCCAATCCTTATGTACAAAAAAATAATTAGTGGGTAATTCTTAGAAAACATTACCTTGTAATTTCCCTAGTGGTAGAGGATGCAGCAGAGATTAGCTTATGGCCTGAATTTGAAAGTGTGTGATTCTTTTTTAAGTCATAGTCAACACAGCAAGATACAGGAAAAAAGAGAAGAGTATGAGACAAATTGGGTATAGATGGTCAACTTAAGACTTTTAGAAGAGAGAGGGCAGAAAAAGATGTCTCATTAAATACAACAAGTTGCAGTCAATTCTAATCTTTGTGCCTGCAATAAAATTAATAATTGCCTAAGAGAGTAAACACTGTGATATTGTGTTCATTGGATAATTATATGTTTAATTTTTCATAGGGAATTGCTTTTTGTTTTGACTAAAGCTGTATTGCCACTGGTTGTGACCCCTGGCCAGTCTTCAACTTGTGAAAGAACTTTGGCGAGCCTTGGTTGTACCCATGAAACACAGGATCCTCTATGCAAGCTAAAATTAGCTAAAATAAAAGCCTTTGTGAAGGAAGTAGAATTTAAAAACAATTTTTATTTCTGTAAGTTGCTCTGTAATCACGAGTGTGTTAGTGAACTTATTTTTGAGGGGAATTGGAATGACATTCAAAATGAGTGCATATGAGATTTTACAAATTGGAAATCAGCACAGACTTAATTTAAATGTGCATTTATGTATTTTAAATGGCCTGTTTACTTCACATCCAATCTGTTGATTTCTATGCTATTAGCATTCATCAATTTCAATGTCACTGCTTAAGAGGAGAAGAAATTTGGGAGTGCATATGAGATGAGATTCATTTTTTCCTCTTTGCAAAGAATGATATCTCTGTGCTTTTAATTTATTACTCTTTTCCTGGTAGCTTTCCTTTTTGAAGGATTGCACGTTTTTGTTGGTAACTTTATTATGCAAAAAAAAGGTCAAATGTATTCACCTGTGTACCTATCCTGTGTCAGGGTTTTTCCTTCAGGGCCTTAAGTAATAACTATGTTACTTTTAATAATATTTCAAGTAATTACATGTTTGACATTCTGTCTGGAGTTCACGCAACAGTTCTGGATTTGTTTTCCTAGCAGAAGCTTCCACAGATTCTTTCCTACCTGAAAAAAAACTTGGGGTGCATATTTCTCATGTATTCAGTATGCTGTTTTCTAAGGGAGGAGCTTTAAGTGCAGTGTGGCAGAAGGCTTCATATTTATCTTCTTTCTCTTTGAGCAGTAAATATCTGACTATTGGAGCGGTTCTGAATCAGCGTCTCTCAATAAATTAGTGTCCAACAGATGGCTGGTTTGTTATATCATGAACTGCTTTTGATAGTACTTATTTCCGTCATTAAAGATGATGCTTGCATAACTTACACTGCAGTATAAGCTATTTTTTGAGTATCTTAGGAAACTTGTGCACTGTCCTACTCTGCCATAAATGCATTTCCTTGATGATGAAGACTGTTGTATGTCTTTGTACCATCACTTGCTAAAAAAAAAAAATGTACAAAAGGGGCTTCTATTAAATTTATTTTTAAAATATATTACCGTAGCAGGTTAAGTGGACCACTGACTGCATCTACACTGAAATGGAGAGAGGATAATATATTAAGAGCACTCCAGCTATGTTTTCATGGCCTTTTCCACCTGTCTAACTTTATGCAGTAAGAAAGTGGTAGCCTCTCGCAAAACGCTTTCAGTGTTGTGTGGGTGATGTGGTCAATGGTTTGCCGTCTGGCAACCAAACTTGATGATAATGCTCAAGCTTATTATCCATGTGTACTATCTGTGGGTCAAAGGGTGAAGGTATGTTCATCCTGCTCTTTTCTCCTGTACTTTCTAGTGGTTCCCTACCTGTCAAGGAATAGCTGGGTTTTGCTGCAATTTGGCAACCTATTCCTAAGCCATCAGCAGAGACTGATGTATCCTGTCCTCATTGGAGGATACTACTGGGTATTCCTCCACCACACTGAGTTATTTCTTCTTGTAGCTCTGTTAGCCTGGAGGTGAAGAGAAGGAGGGGTGATCTTGATAATTATTCAATCTCACTGTTGCAAGATGCACGTTGGCGATGAGACCGCTGAGATGACTTTTTGTGTTATTCTTCTGCAGTTGTAATTTGTTTCAGGTAGAATTAAGTCTAATCAAGAACAGAAACATCCCATTAATTTTATTGAACTGCCTTTTAATTTTTTATCCTGTCTAGATTATCAGTCTTAATTGCAGGATGATGGTAAAGTCTTGGCTTTTCACTGAATTGTAAAACTATGAATACAGTGACAGCACTGTTGCTGTTGGGATTTCTGAATAAAATAGGGCCAAAAACTTGAGATCAAAAGGGATATACTTCCATAGACAATTCCAAGGCAGCAGGTCTGGATGTAGCAGTTGCTAATGCAGCATGCATACTGTACCATGGCAAGCTGCAGTTTGTACTAAACTGGTGCCATTGACATACTTTTCAGTTTAACCATTAGTTTGATAAACTTTGCAATGATTAAATGCAATCATTATTGTCATTCATAGGGGTTTTGAGACACCCTTCGTTTTCAAAAGCTGTGGATTCCTAGATGAGAGTCTCAAGGTTTTTGTTAATCTTCCTGTGGTGAAAAAGAGTGCCTGTTTTTCGTGTAGAAATTATGAGGATTGTTGGACAAAGAATCTGTAGAATAACCCCATCAAGAGCCTGAGGGTTGTTTTTGTGTTATTTTGGCTCTGTGGTTTGATTGACTTCTGGGAAGGATAGCTTACAACCACCATGTGTGTTCTAAGGAGCCTACTTCTCCAGTGCTTCACATGGCTGGACAGTTGGTGAAATTCTGCAGACGGCTAACTGTAATTCCCAAGACTTGATGCATGTAGTATCTTCTTTCTCGTGAGAAGGAGGACTCCTAATTTAGCATTTACTCATGCACTCGTTAAAGATGTTGGGAATATTGCCGTGGCCTCACTTGGAGCAGAATCGGATCATTTTGTTCCACTCCTTCCCTACCAGCAGACTTAGTTGTAGACTTAGTTGTAATAGCTTGTTGGAGCATTTTGGTGATGTCTTAATTGGTGTATTAAGCCTTTTTTCCCCTCAGTCATCAGTTTTGTGATACAAATTACATACTTCATGAGTACTGGTGAAAGAGAGGTGTGAGATCATCTAGAGTTCTCTGGCTAGGATTGTTTTCCCATATCATTAATTTTCTTCAAGTTTTTATTCTCAGACTCCTCTAACTTTACAACAGAAACTCCTGAGTGACTAATAGCACATTTGGTTTCAGTTGGGATGCTCAGAATGAATGTAAGCTCTCCAACTTCAGAAGTATATGATCAGACTAGCTTAACTTTTCTCCTCCCCCTGCCCCTCTTTTTTTTTGCCTCCCACACAAGTTTTCTAACATTCTGGCAAGGCAAGTATTTGGACTTTTACCCATTCTCTCACTTTACAGTAAAGAAGCATTCATTTTTCCAACATTAAAAACTTGGCCAGAGAACCTGGCCCAAAAACCTTAATGTTTTGAGCAAATGTTTAAAAATACCCTCTGACTTGGCTGCTCCAAGTAGCCCTAAAGCACTGTTTTCTTTTGGGGTGGAAAAATTGTTTTTCACCCAAAAAAAGCTAGTTAAAAAAGGTAATATTTATCCAGTATTATTGATAGCAACAAATTGAATTTAGATATTTAAAATGTTATAGAAATAAATCTGAAGCCATAAGAAACCTGAATCAGAATAGCTGAATCCTTAAGGAGCTCCGTTACTTGTGGCTGTTGCAGGAGCTGAGGATGGGAGGTGAGAATTGCAGGAAATATGGAAAATAATATATACTTATCTTAGATCTTGTCTGTTCCTTAAAACAAAAGGGCGCGTTTTTCCTTAATTGTACTACACTTCGTGAATTCTACTTGATGTTTGTATCTTGTTTTTGGTTTAAATTGTGCTGCTACTTCACACCATGTCTTCTGGGAGAGCTGGTTCAAGGGAGTACATCTTCTTTCAGTATTCTTTTCTGTTAACCTTGCATAGATGAATATTCGACTTCGCATTAATTGAAGAGCTATTTCCTTGCTCTAAATATGTTTTTACAAATGCAGGCAGATTAAGAAAACATGGGAAATAATAAAGTTCAGTTGTATCAGCATATCTCATTCCTTTTGGATGTATTTGATCACCTTAAGTTAACAGAGACCTGACTTTAATAGAAAGAAGTCAGGTTTAGTCTGTGTTTCATACTCTTGTGCTCTGCGTGATGAGTGATGGTGTTGTGCTCTGTGTTGCTAGGGTAACACAAAGAAACATGGAGAAAATACAGCAAAATTCCAAAAAGGAAGCATTATAATCTTTTTCAGTGCTTCTTCTTTTCTCATGAAATATTTTGCCAGAATATTACTGAGAAAACCCAGTAGTTCTTTAAAGTTTTTAACTCCAAGTGTAGGGACTAAATGAAATGATTCAGTCATGCAGTAGTGATTTACTTCTACTTAAGGACAAATGCAGCATTACTTTACCTTGTTTCCAAAATCTTTATCATGGACTAATCTGCTCTTACCTTGAACCTCCATTTCTTTATCTTTGCTCTGTCCATCTCTATCAGAATCGAAATCTCTAAATCTAATTTTTTTCCAAGTCCTAGCTCTATTACTCTTTCCCAAAAGCTGTGCTTTTAGTAATATGCAGAAACAAAAAAGCATTTTTTCTTCAATAATATAGCAAAAGTTTAGAATGAAAAGAGGGTCTGGTGTATACACTGCCTCTATTCTCTGTCCTCCTGTGCAACAGTCTGGCCAGCACTACATTGGAATTGCTCTAGAGGAAAAAATGAGCCATCGGAAATCTGTGGAGTGACTCCCAGGTGCTGTAAATTCCTTGTATCCCCAAAATTCAGGGGGTCTGCCTCTTCTCCAGAAGATATAACTATCCTTCATGCATATACCTGGCATTTATGGGTCTTGGCTTTCCTGAGGAGATGATGACTGTAGTGGACTGAATCCTGGATTACTTTTATGGGCCAAGAATAGGGCATCTGTAGCTTCTGCTGGTAACTCTGAGTCACCTCTGTGCTGAATTGTTCTCTGAGTATGTGTTATAACAGCAGCAGCTGAGCAGATGCCTATTTGGACTGGTGAAACTGGATGTAAGTACAAGTGTGAACGTAGCAATACCCAGTACAAGTTACTGCCAGTCATCTATTTTTCTTTATCAGAGGATATGTTCATTGCCAAGTATCTGATACATATTATGCAGCAGAAACTTGGGTTCTGGGGTTTTTTATCTTTTTCTGCATACCCTGAGGAACTGAGTAAATCTTGCTTTTGAGTATTATAAGCTGTGGTAAACTATTTTGCTTATACACAAGGCACTTATGCATCACCACCTGTTTGCTTGACACAAGGATAACAAAGGATTACATTTACTGGATATTTCCCTGGGCATGGACCAAGGAGAAGACTGAATGAAGGAGGTTGTTGCGGTGGTTTTTATCTCCTTCCTGTATATAGAGGCTATAAAAATATCTCTCTCCGAGCAAGCAATGTTCTATAACCTGCAAAATCCTGGCTCTTCCCAAGGGACCACCTCTGAATGCTTTATCCAAACTGAACAACTGTGTTAATCCTGGGGGTTGAGTGTAAGAGGGTGCACATAGGCAGTTGCTAGGAGTAGTTGGTAGATGGAAAATATTTTTACCCGAACTTACCTTGCAGTAACTTGTTTATCCATACCTGGAGTTGGTGCAGACATGTCTCATCAAGGCTTGGTAGGAATTAATGGGGTCAGTATTGAGGGCTATTCTAAAAAATTACCTCTCGTATCTGTGTGTGGAAAGAGGGGATGTTGAAATATTCCAGTTAGGTGTGAGAGTTGGGAGTGAAAAAGACAATGGTTTTGGAAATACTTAATAATGGCAAAGAGGCATCAGGCAGTAGAGAAAATGAGTTTTGGTCATGTCTTGAAAAAAATGCTGTGAGTTGCCATGGTTGCTGCAGCTTAGCTGAAGCAAATAATAGACTTTATACATGAGGGGTTTTTTTTTTATATAATGCTCTTGAACTATTTTTGAGCAAGCTAGCAGCTGCACGTTTTTGTGGTTTTGAATATATTTCTAAAAACTTAGATGATTGCACTTACTTGTCTATTTTGATACTTGTTTTTCAGTGACTCCCCAGATATACCAACTATTTGTTTTGGAAAGATTGTTAGCAAAATTGTATGTTCCCCATCTTGACTTCTCTTCAAATTAATCTACAAAATTTATACAATATGGTCTAGATTTGTGGGGGGGAATGAAGGTCAAGGATCTTTAAAACTAAATGCAAGAGAAGTTTATGTAGATAATGATCCTGCTGATCAAGAGGATGAGCTGAAGTATGTTGATTCTTGAGGTACAAGGAAGGAAAAAGGTGGGGGAGGGGTAACATTTAATGTAATCCTTGTGCAAAGGTCAACTGAAATTTGTACAGGTTTTTAAAAAAGAAAAAAAGGCAGCAATGAGATAAAAGGAGAGATTCAGCAAAATCATATGCTCCAAATTTTAAATACCAAAACTTGGGAAGATATAAAAACCTATAGCCTATGTAAGTACTGATATTATAGCTATCTATCAATTTATCTAAAATACTGTGTGTATTAAAGTGCTTGTTTTTCTTGAGAAGGCATTAACTTCAACTCTGAAATTAAAAAGTCCTCTTGAGCATGAACAAAGTGCTTTGAGAACTCATAACACTGTGTGAGCTGAGAGTCAACTGCACAACTTCTAATACTTTGTGCAGAGTCAATCTTTTCTCATAAAAGTCAGTGGATGTTCTTATGCTTCTTGGCCAAAGTGTATGGCACGTGACACATGTGAGTAGATTTCAGAAATAAAATACCTGCTGTTTATTTTTGTGTAGGTGCCAGTCCAGATCTGGAATTGAAAGCACCCAATACAGATTGGGGAAGCATTCTAGTTTTGTCCTGGAAAAACCAAGCAAACAAAACAGTACAAGAACTACACAGTTTAATCGCCTATAGTTAGTGAAGCTGCTGAGTTTTGAGAGGGGGTTAGTAATGGAGTAAGAAAAAGACACAAAAAGGGACCAATCAACAAATCTACATTAATTATTGTAAATTTTAGAACCATTTTTTTTGGAAAAGACCTCAGAGACCATCCAGGCCAATTTTAATTTTCTTTAATAGAGATTAATATTTGAACAGGAAGATGCAGGATCCTATCAGCCTCCTTTTTGTTGCAGCAGCAGCTTGCAGTGAGTGCTCCATACCACTTGCCCTGCTCACCCCTCAGACAAGAGCCAAGGAGTGCTCAGGTTATCATTGAGGCTCTTCTGCTTGTTCTTCTGGGGGGTTTATTTTTATTTTTCATTTGACAGGCATGCCTTCTTCCCTACAGGATACTAGTTTTCTCTTTGGGAGAACTTCTAGATTAGACTGGAACATGAGGAAGCTGGCAGAGATGGACCACCCAGGGAGGGGTCAGAAAAGAGCATGAGGAAATGGATAATGTTATTATCTGGTGACTTGCCAGGGTTGATGCACTTTTCTAGAAGTGCCTGTTTTTGTTTCGATAAGGGATTTCAGAATGGTGTGGAGGCATAATGGGTGAGATCAGCAAAGAAGCACTATGCTCAAGAGGCAGTGAGAGAAGATGGGCTCTGAAGCCATGGATGGTGATGTGTTCCCACAGAGGGTGTTGGCTGGCTCTGTTCCCTCTCTGCCTTTCCCCTCTTGAGCATCTCTCCTCCACCCCTCCGCATTAGTAGGCGGGGGTGCGGGGTGGAGACGGGCTGCTCATTCACCAGGGCCCACGGAGCTCCTTGCTGTCAGCCAGGGGTTCTGTAGGGGCGCGGAGAAATGCTTTCTGCTGTCATTTTATGCCTGACTCTGTGCTGTTATGATGTGAGTGGCACTGGGTCCAGTGGATGTGTTGCTATGGAAAATGTATGAGCTTTTATAGTCAAATAGAAAGGTGTGTTTCCAAAAGCTGTTCTCTAACTCTGCAGCCATAGCCTGGCTGGTTTATTTCCAGCATTCTCAGCAGTGAACTGTGGCTCTCAGGGTTGAATTTGTTAAGAATCCAAGTGCTGGAGGAATGTCCTCATGTTTCTGCACCCATGCAGCAACCACATCTTCCACTGGAGCCTTTCTATTCTCAGCAGCACGTGGGAATTCAGTGAAATCCGATAGCAGCAATATTAATAGCAGCTGAGTAGGTGGCCAAAGAGGTTGAAATTTAGCACGAGCCCACTGCTAGTTGGACAGGCAGCGTTCATCTCCTGCGCAGCAATACCCAGCGGGGGTGCAGGAGCCCTTCAAATCCTCTGACATCTTCCTCAGAATCGTAAGTGGTCAGTGTAGGGCTGGAGTGCCTGGAGTGCAGCAAAGAGCTGGGGAGTGGGCTTTTCTACAGTCTAATTAGCTGGAGCTAATCTGCTGCAGCTCCCAGGCCAGGGTATGGCTCTTCCGAGCCCTTCAAAGGGCATCTTGGGGGTGTGACATCTGCCTTGATGGACAGAAGCTCAAAGGGAGAGCACCAATACTTCTTTTTAAACAGCAGTTTCTTCAAGTCCTGTATTTGTGAGATCTGTAGTTCAGAGGAAGGGACAGAAAACAGGGTTGGCAGCTGTTGGGGTTTCTGAAGTATTCGTCACCAAGGGATGGGTTTGGCACTGGGCAGGGAGCATTTGTCACTGGCACATTCCTTTCTATCAGTGGGAGTGTCTCTGTTCCTTCTTTCTCCCCGTAAATGGGTTCAGATTGGTCTTATCTTTTTGGACAGAACCACATGTATTCTTGGCAGCTAACCCTCATTTTGGGTAGGAGGAATCTCTGTTCAAACTTGCTTCTTTGTTTGTTGGTTTTCTTGGGTTTTTTTTAAATTGTTGATTGATAACTATATTTAAATATGTTTCTATATGAGAAACAGACCCTTCTCTGAATGGGATGTTGTAAAATAATCTTCCAGGATTTTGCTCAGTCTTCTGGTATCTTGGATGCGGTCTTGAGCTCCACATTGTTCTTCCTGGAAAATAATAAAGTGAAATGTTAAAGTAGATTTGACATCATGAGTTGCTTGTTGCTGGAATTTAATACATATTGGGATGTGGGGAAACAAAACCATATCATGTGCCAGAAAAATAAAATCCAAACTATTAAGTTTATTGTCTAAAAGTTTTGAAATAAGTCAAAAATAAATCTAGCTTCTTAAAATGCACTGCTTTTTTGTATGGAGGCACTGGAGAGGTGTCTGTAAGTGTCAGTGGATATATTTTATAACTGGTTAAAGTCTAGTTCATAATTCCTTAAAAGTACTGTGGCCTGCTAGCTCCTCTAAGGTGTATGATTGTCTACTATTTTTCTTAATTTATTTTTAAATGCCCCAAAATTCATTAAAATAATCCCAACAAGCTTTCCTGACTCCTTAAAAATGGGAAGCAGAGACCACCTCTGTGTTGGGGTCATCATGGGGGCTCTCACGGTACTGGTGTCTGGAGCAGAGTCCTCCTCCACCAAGCCCCCTGCCCGCTCCTTTGCAGCAACGTGTCTCTGCCACAATGCTGGTGCGAGTGCTTGTAGGAGCATGGTCTGAAACAGAACAGTAAGCTAATTTGGGGATTGAAAATGTGTATTAGGAAAAACCCACAGAAACAGGTGTAGCCCTCTGGCAGCATGGAACCGCAGTATGATTCAGGGTTGTGTTGGCATAACCACGGGGGCAGCAAACAGGAGTGGCTGGAAGAGAAAGGGGGACCAGGAAATCCTTAAGCTAGAGCTGCTGCCAAAGCCTTTGTATTGTCAGGCCAGGGCCTTGGTGACTAATTCTGCTGTTTAACCTTGAGCAAACAGTGGAGCTGAGAATAAATTCCTTGAGCTGTGGCTCAGCGTGCTGATCTGCTGTGTCACTTCCCTTTATTGTTGTAGAGTGGTCTTCGTTAGAGAAACATCTGTTGGTCCGTGCTGGCTGGGAGTAAGTGATGTTTGTCAATATGTGTTGTGTTCAAGTGTAACAGAGGTATTTCGTCTCTAAGTGTATTGCGCTTAGCAAGTGAGAGCTATTCCTGTCCCATTTGTCTTTTTTTTGTTTGCTCAAGGATTGACGTAGATGAGATGATTTACACAGAAGGTATTATTTCTCCGCAGGTGGTTATTTCACATCTTTTTTCATCAGCGTTCAACTCGGATTTATGCGGTTGTGCTTCACAATTGCTATTGTAATATCCCCCACGTGTTGTTATCTCGTGGCCTGTAGACTTCCATGCCGTGTTTGGGAGATCTTTTCCAGGGTGGCTAATCTTGAAGTTGTATGTAAACTTTTATTAATACCACTGCCAACAATTCAGGTTCACGCTTCATGAATTAGGATTCTACTTTTACAGTTTTGAGACCTCTTTGTTAGCTGGAATTTGGTATTGAGGTCAGGATAGGTAGATTGGTGTTGGTTTTCTTTTAAGCTTCAGAATGGAGGCTTAAATGCTGAGACCGTGGCAGGAGCAGATGAAGTATTTAAAATTAAATTCTTCCAGCAAGATCTGAACTGCCCTACTTAGCAGCTTTCTTTGCTTAGTTGAGACATCTTTAGCAAAGTTTTATTGTTAATGAAAGGAGATATAAGAAACCTCTGGGAAGACAGAGAAGTTAATGTTTAAAAATACACAAAGTGATTTAGTGAGTAGTATTGCGTTGTCATATGGGGAGGAACTGAATTCTTTCAGCAGTTTGGTTTTAAGATGTAGCCTTGGCTGTGCCCTCCTGAGCAAAGCAGCAGCCCACCTAAAACTTTCCGTATAAAGGTATTCACCTATTCAAACCAGAAATTGGGTTACACCAAGTATTTTCATAAAGAATATGGTTGGCATCAACTGGGCTCTATGACAACTTTGGATGAAAACAGGAAAAAGCAGACTTCTTTCACAGTAACCAAATGTAGTATTGGCATTAACTTGCATTGATGAAGATACTTTAGCCAGTGAGCTACCCCTTCATTTCCTGAAATAGCTGTTGTATGAGAAATTTCTCTACAAGCAGTTGTGTGTGCACTTCAGTGCTGTAGACTTATGTTCAAAATAAGGTTATAAGTGTCCAGGAGTGTTTAAAAAGCTTAAAAGCTACATTGCTGAAGTTCTTGTACTCCATCTTGTAAATGGTTTATTCAAATACAGTGTGAGAAATACAAATTTATACTGTATTTATTCAAATACAGTGTTTGAGCCCTGTGTATTTAGAGCCAGGATTGCAAAGGGGAGTGGAGGGGAGAGCAGGAGCTTGCTGTTAGGTAACAGCTTTTCAGAAAAGTTGTCGGGTCATGCCGCCTCTTCCAGCAGCAAAGAATTTGCTATGCTTGAGGTTGGTGCCTCTATCTTGTCTCTTCCTATGAACCAAAGTTGTTCAGAGTTATACACAAGACCTCAGATGAATTATTTGCATAGATTGCGCAGTAGTTACATTTTTATAACACTTCATGAAGAACTTCTGCATAGTATAATTATTCCATTTTGTATTTTCATTTACTACAATTGAGCTAAAAGCCTTGGGTTTTTTTCTGTTTTGATACTCGCAGGAAAAGGTCATTCCTCCTAAAAGCTCTTCCGTTTGTATCACACTTCTAACCAATAGATATTTGCCCAATAGACATTTTAAACGGAGTGTCCTGGGAGGGAATTGGGCAATGGCATGTGCAGCTAAACACAGATGAGCTTGGACAGGTTGTACATATAAAAGGCTCTAAATGCTCTTATTTCACTCGGAGGATGTTAGCAAGTGGATCCAAACTACATTTCCTACAAGTTGCATGCCTCCGAGAAGATGTAGCTGTGAAATTTGTAGGTCCAAAACAACTTTTAAGACCTTTCAGTAAGGTAGCAACATTGCTTCTTTAAACAGGATTTTTTTTGGGGAAAAAAAAAATTATATACCCATCATTTAACACAGGTTCTAGGACAGTACATTCATCATTCAGAATCATCCTTTTTCTTTATTAAGCACCATCAAATAATTACTACATGCATATAAAAATGAGGAACAGTGTTCTAGATCAGCAGGGTTTCTTTTGGTTTTTTTCTTCTCTTCTGCTCAGACTGCATCTATTGTGAAAAGTTTTTGAAAAGATTTGGAAACCAATAGACACAGTTCAGAGAAGGAGAGTAGTAATGCAAGTGAAGAAACTTCATGAATGAAGAGTAAACAACTTGTCTGTTTGCTTCTGTTGTTAGCAGAGTAAACAGGAATGAAGCAGGGTCTGTCATTCGAGTATGTGAAATATCTCCCTGCCTGCATTTTTGGTCTCAAACTGACTTGTTTACCTGAATGTCCTAAGTTTTGTGTTGGTTTTAGTCCAATTACACAGGCCTAGAGTATTTATGGTTATTCCAGTAAAGAAAATATATTGAAATATAAAGACAACTAAATATTGCTCCTGTTGCAAAATGGTTGACTGAAATTATCCCAGAGAACTGAAGGAAAGCAGAAGTGGACATCATCGTGTTCAGTCATGTAGCTTTGGTCTACGTGAAGGCTGGCAACCTTTTGGATACATGCTCCTGCCAGCTAAGGGCAGAGTTTCTCACTCCTTACTGGGTCGCTGAAGTTGGGGAGCAAACTTTAAGGCATCCTTAGCAAGGGCCTCTGCTTTTATAATTCCAAACAAAGGCAGAAATTCTGCTAACAAAAGGCATTGAGGGTAAAGAATGCAAACCTTTAAAATTCTCTCTGCTGGGTATGAGAAGTGTAATGTTGATATAAGAATAGTTTTCCATTCTCTGCTTGGGAAATCAACCTGTCTCTAGTAGCACCTCAGGTCACAGCTATGGTGTGCTCTGCAACATGGACACTGGCCAAAAAATTAGCCTACTGAAAAAAAGGGGAAATTCTTTTTTCTTCAAAAATAGTCTCTAGTGAATAACGAATAGCAGTCTGTTTTGGAAGGGGTTAAAAAACAAACAAAAAAGTGTAAATATTTTACATTAAAGGAGAAGAGTTCCTCCTTATCTGTGGGAAAGAGGTCACTGGTTACAAAGCCAGAAGCATCTCTGGCATGAGATACTAAGGGAGCTGCAGGCAAGGACTCTGCAGGTCAGACCCATCTCAGGACTTTGTGCTCCTGATAGCCTGATTTCTTTATGGTGTGGGGATGGGCAAGGCAATTACAGCCACTGAGTGGGAGCGGGTGCTCTCAAAATAGGAAGAGAGAGCAGAAGGGACAGTCTGTGTCCTTGATGGTTGTCACGTCTCATTGACTATTCCATTTCTGTGAAGAGTGACACTTAGGCTGACCAGGCCCTGTCCTCGTTACACTAACTTGTAACTGTTTCCTGAATGGTTTATTCTACCTTTTTCTCCATAACCTTTGACTAGTGTGTTCCTAGACAGACAGAAACAGGATAGGTACCTTGATACATTGTTGGCCTGGCATGTTATGGAGCTCTGAATAGATTTTTCTGCTGCTTTATGTGAAGTCTCGGCTTTTCTGTTTTAACCCCTTCACTGTGCTGTGTGTGAAGTTTGCAGCCAAATCGGATCCAAACCAAAGTCTGAAGGTGAAAAGTTGTTTTGGTGTATTTAAGCCATTTGCTCTTCTGTAACTGCTGGCACTGCAGGCAGCAACCTTGTTCAACCACTGTCTGCAGTCCAGCCCTGAATACTTACACCTGCAGACTAGGTCTGGGGACTGGGAGGCTTTTGGAGCTTCCCATTTGAGAAGTTTCTTCCTCTTGTTCTTAAGATGAGCAGGAGGACAACAGGACCACTATGAGTGTCCTGTGCACTTCCAAGGTGTGCTACAGACTGGTTCCCTACTGTTAGTGATTGCACATGTATTTAGTGTTTTTTGAAAAAACATGTGTTTATATAGAAGAATCCAAACACATCCTTTCAGCCCTACGTCATCTGTCTTCAGATGTCCTAGTTTCAGTTTCTCATTTTTTGGTCTGAAAAGTTTAATCATGACTAAAGTATGCTCTCTTGTCTGAGGCAAATACTTTAGAAAACAATACAATCAGGGGAAAAGTTCCAGTTGAATCTCCTTTCATATGGAATTGAAGATCTGAGGTTGTTCAGGCTAGCAAAACAGAAGGCCCAAGTGAGACCTTGTAGCAGCCTTCCAGCAGCTAAAATGGGCCTACAAGAAAGCTTGAGAGGGACATTTTACAGGGACATGTAGTGATAGGACCGAGGGGGAATGACTAAACTGAGAGGGTCAGTTTAAATTGGATATTGGGAAGAAATTCTCTACTCTGAGGGTGGGGAGGCACTGGCATGGATTATATAGAGAAGTGGTGGATGCAGCATTCCTCCAAGTGTTCCAAGACCAGGTTGGATGAGGCTTTGAGCAATGTGGTCTAGTGGAAGGTGTCCCTGCCCATGGCAGAGGGGTTGGAAGTAGATGATCTTTAAGGTCCCTTCCAACCCAAACCATTCTATGATTCTGTGACCTCCCTGGCTAATAGAGGCTATATTTCCCAAAGTCAACAGCTTGTTTTCTACTTCTATTTTGTTGGTAACTAAATAAGAGCCAATTAAAAAAGCCTAGAGCCTTTCTGTGTACCTCGAAAGAGAAACTGAAATAGATTGGCTAGTTTCTCACTTGACATGTAACAATTGAAATAGTACAGAGCTAGGAGTACAGAGTATTTAAAGTGAAATGCTTCTTGTTTCTTTTGGAGCAGTCAGAGTTGCATATCTTATATTGACTGCTAATTGGTCTTGAAACTTTTTACATCTCAAATAATAATTGAATTTTAAGTCAGCAATTTTAAAACATTGTTTTCTTTTCTTTTTCTCACTCTCTGCCCTGCTTCAGACCAGAGGAAACCAACAGAAGACTGAAAAATGTAAGACAGTTGTACATTAACTGTGATTAATTATTTTTAAATGTTTCTGTTTATGGTACTATCATATTTACCTTAGTCTTTGACTGTTGATTTATCTGATGCAAATTAATGCCATTTTACAGTGATCTCTATGTGCAGCTTACTTTCCCAAATCGTTGTAATAATTGAAAATGGTATTTATATCATTGCTTGCTTTAGACATATGAGATTCATCATGACACTATTTAATTGGCTTTGGTGGCAATCATAGCTAATACTGTAAGCAAGATTTTGAAGTTCATTTTGGAAACATCTCTAATAGCTTGCTGAGATTCTTTCATACTGGCACATGGCATGAGAGGAAAGTAATTAATTTTGTATTCAGGTTTTTTTTCTGTTTATTTTTAGGTTTTGATTACATTATACTGGCTTGGGAGAAAAGCTCAAAGTGACTCTAATTATAATGGTCCATACCTCAGTCTTAAAGCATTTGAGAAGTTATTAGGGCAAGCATTGACTAAGGTAAGGAATCCAAAAAACGAAACTAAACGAATAGCCTGAAGTTTATAGTTTGATATACAGCAGCAATTCTAAACAGTCTCTTGGGGGTTTCATTTTCTTCTTAGTTTGGAGAACATAGTAATTTGTTTTATTTGTTTTGCTTGCTATCAAGTTCCATATAAAAAGAATGATTTTTATCCTTCATTGGTTCTTCCGCTACCCATATGAATTTCAGAATCCATATGCTCTATTTGATGTGGTAGATTGTGAAGAGCCCTATCTTAATCCTCTTTGGCTGAGATGAAAGCAATTTAAGACCTTTCATTGAATCTCCTGTTCAAGCTGTTGTATGTATTGTTTTCAGGGGTTTGCAGTAGGCTTTGTTGAAGTTTGTGAACTCAAAATGCTCATGAGTAGCATTTGCACCTTAAATTATTGAAAAAGACCTTTCAAAACAACTCCTTTAGGCACTTGAAGAGTCCAGCCATCCAAGCAGAAGTGGCAGAGATAGCGGGTACGGTGATATTTGGTACGTTGAGCGGGGAGAGCCCTTTTCATCTTCAGCTACTCATAAAAGAGACGATTCCTTCGATAGCTTGGACTCTCTTGGTTCAAGATCCTGCACAAGCTTTTCATCAGATATAACCTTGAAAGGTGGCAGTGAAGGTATGTTTTGCTCTCTAAAATCTTTTGTTGACATGTGTCTTACGAGTGTGGGAGAAGGCAATGTATGGACCTAGTACTTGGATATCCGGTACTTAAACCAGCTTGAAAGTCAACTCTAGTTTTGCAACTGCTGCAGTTGCATTTTGCTTAAACAAATATTGACCTCTAACAATTGGTAGAAACAAAGCAGTGCTCACACAAATCTTCCTAGGAGGGGTTGCTGAAACTCTTTCTCTCACTGACACATTAGTGCATGTGTATATGCAAGGTATATTCCCAGAGTTCTGTAAGGGAAATGGCTAGAAATCAGATCTGGACGGGATCACCTAAAATTCACTAGTTGCAAAAGCCTCTTGCCTTGTTCTTGGAGTGACTGTGTCAAATCTCTGTCTTCACTTCATTTGTGAATATTCAATAATGTTTTTCCCACTTAGGTTAAATATTGAATAGTATTTGTTACTTTTAGTAATTTGTCATGAAAATAAAGGTGACAAGAAGACAGTGACGTTGGATCCCTAAAGCAGCATGCTAGCCTGTGTTTCTCTGCTGGTTTTAAAGTTCAATGCCAACTTGTAGTCTAAAGTCACAAAAATTGTGAGGTTTTTTGTTTCATGTGAGTAACATAAAATCATTGGGCAGAGGCTCCATGGAGCATTGCTGATCTGACCAAGGCAGCATTTAGCCATATTACATATGTGGTGTACCCTGGGCTTTTACTGCATGTTAATCTGGTGAGATGAGAACATTGCTATATTATTTGCTGTTAACTTGTCTTTGTTAGTAAATTTATCTGGCAAATACAATTTAATTTAAAAATTCCTGTGCTGTTTTCTGTCTTCAATCTGGAGGCCAGCGCTTTGTTTCCTGCAGGGAGAAGTGATAATGAAAGAATGGAACAAATGCGGAAGGATCATGCAAACCAAACTGAGTTTAATGGATCTTATCACAGCTTCGCCACAGACTTCTAAAAATACCTCTCCTACTGTCCTGTCAGTAGCTCAGCAAATTTGCAGCTGAAACATCTCATATACAGAGTTAAATTGATTTTAGAAGACTTTGATCCAAGTTTTAGCTAGAAGCTCATTCTAGAGAATAATGTTAGTGTCTTCCCTTTTTTCCCTTTCTTCTAAGGTTGTGACAGTGACACAGACTCGGAACTGCCTTCCAAAATGCATGACTCCCATAAAGATGACAGGTCTTACCGTAGGATTTCTGTGATTGAACCAAAACCTACCACTGACTTCAATCGCTTCTTACCCAGCAAAAACAAGCAGACAGGATATGTGCCAGCACCTTTAAGGAAGAAAAGGACAGAGAAGAACGAGGACAACAGGAGGAGCTGGGCAAGTCCTGTCTTCACTGAGTCAGATGGAACATTTTCAAGGTACTGGTGTGTGGTCTTAGTAAAGTGGGCTTTGATCTAGAATTTTTTAAATAAATGATTTCTTTATTAGTTGAAGAAAAGCTGCTCTTGCTGCAATACAAAGTCAAGTATTCGATTTCCCATGTTTTATTGAGGGGGATGTTTTGGTGTGGTTGTGTGGTTTGGTTTTGGTTTTTTACATTGTTTTTTGATGTTTGAGTAATGTTTTGAAGCTGGCAAGATTATTTAAATGATCTTAAATGCAAGTTCACGAAAGATAGACCTACAGTTTTAGTTTCTTGTTAAAGCCTTCCAAAACATAGTGATGAATTTCAGTTGTCCGGCTTCTTGATGCGTGCAGACGAGATTAGCGGGCAGTTCTTGAGTTTCACCAGTACCTTCATGACTTCACTGTCTTCATTCTATTCCTGTTTCGGTCAACCCCAGTGGACGTGAAACGAATCCTGTAGCTTCCTGCCAAAATAGCACAGCAGAGTGTGGGCTCACAAATCCAGCTTCCCTCCAGATCATCTATGAGTATGAAAGTGGCTCTGATTCAGAAGATGAAAGAAGGCTGCCTGACGTTGTTTTGGATGACTTAGCAAATCGTAGATTTCTAGTCAAAAAGAGCCCTGTAAGCTCTGCTGCACCTGGACATCATTTCATGTTGCGCAATGACTCTCCTAAATCTTGCTCACAAGAAAGTTATCCAGCTGGTCCACTAGCTGCAATGCTTGAACCACTGAGGTCAGAGATACTAATCCAAGATCCAGTAACTATTGCGTTACCTAAATCGCAGCCCTTAAATAACTCCATAAAGTTAGCCTTCGATTCGGCATTTTAACACAGCTGATGATTTGATATGCTTTTTCTGTCAAACTTTGTATTTTTTGTCAGAGGAGATAGAATGCTGATATAACCATTTAACTTCTTTTTAAAATTTTTTTATTTAATATATCTTATTATTTCTGGTGCTGCAGTGATGAAATTAAGAACTAATATGCTTCATTCACAAGGCTGAGCTCCTGAGCCAAAAAGCATGTCTTTTTGCATTCCTTATGTCAAGTTGCTCCTAAAATATTTTAACTGATTGGATATTTTGAACAGTAACCAGAGGAGGCAGAGGCAGTTGGATACTAAAGAGGAAAACAAACCAAGAGTTAACAATCCTTCACAATTATCTGGGTATTTTGATGAGGACGAGGAAGAAGTAGGCATCCCAAACATTGAAAAAGATGATCTCTATTTTCGCAAGCTAAGTTCTTCAGCGCCAAATACAGTTGTTGCTTTTGACAAATTTCTTCCCAAGTTTTGGACTCCAGAAGAAGAATTGCTATGGAAAAAAATCAAGAAATCCTCTTTCAAACCCTGGTATAAAGAGATTCAAGGGTTCAGGTGCGTTTTCATGCATGCCTGTTTCTCTCCTGTGTGCAAAGCCTAAATAAAGTGTAACTCTATGACTTTGAATTTTTTTCATTTTCATTGGCAGTGTAGCAGCAGGATATGTTTTATTCTTTCTTCTTTTTTCTTTTTTTTCTTTTGAATAATTGAAATATTTTTTTTGTTATACTGTTGCACTGTTGCCACTGCGCATTTTACTCAGTGAGTATACTTCATGGTTTCTTTTTTTCTTTCTCCTCTGCTCATTTTTTGTGCTGCTGCACAGTAGAAAGAGATCAGATTCTGAGGATGAGGAATTTGCTTACAAACAAAGCTGTACCATTGCTGCTAATCAACCAAGACCAGGTTTTGACTGGACCAGTAGCTGCAGAAGGGATCAGAATTATAAGCCAACTGCTGAATATGTGGGAAGCTCATTGTCACAGATTGCAGAAGGAAAAATCTTGGAGTCTTCTGATCAGCCCAGGTTGATACTGCTGCATGAGCTGTTCTCTTGCTGCATCAAAAAGAAATGGCTGGATATGCAACATTTAAATGAAATTAAACCACATCCCGTGATGTCATGCTTTTTTGGTTATTACTATTTTGCTGGTTTGTTGGGTTTGTTTTTTTTTTCTCTTTTAATGTAGCCATAAGTTGCTGGCCTTCTGAAATGTGTAAATGTGAAAGTGTAAGATGCTGCATAGGGTTACTGGCTTTGTGTGTGAGCATGTAAGTGTGATGTTTCTGAGCAGGTTAGGATGCCGGGATACCTTTGCATTGGTTGGCGTGTGCTGCGCTACGGTCAGTGGTGGTGAATGCCAAGTGGTGTCGTCATTCTGCTTGGGATACTGCAAGTCTAAACCAAATGTATATTGCAATACGTTGTGATCTGCTTGTCTCTTGCTAGTTAATGATATTTTTACTTCCCTCCTTTTGTTTTATATGCTTCAGTCAGTTTTCGTTACTTCAGGCCCTGCAAAAATACACTGACTACGTGTCTTCTGAAATGGAGACCAGAATTGATCCTACTTCTGGCCCTAGGCTCATAAAATGTAGAAAGAATGTTTCCTTTATACCAGGATGCAAGCAAGGAGATGAGGAAAATGGATATCTATATCCAGATTTGGAAAATGATGATTTGTTCGTTCGGAAAACTGGGGCTTTCCATGTGAATCAAGTTGTTCTTCAAGACCCCCGGTATTTAAAGAAATTCTCTGAGCAGGATCCTCCTCTAGAGGGTGAGATAATTCTGCAACCCAGAGAGGGCCAAACTGTGATTCCAGATTTGGAAAAGGATGACATGATTTTTCGTAAAGTCCTCTCTCAAAAAAAAGAGGTGCCTTTATCAGGTGCTCCCGACAAGTATCACCCAGCACTGTTTCCTGATCCATGGAGTCTTCCAGAAGAGATACGGTCCAAATTTCTATGTTTACTTGAAAAAAACGCAATACCAGAGGAAAGGAAGAGCAATGGCAGAGTGCTGTCACCATCTTTACAGCATAAGAAGGACGATATGCTGACCCGCAAGATTGAATCTTGGAGAGTGGGAAGCAACGTCCAGCCAGTAAATTTTATCCCAGGTCCATGCAGTGAAGAAGACTGGAAGAAGTGGGAAGCAATCAGGGAGGCCAGCAAAGTTAGACACAAGAAACGGCAGATGGTGGAGAGGTCAGGTTGTGTCCTGCACAGATTGAGTGCCCTTGAACCCCTTCCATTCAGAAAAGCATCATCCTGTGCTGAACCATTCATAGAGTGCCAATGTGCTATTTGTTCATATTGTCCTCGAGCAAGCTTTTTATTTGCTTTGAATAAAAGCTCATGACTGCAATACCATATTTTCAACAAAAAATTATAAAGTTTTCTAGTTTTAGGCTGCCACTTTGGAGAAAATATGTTATCATTCCTTCAGGCTCAAAGTTCTTCATAAGTTTCTTTCCATGGTTGAACAGAAATAGTGATTATTCAAAAGACTGTGGAGGCTAGAAATATTTTCTTTTATTCTATAAGATAATAGGTAAAAACATTTCTGAAACACATGAATGCTTAAAGACAAATTCTGGAAATGGGCATTCTGATACTCTTGCTTGCACCTAAGTTTAAAAATGGTTGTAAACTGTCCTGCCACAGTTCTGAGATTATTAGATGAGGTGAAAAAAAAAAAAGTGTTTTGCCTGCCCGAAGTCATGGTGCATGCAAGTTGTGTGTCTATGTAATATTAAATTCCACCGTGGCATATTTTATTCTGCCAATACTATCTCCCTACTTTCATACAGTCTCAATTCATACTTTCCCCTAATTCTTTCCAGGTATCCTCAAAATTTCTCTTGTCTGACTGAATACTGTTTCTTAAGTACTGCCTATCTCTCCTTTGAATTTTGTATTTGCTGGGGGAGAGTGGGGTCTCAAATATTTCCTTAGCTCTGAAAATACGGCATTGCAAGTTGCAGTTCTCCCAGCTGTGCATCATTACTTTGTGACTAAGACACTTCTGTGTTCCAGTTGATATTTTGATGTTGCTGCATTTAATTTTTAAGCTTAATTCTGTTAACAAAGTTCAAGCTTCACTGAGAAATGTTTCTGAATTGCTTGAAAATACTGCATGTTTTAAAAATTCATTCAATAGAATTGAATAGCTATATTATAAAATACTCATATTCAAGAATACTACAAATCCTCTTGAATTGCCCTGGATTAGTTGTGTTCAAGGATTAATGTGCTAAACTTCTACATAGAGTCTTTTATTCTTGTACACATCAAGTACGACTCTCATTTAGTATCTGAAATAGTTGAAGTAACAAGAAAACAACCTCTGTAAGCCACATTTCTTGTTGGGACTCGAGTTGGCATTAATTTCAGTTTCTTGAAATGAGTCTCTTTTGAGCATCATGCTGTTCAACAGCACTGGAATAAGTGATACAGAATTAGTACAAGGCTTTATTTTTGCAGTATTGCTAAATGAGAAGTGTTGGAAAGTTGCAGGCAGCCTTGTTCTGTCAGTTCTGTCCAACTTTGCACATCATGCAAGTCCTGGTGTGTTTTTTGACAAGTATCCAATTCCTAATGTGCTATTCCATGCTGGCTGGTTCCCAAGCTTTCAGTTTCCCCATCACTTAGTGAGAGTGTTGGTCTACTAATGGTGTTAATGTTGTTATCAATATCAAGACACTGAATCTTTTCTTTTTTTGGTTTCTGATTTCTTAGACTGTTTCAAAAGCTTTCTGATGAGCAAGGGTAAGTTTTATAAAAGCTTGAAAGATCATAATGCTTTTTTTGGGCCTCTTTTCATCTTTATGCATGCACAGTAGCTAAAAACTCATGCTGAAAACTTGTGCATGATGCTTTGTTGTTCTGTTCTTTGCAATTTATGTAATGAATGTAAAAGCTATGCGTATGGCGAAAGTTCTCTCTGCTGTCTCATGTATTCAAGTTATGTTTATCAGGCACTTTGAAAATCAACTCTAATGTTTTATTCCTGCTGAAGTGAAGAATTTGTTGTTCTGTATTTAAATTAGGCTTTAAAACATTCAAAAGTGTAAAGGAATATTAAAAAATATTTTATTTTGAAGGCTGTACAGCTAGAATCTGAAAATAATTAACAGCAGTGGTATTTATCATGGGCTTGGTGAATGGTCTGGGGTTATTTTATATCCTCCAGATTATTGAATGCTCAGTGCTAAACTTACTGGTTTGTGTCATGGGAACTTAGATATTGTTTATTATGAACTGTGGCTCAAAGAGAAATAATTTTTCCACTTACTGTGTGATGGCATGCTAAGTATTTGGGAATGCATGGTGTTCTAATGATTTTTTTTAATTTAAATGTATTTATTTATTTATTTACTTCTCTGTTTTTACCCTGAGGCAAACATGGTAAATGACTAAACACTTCCAGAAGAAGTGCAAAATGTTTCAGAAGAAGTTAGGTATTAGGAGAGGGAGACTTGGGAGACTTAGAAGACTCAAGTCACTAGTTAGGTTTTTCAGTTTAGACTGAAGTTAAAACTAATATGCAGTTCCATGGTATGAATATACCTTTACTTAGGTTATATTTTATTTAGGTCTAGATTTTCCTGTTTTGTTGCAGGCAGATATAGTTACTCAAGAGAGAGAAGTGGAAACTGTAGTTATGTAAGTTTTCTTGAGCTCATGTGGAACAAATTTGATACAACCCTTATGTAGAGTTTGGTTACTCCAAAACAGTTCTACATGTGATATAACTTAAGCATAAAAAATGAGGAAAAGAACTGTACAAGAAAAGAGTTCCTGCAATAGCGACCAGGCGATTTTACCTGAATTTGGCACTCTTCTCGTTGAGAAAATAGACAAGCAAACAGATACAACGAGTTAATGCCCAAGCCTCTATTTCTAGAGGCCAGAGGCCAGAGTCTTATGTTACCAATGAAAATGAGTTCAGCCTCTTGGGAGGAAGTGAGAGTCTGGTTTGTTAGTTCAGAGATCTCTTGGAATGCAACAGATTAGAGCAAGGCTCTGTGCTCAATCTGTTTTGGTTTTAATCTGATTTTCTGTCATATCAGAGAAGTGCCACATTTTCAAGTCTTTTTAATCTTAGTTACATCCCTCTATCACTCATAATTTGGATAAACAAAAATATTTTTGAATACTAAGAAACAAAAAAACCTCCCAAGACCCAGAAACCTACCTTTCCTTTTATATTACACCATTGAACCATCTGATGAAACACCTGCATTTTGCTTACTGTCTCAGAGGCTTGCAGTCAAATCTCATCAGGAGTCTTGTCCTGTATCTAAACTAAATGTCCTGTTATGTTTATCACTGTAGTGTGAAAGAATAAAGGAAAAAATAGNTGAGCTTTGAGGAATTTAGGTTAAAGGAAACCACCAAGTAGGAGTTCCCGGGGGAAACTGTAGCCATGTTGAAGAAGTTAGCAGGAAGATGCCTGTGTTAGCCAACTTGGATGGAAAGCATCTCAGAGGCTTGGGGAGGACCAGCATAGGCCAGTGGGGCTTGTGACATCTATGAACCGAGCATTTAGCAGCGAACGACTCTTAATCTTTTGGAAACGTGCATCAGTAACTGATTTGATTTTATGATTAACCTAAGGAAAGAAAGAACAGGAGGTGATACCGGGGCTCTTACAGGAGAGAAGTCAGAGGATGGCAATTTGAATTTGGGGATAGGGGATGCCTTTTGGGTCAAAGAAAGAAACAAGATCAGTAAAGAGAATAACAAGTTTAAACAGAAGTAGAAGTGTTCTGTGAGGAGCTCAATGTGAATGATCAACGTGGAGAGATACAGAGCTGCTTATTCCCTTAACCTATTTTATTTATAAATTTTATTTGCTCAAATACCCAACTAATGACTTCAGTGCTGGCACTAGAGCACGTCCCAGTCTTGCTCGTTCGGCTACCCGTGTGTTTCCTACTCCATTCAAAATAACGCTCATGAGCATTCAGTTGTACTAATATAAATCTCTCTCTCTGAAGGTTTCACTCGTGTAAAATGAGTGCAAGGATGTTATAAAGCTGAGTACTCTTTTCCCTTTCTAGGAGTAAATCTTTGAATGATGTCAGTGCAGAGGAGCTGCAGACAATGCGCAAAATCCGTTACGAAGAGCTTCAAAAGATAAAAGAACAGCTACAAGAACAAGATCTAAAGTGGCAGGAAGTAAGGACTCCTTTTCACCTCTCCTTGTGTGTCCTGCTTGAAGGGCTGGGTGTCACCTGCCTTCAGTGTCCCTAGTAAACAAGCTTTGGCGTGTGTGCAGCAATTCATGGGTCTGTCTTCTAAAACAATTCTTCTCATGCAGCTACCAGCGTTTTCGGGGATGCCTGTATAATGCAGAACTGAAATTATTTGAAACATCTCCTAAGTTTCTGATTATTGCTTCAGGATAAGACTTGCGTGTATTGTAATAAAGCCTTCAGGCTCTATTTCTGTGGGCATAAAGAAAAGTTAGGGCATAGTTTCTTGTGTTATCTGAAATTTTTGAATACTTTTTTTGGAGAAATGATTGGAATGTCTGAGTATTTGATCCTCTGGGAGAAAGGGGAAGAAATAATACTTCCATGTGCAAATTCTTGAGGCTCCTATCCCCTAATAATACTGTCTTAAGTCCAGCTTGTAAACTGTATGGTAGCTTTGCACAGCATCATAAGTGTATCTGAAGACATTTTAATTTATTAAAATCTCTGCTTGACAATGAGTATCAACAAGAAGCTGAAACTAAGAAGAAAGCACCAAACAAGAAGTTCAAAGTTGTTTTTTAATGCGTATCAGCCATCTCAGTTCTAATATTCAGTACTTCCCTTAACTCAGCTCTGGATTTCATGGACAATATTGCCAGTTCACATTGCAGTTTTACAGAAATGAAGAAAATACAAAAATATCTGTTTTCAATTTAGAATTTAAGGCATATTTATTCTCAAGCTAGTGTATTAGTCTAACATAGCTGTGATTTGGAAAAATAATGATATCCCAAACTCTAAAGCCCTCAACAAACAAATACAGATGGCATTTGCATTAGTTTTCAATTATGGGTGAAGTATTCTAGAACAAAATTAAAATTGTTAAGTGGGGAAAAATGGGCAAAAGGACATATAATCCAATAATGACAATTGTTAATTTAAGGAAGACGTGAGCCTGCAACCCTAACTGGAACATGACAACCCCTTTATCATTTAGGGAAAAGGTACATGAAAATGTGGCTGTGATGCAGATATGCAAATAAAGTCAGGGCAATAAATAGCATGTAATGGGATGCCTCTGTAAGTCAATGAAGTCTTGAGAAAATCTGATGGTATACATTCATGTTATTCTAATAGGATCTAGCAAAATGGAAGAGTCGTAGAAAGAGCTACACTTCAGAATTGCAAAAGAAAAAAGAAGAGAGAGAAGAAATTGAAAGGAGAGCCTCTGAGGTGTCTGGAAGGAGTACCAAGTCACTGAAAGAAATGCAGCAAGAGAGGTAATGGTCCTAATGGGAGTATTATGTTGAAGAACATAAATCTGAGCATTTTATTCCATTGAATTCTTGAGCAGCTTTTACCAGCAAGCTGCAATTGCTTCTGCAGAGATCTTGACAATTTTAGTTGCAAAATAAAATGTAGAAATCTAGGCAGTTGAAGGACTGAATATGGTTTTCTAATGCACTGATTGCACAGAATGTTAAACAGGTTTCTCTATAAATGACATTTTACTCTGCTATCCATAAATAAAAGTACTGAGAAATCAATATTTGCATTCTCTTTAAATTAATTAAAACAATAGTGTTGAACTGGATAGTTGCCTTTTTTTATTCATGGATAAAGTTAACTATTTCTCTTCCTTCTGCCACTGAATTTGCTATTCTTTTAGTCACTATGGAGATCTACAGCCAGAATTTTAATGTATGTCACTGAGCTGCAAACTTCTACTTGTTTTTCCCTTCATCCCTAATTTTTCCGCTTGGTATTTACTTTCCAAAGAGTAGAATATGTAAACTGCACAGTACCATTTCTAGTGGTGACAGCCTTATCTATCTATCTATCTATTTAAAATGCACATATGACTGACCTGAAGGTAATATGCACATGACACGTATTCATAAAAGAAATAAGTCAAATCAAGTCAAATCTTCTGGATTTCTTTGGGTTTTTTGTGAGGACAAAAATTAGTTGCTTGAATAAATATATGGATGCTAATTGTATTGAATTCCCAGTATCAATAAAAATCTTAAAAATTATGTGTTGACGACTATCCCTGTAGTGGTTGTTCCTTTATGACAAAGGAATGAATAGCAAAAAAAAAAAAAAGATTAGCTGAACTTCAGTGCACCATCTTATTTAGTTATCTAAAATTCAGCATAACATTTTCATAGAAAATTTTCAGAAATATCAAGCAGAGTTATACAGTTCAGCCAGTGTTGTGGGACTACCTTATTCCTGTTCTTTCCTAAGTAAAATCTGAATTTCTGAGGATCTGTAACTTGAATAGCTGTATCATTTTCTTGGCAAAAATTTATGTCATAGTGGCAGCCTGATAATGTGGTAGTAGTATGCCTGAGTGTTATGAGAGTGGTGAACTGGGGAGGAGGTTAAAGAAGATAGATTTTAAAATATATGAAAATACTAATATATTTAAATGATGCTATTCATTTTCATTTGCTAGAGATGTATTATTTGGCCTATGGTCTGCCTTAAACATTCACTAGTTGAAAGACTTTAGGCCTTCATGTTTGTCAGGTCACTTTGGTATTTTAACAGGCCCTATTCCCATAGGGAGGAGAGAGATCAAGACTCCTACGAGCAGCAGAAACAGGAACACAACTGGGCCTATTCTCTGAATGATGATGTGTTCAGTGAAGAAAAAGCACCTTCCACAGCAGCAAAAGATTGGTCAGCAGCCAAAGATTATCGTTTGGAAGAAGATACTTCCTACAGCACTAAGGACAGCAAAAGCGTGTACGCCACACAACCACCCAAGGAGAACCTGCCGGAGAGCTCAGCTGCTCGAGAAGCTCCTGCGCCGCCGGAGAGCCTGCCGGAGGAGCGGGAGCAGAGCCCGGCTCTTTTGTCCACTCGCTACTCAGTGAATGCTCAAACTGGGTCAGCTCAGGTTTCAGCTTCTCTCCCGAGAACTTACCAGAAAACTGATACATCCAGGTTAACATCTGTGGTTACACCAAGACCTTTTGGTGTCCACTCAAGAGGAATCTCGTCACTTCCACGGTCGTTCACGGTAAAATTCTGCTTCATTCCTGAAGTTTTTAAATGTGGAGTCTTCAATAGCTGGGGGAACAATAATTTTAATGTTTTGATTTTTTTAAAAAAAGTGTCTCCTGTGTGATGAAGGCTGTGTTAATAGAGCAGGCAGTTCTGTCGTGGCTTAGATGTTTACTTGTGTTTCTGTGCTTAAACTCACTCCTGGAATTAAAGCTGATAACTGTATTTAGTAAAATACACCTTTTATTACTTGTAGTAAATCTCCTTAGTGTGCCTTATCAAAAAAATTGTCCTTGGAGGTAATTATCTGGAGCCAGCTTAACATAATTAAGTGTTAAAGATAAATTTTTCAGGTGATAAAAGTTTCCTCTGCTCTGCTGACTTTGTTGAAATTGAAATTTTATGCTAGCCTAAAACTTGTCTACCCTATAAAGCACTGAAACAATGAAATGGATTCCCCCCTGCCACATAACTATGATGATTTTCATTGTTTTCTCCTAAATCCTTATTTGTTTCAGTTTAAAAAGTGGTAAGAATGCAAATAATTCTAAGCAGATGATTTTAACAAGTTTATCTTAAGAAGTCTGGATTATTTGTCCTGCAGGCATTTCAAGAGAAAAAAATATGTTTCTCTAAGTAGGTAGTTAGTAATGGGTACAGGAACCAGAATTTGCTTCAAAGGGGAAGGTGGTTTTGTTAAATATGAGGATCACTGAACAATTTAAGGATTTCTTTTTTTTAAAGCACATATTTACCAATCTGTCATTTTTGTCCTAGATGGATGATGCTCAGAAATACAATGGAGAAGTAGAAAAAGCTAAAAGAACTCAAACTTTGTTCACCAGCATTTCCTTTTCACAACCAGACTCGGCACACCCTCTCTCCACTGGTACATTCAGAAGCAGAGGTGAGGAGGAAGAGGAGGAAAAAGGTGTTCAGTCAACACCTCCTCCTAGTTTGGCATTACCTTTAAAGTCCCAAGACCAAGATGCTGGAGGCAGTATTCCTAAGCCAGAGTATGACATTCCTCCTGATTCTCTTTCACTTGCATCTTCTGCAGAAATTGCGAGTCCGACAGAGCCTAAGAATTTGAAATCCATGGTAAGTGTGGAAATAATGGATTACTTTGTGTAACTGAATGCCACAGCAGAATAAAAGGGAAAATAACTAAAAGTGCATCTAATGCAAGTATTTTTCTGGTAGTAAGAAGACAGCTCAGAGACCTGCTATTTCCTTTGATTTAATTTAGGGGAAAGAGAATATTTAGGGGAAAAAAAATTTACTCTTTTGCTGAAATTTTCCCTACCCTTTTTGTCATATGCTTAATTTTATTTACCATTCTAATTCAAAATAGTTATTCTATATATCGTTTAATGCTTGCAAAGTTTCAAGATTTTTGTTATTCTCCAAATTAGCACATTGTGCATACAATCAGGTGTGACAGTTAAATGAATTATCTGGGCTGCTGTAGCATTCATTTGCACTTTTAAACTGTGATGGAAAATAAAGATCAGCTTTTCAAAGGCGGGCCATAAACATCAGTATCATGCTATCCTTTTTTCCATCTGTTGTGCCTTGAGCCCTCTTTTTCTTTTTTTGTTTTTTTGTAGCTATTTACTTGAATCTAATTAATGTTCACATTAATTTTGAAGTAAATCACCATCTCTTTGTGCATGTGCTTACTGGATAAGGGGTTGGGTCTTTCAGTGTTCTTAAGTGCTGTTTCCTCCAATTAATTGCATGTTTCACCAACATTAGCTTTAATTTTTGATACCTTTCTGTACTATCTGATGATGCAGTTCATAACCCTTGACAGATTTACATTCCTGATCCTGCTGTAAAACTTAATTGTGCCAGTTGCTTGGTTGAAGGTCGTAAGACCTTGGATGCTGATTTATGAAATCACTTCCCACACCACCTTTTTAGAAATTCATTCACTTCCAAACATTCTTCTTCTTGATCATTTGTGGAAAAGAAATACATTGCAGTTTAATACCCCTGTACCTCTTGGCATTGTAATGAATTTATCATAATTTTTTGAAACTGTGATTGCTGTATAAGGAGAGATCATGATCTTCTTTTTTTCTATGTTGTAGCAAAAACAGGCAGAGGAATTTCTGTTTTAATCAGTGAAAACTGAGAGATTGGTCATGAATTCTTAGCATCTCTTTAAGCAAGGCAAATGAGAATAGCATGTACTAGGTCCATATATTTTTTTCCTGTCATTAATTATGAGATTACAAATTCCTCCTAGAAGTGAGAAATATGGAGGGGCTATTTAAAAATTTTTTAAAAAGCTAAAAAAAATCTTGATTGTGTTATAACTTAACATGCTGTAAGTTAAGGAATGCAAGTTCCATTTGATGTGTTTGTAAATCATTGCCAGAGAGATTGATATAGTTCACTAGTCATCAGGGCCATAACACAAGGTCTGTGGAGCACTGTTTTAGAGATGACCTTTAAAAATGATAAAGTTCAGTGTACAAAGTCACATTACTCCTCTGACAAGAGACATGACATTTGAAGAGTCATGCTGGGATAGTGGAAAAAAAAATTTAGACCAGTAGTAATTTCCAGGAACACACTCAAACTCTAAAGGTTTGTATGTTCTCTAGCTCAGTATGTTAATCTGTTTAGTAGATTCACTTTTAATATACTCACTTAAGGACTGGGGTTGTATGGGAGTGTCTGCAAGCCAGTAGCTGTGTTGTGAAGAAAAGACTTAATTTCTACCCTGGGCTGTAACGGGGAGTGTTTTCCCAGGAACATTCCTGTAACATGAGGCAATACCTTGGGATGATGTCGTGCAATGTTGTTTTCCTCAGTATCCAGTGCTCAGGTGCTGCTGAAGCCACCCCTGGCTGCGCCTCCCTGAGACTCCGGCTGGCTGCTTGTGCAGTGCTCACTGTAGCTGCCTGTTGCATCCTACCAACATAGGAGCTTGGTGGAATTGGCATAGGTTTCTAGACTTTTAAATATTTTAAGGTTAGGGAAAATGAATCCCACTCTTCAGGAAGGCTGGTTCACCAGGGAACTAAAACGTAGGTGGACATTTAATGCATGTGTAAAAATGTGCAGGGTTCCTTCCACGCACATTTTGCTGGAATATATTTATTTTAACATTGTTTGACAGAAAAATCTGTTTTTTTTTTTTCCTTTTATGTCGATGTCAGTGTCATGTAAAGAAGTGCATAGCATGCATTTGGGTATTTTAATTGTTTTTAATGAATTCACATTGGAATGTTAATGCATGCAACACATGCTCATAATATAATGTGGGATTGAAAGCAAGTGTTACAAAATGTTTTCTCATTCAAATATTCTTGTTGTTTAAAATGGTGATGTTAGGTTTTGATTCAGATTCTGAAAGCATCTTCCAAGTCCAATAAAGTCAAAGATCTGAATTTAGCTAATTATGGGATTAGTTTTAGTATCTAAGGTCTCCATTACAAAAACCATAGCAAGCTGGTAGTATTTCACACAAAATCAAAAAGATGATTGTGTACCTGATTAAACCTAGTTGCAGCATTGAGCCTAAAGGAAATTGATGATGCTCATGGTAGGATGTACAAGAGAAAAATAAGATTGATTACTGTTATCTAGCTTTTTCACATCTCTGAAGCTCTCTCAGGAGGCAGTACATGTCACAAATTCACAAGACAATCCACAAAGAATCATTTAGGGGTTTAATTTCCTCCAAGTTCTTAAATTTTTTAACATTGTGTTACAAAACAATTTAAAATAATAGAAATGCAGAGTGAAATATACATGTAGAGAAAATATAAATGTAAACTGAAAACACACCTGTTTGAATAAAAAGCAAATGAGTTAGTTAACTGACTTCAGTACTGTTTCCTTTGCCGGTGATGCTAATAATAGATGATTAAAGTGCACATTGTGAGCAGCCTCACTTATTTAGAGGATAACTTTCCCTCATTTAGATTCCTGTGATACCAGATACTGTAGTGTCATGTTTTATTTTTCAGGAACAGTACAGTGAAATGAGAATCAGTATAAACCAGAGACCTGGCCACAGTCGCAGCTTTGGGTTTACAACAAATTGGAGTTCTTCAGGAGCCATTGTACAGACAGTTGAAGAAGGTAAATGTTTATATATACACAAATTTTTCTTCTTATATTTACTTTGCAGAGGGTTCTAAATTAAGGCATTTGCTGCTAAGAATGGTGCAAACATTTTAAGACATCAGGTGTAGAACTGAAAAATCAGTATTTAGTTTGCTAATGTATTTCTGTGAATCCTCATCTCTTGAAACGGCTTGAATTTAGAAATATGAAAATGCATTTTCCTAATTGAGGAAGGTATAAACACTATTTGTTCACCAAACCTCTTACAGAACAGTATTTATGGGCACATACAGACTTCTAATATCCAGATTGTTTCTTTCAGCTAAGTTTAAAAGATTTCACTTCACATCATTTGTAAACACATGCAGAGGGAACTTAGGAGTTAATACTCTTTTTTCAATTTCTCCTTTCTTAGTCATGATGAATTTTGGAGGCAGCTCATATTTTTAAGTAGTTGCAAGTTCTAAATTGATTTCCAGTGCAGTTTTTTTCAGTTGTTTTAGTACTGAGGGAAAGCAAACATTTTTGTCTTGAGATGACACATATATAAAGTTTATTTCTAACCTTTAATAGTCTTCTGCAGAGAACAAGCTCAATTTAAAAAAAAAAAGGCAACAAAACCCCAAGCAAATCATATATGATTGTTTTCTAAACAATGATCTTTCCCACTGTCAGTAATACTTGAGGAATATTGAATTGTGCCCTTCTTTCCATCTAAAACGGGATCATCCTGAGAAAGGAGAAATAACTGGAAACTTAATTTACTTAGCCCTGTATTATGCTTTCCAGAGAGGAAAAAATACCCTTTCACAACCCTTAATGAGCAGTCTTGAATTTATTTTTTCTTTTTCAAATTCAAGAAGTGAAGAGGCCTTTCTTCACTATATCTGGCTACTTTTCATAATTAGATTTGCTCTAGGATAACCCTGCTTGAGCACGGAGGACGGACCAGATGAACCACTGTGGTTCCTTCTAACCTGATCCATTCTGTGATTCTGTAGCTGTTAATATTTACTTTGCCTGAAGAATAACTTCCCCTTTGCTTTCCCTGCTGCTAGGCTTCTGGTTTAATTTCCTTCCTTGGAGGCAGGGGTCTGTCCATTTGCACTGCCAGCTGGAAAGGAGAAATCTGAGGGTGGTGAATGTTCCTGCTGGTCATTCACAAAAGTCCACATGGGCTCTGTCCCCAGGGAGAAGGTGAAGGCCTTGTGGCTGTTGTCTTGGTTATGCTTTATTTCCATTCTCACAGGGAAGAGCACAAAGGATAGACTGAAATGACAACAAACTCTATCTCAGTGTTTTTGTTTACAGCCTACGTTCAACACTTTTTTCTTCCAACAACTGGCTCATTTTGCATCCTTATTCAATAGCTGTAGCTCCCTTTAAAGAAATGAAGGATGAAAGAGGTGGATGACCCATTGAGAAAGTAATATATGCTTTCAATTAGGCACTTGGGAATGTTGTATTTCCTATTTTTAAGGATAAGTCATAGGATAATTCAGGTTGGAAGAAATCTTGGAAGATCATGTAGAGCAAAACACCTCTCAAAAAAATGTTAAGATGGAATTCAGGCTGAGTGGCCTAGGACTTTTACCCATGTGGGTTTGGGACCCTCTGAGGATGGAAACTGCACAGCCTCTCTGGGCATTATCCTCTCAGAGAAAATTTTCCTGACATATCAAGTCGGACTGATCTTTCTCCCAGTTTATAACCACTCTTCTGTGATTTCCTGCCATAAATTTCAACAAAGAGCAGGCTTTCCCTTCTCAGTGACCTCCTGATATGTACTGGGGGCGCTCCTGTTAAGTTCTCCTGCAGCTTCTCTTCTCCAGGCTGAACAAGCCCATACTCCTCAGCCTGTCCTCACAGGTCAGTTGCTCCAGCCCTGACCATGTCATTACCTTACCATTTAACTTGCCCCAGATTATTGATATTTCTCTTACAGAGGAACACCAAAGCTGGACACAGTATTGTCAATGTGGCATAAGAAGTGCTGAGTGAGTGGAATGGTCACTTATGAGTGGGTGGAATAGTCACTTGTCTTGATCTCTTGGTCATGTTAATGTTCATGCAGCCTCACCACTGCCAGGGCTGTCCCAGCCTTGCTCTCTAGCCCATCAGTAACCAGCCTGTACCATCACTGGGCTTAGTCCTTTTCAGGAGCAGGACTCTGCACTTGGCATTGTTGAATGTCAGATTCCTGCTCTCAAGCAGCCCTGCCTTCCGGTGTGTGGGCCACCCTCTCCCCCTTTTGACAAGGTTTGAAAACTTGATGAAGGTGTGTTTTATCTCCTTCTCCTGCTTATTGGTGAGCACATTAGTGAGGGCAGGTCCCAGGATACATCCCTGATGAGATCCACTTGTTAGCAGCCCGCAGGCTGAGTAAGAGCCATTCACCACTTCCCACAGAGCCTGAGAGCCTAGCCAGTTTTTCACCCATCTGGTTGTTCTGCCCTATGGACAACCATATCCCAACTTTGATACCAGGATACTGTGGAATATCATGTCAATGGTCTTATTAAAGACAAGATGGATTGTAGCCACCTCTCTTCCCTCATCCACAGAGATCTAGTCAATTCATCATTGAAGATAACCAGGTTGGTCAAGCGTGATTTAGGCTTGGCAAATCCAAACCAACTGTTCTAGTCACCATTTTCTCCTTCTTGAGCCCAGAAAAAGCTTCCAGGAATACTTTCTCTGATTGTCTTGTTTTCATAACTAGCTGTATGATTTTCTTGAGATGATACCCAGCATTTATCTTTTTTACTACTTATAAATGTCTCTGGAATCTGCATATGCTATTCCGTAAAAAACTGCTAAGAAAACTACTTGGTAGACAAAATTAACTTCTTATAAGTGTTCTCAAGAAGCTAAGAGTTAAGCTTGTAACAGATATTTCAGTGAGACCCATTTACCACATATAAAAAAAGATAGTGCTCATTTTTTACAGGAGTTTTCAACCTTTACACTAAAAATTAGGCAAACAGAAAGCCTTAAAGTCATTAATCTAGACATTGTTCTGCCAACTTCCCCAGTGCCATATAATCTTTATTGTTTCAGTCCTTTCCCTTTCACTTTCCCTTTGCAGTAATTTTCTTGAGATTGTGTTGATATAGGAGTGCATGTCTCTGATCAAACGCTTGCAGTCATGAAGGACAAAGTAAATTTGACCCACATCCTTCAAGTTCTATTTTATTTTCTATCATTGAGATAGTGTTTATCTATTGGAATAACAACAGATGGGCATAGGTTAGAGATAACTAAGTACATATGGAAAATGAGGATTTGGTAGGTTTTGTTTTTACTGGGGACTAGTAAGAAAGAAAAGTCTGACTTCAGGGAAACCTATGAAAAACATAAAAGCATTACATATTTTATATAATGAAAACTAAATCCACTATAGGAATATAAAGAAATTATTGTTAATTCCTATCGTCTTGGAGGAGCTGGACAGAGAAAGACAACTCGTAGCATACAACTTTTGGCACCTGAATTTCTGGCCAGTCTCTGTGGGCTTCTCCGGAGGTGAATCGGAGCCGAAGCCCACTATAGGCACCTTGGTTTGCACTCTTGAGAAACCCTTTTGTCCAGAGACTGAAGGAAGAGCTGCTGTCAAAGTTACACACCAAAAATTGATCAGTGTAAGTTGTTCTGGCTATTTTAGGTCTATGTGTGCGATCTAGAGACTGCTGCTATTCATTCAATCTGTATGATTGGGGTATGGTCTGGATATGCCTTTCTAGTAATAGTGTATGAAAAACTGTGCAATCTTAACTCCCTTCCTTTCCTAAAACTGAGCTGAGGTATACTGATCACACCTCTGAGCTGGGTCTCATCCCTGACACATTATCTGAGTAACATGAACACGATATTTTTTTGCTTACTAGGGGCTTATTCTGTCACAACTCAAAACAGAAATTGAGTTCTGATGGCTCTGCTGGAGCCTGAAGCATTCCCTGTACCATGAGCATGAGGCTTAGTCCAGATGTGGTCAAACTGTATGGTCCTAAATATCAGACATTATTCCAAATGTTATATCATGTTGTTGAAACTAGTAACTTCAGTATTAGTATCTTCAATAGTATTCTTAATAGTACCTTCCATTAACAGATTTGAAAACCCATAATTCTTTAACATTTTCCTGACTCCTAGAGATGCACATTTTTCCAGTTTAACTATTGCCCATGTTTCTTCCTCCAGATGAAAACCCTACCTTTTCTTCTACAATACTGCTTAAAAGCAATTGATGTGTTTCGAAAATTTTGTTCATAACTGCAAATGAAGTTTTCAGTCCGTATTTTAAGAATAATGCAGAAAAATATAATATGGAGCCATGTTCTTCTAGCAGAGTAGCTAGTGTAGCTTTTTAGTGAGATATGATGAATCATTATTTGGTGCAGTACTAGGAAGCATAGCATTTCTTCATTTCTTAACTTTCTCATGTGTGAAGCCATCTAAATCTTTAGTGGATGAGCCAGATTTACAGCAGCATTTTACTAATGAGTCAGAAGACACTCAGGATGAAGCATATGGTGTCTAAATTTTTCTGTCATACTTGTCCACATTTGTTTCTAATAATGTAATAGAGCATTGTTCTTGGTACATTTTAAGTAAGATGTGTGGATTTCACTACTTACTTTGGAAAATGCTTCCACTGTGTAATTCAAACTTGTTTTACTAATATGAGGGTTTATTGTGCAACCCTTAACTATATTTTTACTTGGCTTTTCTGTTTTCTATTCTGCTAAGGGAATAATTCTTAATGGAAGAACCATTCACATGTAATCCATAAAATCTTGCTTGGATAGCCTGAATTTCTCAACTCATCCATTTTCTGAATTAAATAGAGAAAAAGTTTATGAACTGGTCCTCTATGTTCCCTGTGCTTAGTCTAGTGAGATTGCCTGCCAATGTGTAGCAGATGAAAAAAAGTATGAAGTGCAGCCTGTCTTGCAAAATATCAGTCGATTCAAAGTCCAGCCTGCCGTAACATTTGCTCTTAATAGATAAAATAAGTACAATCCAGAGAAGTCTAATGGGAGAGTACCCAGCAATATCTTGAGTCCAATTACCAATCAATTCAGAGGTAACAAACTACTCTAGCAAAGCAATAAAGCAGCTGCTCTTGTCAGCAGAGCTCAGAAAATGTAAATGAGAATATGAGAAAGCTGGCTTCTACTGGAATTAACAAAGTGCAGGCTGTTTGTTTTAACAAATAAGAGGTTTACCCAAACATTGGCTGAATTTCAGCTAATCGTTGTATACAGACATTGTGGTGCTCCCTCTCTCTCACTATAAAGGTGAGTTAGTGAAGGGAAGACTGAACCCAGAGGTCGTTTATTAAATGAGCTAGCCAGCTAGCATACAAGTCCAGAAGACTGATTTCTTTATTGTTGCCATAAGTTCTAAATTGAAAAGCTACTTTGATACTGAGTTTACTGAGCTTATGTTACAGTGTAGTGAATTTCTCTAAGAGTTTCTAAATATCCACCATGCAGCAGTTCTTTGAACTATTCCCCAATCCACCCTCTTCCAATGACAACTGTGACAAAAAGAAATAATATGGAGTCATAATTATATTTTCTTCTGTTTTCTGCAGGCAGCCCTGCAGCACTTTGTCAACTCCATGTAGATGATGAGATCATTGCTGTCAATGGCACAAAGATTTCACAAATGGACTACAGTCAATGGGAAAAGGCCATTAGCAGAGCACTAGAAACTGGAAACCTGGTCATGGATGTCAGACGATATGGAAAGAATGGTGAGTTGTTTCGTCAGGCAGATACTGTATGCTCTGTAAGGCAAATAAGCTTTGTCTCTGCTGTACCTGACAGCTGAGAGTCCTCATTACCCTTACAGTAGTAATACGTATCTGAGCTAAGTAGTTTGCCAGCGTGTCTGTTGCATTTTAACACAACTTGGCTTTTTTAACTGCTTGTGCATTAGAAATGTCTTGACAAGCAAATCTGCAAAACATTGAACTACTGACCTCACTCTTGTGCTCTGGCCTGTTTCTGAGAGGATGGACAGGTAAAAAAGTGTGCAGCTGCCACAAAAGGGAATCTAACATTTTCTTTCCTGCCACAAGAATTAAGAGGGTCTGGTCTCTAGAGGACAGTAATTTTTAAAGGCCCTCTCTCTTAGTCACCAGCTTCCTTTTTTCAGGGAGCATTTCAAGTGAAGTATGAGCATGTGGGTGATGTAGCACCTGTGTGCTATGATTCTGGCCATGGACCCAAATACTGTGGTGCTCTCCAGGATGGTACTACCCATTCTGGATAGTGAGGGCTTCTATCCTGGCTGACAGCCTTGTAGCATCTCTAGACTTGCCAGGGGTTTAATCAGGAAACCCTTTCAAAGTTCTAGGAGAATTTTAAACAGTTGGAAGTGTGACCAGTGACTTCTTTCACAGTATAAATACAACACATTGTTTTAGTGGGAAGCTAGGTAGAATAAGTTACCAGCTATTTATTTCAAGTTTTATTTTAATGATGAAGAGACAAGAAACAAATCGCTTTATAAGACCTGATACAACTGAAGAGTGAGATTAGTGGCAAAGAACTAATTGAATAAAATTTTCAGTAGTAAGGGTAGGGAGGGGAGAAATGATGGTGTGAGAAGAGCATCGGTTGTCTTTGCCTCATCAGTTTGCTAGTTTAGTTTAGACTGCCTTTTCTTCACCATCTCTGTGCTTCCTGATGAGCATGGATGTGAAAAAGGCCCTTCCCTGGATAGTGTATGAGTCTCATTGTACCTTGAGTGAGTAAAGTTGGAAGAATTTTCTTAATCCTTACTAATGCTAATGAAATAGTTTCCAATGAATGCTAACTGCTCTTGAGTGTTCAGCTGCTGTAGCGCGTATCAGCAAAACATCTGGCAAACTTTTACCTGGCTTATGACTAACACTTGCATTTTTGGGGAAGGCGGTCTGCTATAAATGCCCTTTTTCCTGTCTTCACAAATTCCACCTGATTTGTGTGTCTCCCTCTTCTGTTATGTGTGTTTTTGTGTTATTTTAATGTGTTTTCATTAGCTCTTGTTCTGTTCTTTGACGTTACTGTCTATATTAATTTCTTGATCCTCCACATACCAAAAAGATTGGGGCAAAGACCTGCCTTCCCTGCCACATGTAAGGCATAAAATCCTCAATCTCACCAGTATGGCTACCAACATTATAGGTACATCTGAAAATAAATGGATTGATGCAACTTCGGGAGAAAAAGTTTCAAATGTTTCCACCATATCCACAAAAAGAGATTTCTCCAGCAGCCTTCAAAGTTCTGTGAGTATGTTTTTGAAGTTTCATGGGATTTGGGGGGAGGAAGAAAAAATGTAATGTCTTGATAGTGGGAGGATGGAGAAAAGAACTCATAAATCTTATGTTCCTTAAGCAATACAAGTACAAGTATAGGACCCCGCATCGGAAACACTGAGATGTAGCTATGTATGTATTAAGGTAAATAAGATGGTTTAAAGACTTGCTACTGTCTATTCATGAGTGAACACTGGTGAATGATAAATATTAAAACATATGCAGACTATTTTTTGACTAAAACATATAGAGTGTTTACTCTCCAGAGAAGACTTTGATCTGCATTATTAGCCTAAATGGATGTTGCAGCCCCAAAGAACAGGAGAATATGCACTTTCAAATTACTTGTAAATAAAAACCTGCCTGCCAAGGAGCTGAAATAGGAAGATCTTGGCTTCTGGCATTTTCTTGTAAACAAATGGCTTTTATTTCTACAGCAGTTTACAGCTGGTTATTGATTCCCTCAAATGCCTGCAGTTGCTTTATTATAAAATACACTGAGGAAGTTTTAGATTGTTTTGTATCTTTCTATAAAAACATTATGAAGTGTTTCATGATATACAGTTCCTGTCAGGAAAGATATGTAGTTGGATAAACTTCCAAAAATCTAATGAGCCTAAGACATTTATGTATGTATGTATTTATTTATTTATTTCAGGATACAGAAACAAAATTGATAAACGGAATGCAAGGAGATCTTGGCTCTAATGAACAAAGAGGTGAACCACTGTTGCTTTTCATCTGCTAATTGTGTGGTTTGTGACAAGCACAGACACTAAACCTGTAATGACTGCAAGCGTTATACAGTGGGTGAAGTGAGACCTTAATGAACTAAAAGCCAGACAAATATCACAGAGATCTTGTTACATCCAAACTGGGTGTAGTTTGCTTCCACAATGTGCTAGGCAGCTTGAGAACTGACAACAAACCTGCAACAAACCCCTCTGTCTCTGCATTAGTGGTTGTAAATTTACTGTGTGGTAGGGGTGAAAGACAAGAAGGTGCACGATTTATTGTAATTGCTACTCCATTGTGTGGAGACTGAGTCAGTATGTGTATTGATTTATTTTGCTACCCAGGAAGAGTGTAGAGTACTCAACTTTTTGCTAGTGTTGCCTGCCTCTTTCAGCTGTGAGGTTTTGGGGGTAGTGGCTGTTTTCACTATTATTACTTTACTTTTATTCCTGGAGAATAATATTGATGATTCTTTATGAATAATAATTGCATATGATGCTATGAGCAGTTATAGCCTTACTTGACAGCAGTGAGAGAAACCAGGTGCATATACTTCCTAATGAAATAATAATCCTTAACTAGGAACTTTGTATTTAATTTTAACTTGAATATATATGGCAATTCATAGAAGAATTCCCCCCAGATATCACTTGCCCTCTGGAGATGTTTTCTGGTGGCCTTGAGTGGTGATTAGGCTCCTCATTCTGATTTGGCATCCAAGTCAAGGATGCTTAAATTAGACAGGGAGAATCTGAGTCCAAGTTTGACACTTGTGCTGTTTTTATAGTTGGACGTTGTTACTGATAAAATGAAATCCTAATTAGTATATGATGTAACCTCCTAAAGTTTCCCTTTGTGTTTCAAGGGCTTTTTGTTTTTATGAAGTGGTGTTGCAGTATATGGGAGGTCTAACAGAAGTTTCTTATCCAGTGGTTATAGTCATTAAAAAAAAAAGGCTTGACTTGTTTGTATTTTTTGTATTTTTCAAATAGCATCTGAACCTATTTCTTTGAAAAACTTAAAAAGACGGTCACAATTTTTTGAACAAGGTAAATCAAAGAGCTAACATTTCATGTACTGCCATGAAATTGTTCCTGCTGCACACTCTCCCTAACAAGTCTGGTGCTGGGTGCTCCTCCTCTTCAGCATTGTTTCTGCAGTTACAATGAAGCAACATAATTAATTTCCCTTCTTTCCCCAGGGTCATCAGGTTATTCTTACAATTCATGGGTCTACCTTTGTGGTAATGGGTCTTTGCGTGTTCTCTTATATCTATAGCTGTTTAAATCTCTTCTGTGTCGTTCATACTTTTTTTTCCACTGCATAGAAGTAAGGATGGCACTCTCTGTTCAGGTTTGCTACTACCTACAAAACAAGAATAATGGTGAATATTCCAGCAGAGGTTTAGAGAAGCTCTCAGAGCTGTTGATGAAGTATTTAACTCTGGATTTGAGTTTAAGTTGCAGCTCTGTGCTTTCGTGTAAATTGGTGTAAAAAGGCATCTGCTGGCTTTCCACTACGTGGTGATGTCACAAGATTCCAAGAAGACCAATATAAATTTTTAATTTATTATGCTAGCTTTTTTAAAAAAAGGCAATAAATGAGGCACTCAATTTTGGTTTTGTAGGTTGCTTTTCAGCATTTTGCATGTCACAGCTCACATACTTCCACTAATGTTGTATGTCTTATGCTGTCTTTGGGCTATGTATGCCTTGCTGTTTTGCTGTAGCCTGAAAGAGTGAAATTCTGGCCCACTGGAAGTTCAGTTGAGTTTTTCCAATGATTTGAGTGGGGCCAGGATTTTGCTTTTAGTGGTGATGATTTCTGTTTTTTGCCAGAAGTGATATGTGAAGTGCCACAGCATATATCTGTGTTTGTGGTTCTGTTTGCTTTTAAATACTTCTGCTGGATCTGCAATATTGTATCAGCAATATGGTGGTATTTTGTTGCTGATTGTTTTGTTGGTGTTGGGGTTTTGTTGTTGTTGTCGTTTGATTTTTATTTTATGGCTGGCAGACATTTGGGTTTTATTTTAGTTATTTTTGTAACAGTATTTGAGGTATTTCACTTGTGCTCGATGGGGAGGACAAGGTTGTGTTTCTAGAGTATATGTTCAGTACAGCTTGTTAGTTTTAAACTTTTTACACTTTAGCTTTGCAATTACGTGAAAGATTCCTGTGGAGTTCAGCATAAGCTTGCAGGGGTGAGAGAAGAAGGGAGCAAAAATAGCAGTTGTCTCTGCTTCCCTTTAATATCTCCTGGCACAACTGCAATAGATCAAGCTGATGGCCTGATTTTCACTGTGGCTGTTGTGATCTGATAGTGAAGACAAAATTGTGCACATATAGAATGGATGCTAACCTGTGACTCATTAGAGTCTTTTGTATCCTAAATTTGATCTTTTTTCAGCTTCATATGATCATACTTCAGAAAACTGTTGCAACTTTTTTCTTTTATGCTTTTTTTTTTAAACTTAAATTTGGACAGCTAGGTAACAAGTACAATGTCAACAAACAAAAATAGTGACGGTGCTTAAGAAATTATTATACTTAAATTTGTGTTTCTCCCCATTTTCTCAACTTTTAATATATTAGCATGATACACATCTCTCTCTAACAGTCATCTTGGCCTTAATCTTAATCATCCTGTGCCGAGTGTGATAGCCTCAAATAGCAAAAGGTTTGTGGTGAATGGTGACAAGTTCACTGAATTCAAGTGTGCTTGTGGAAGTAGGAAAGAAGGGAAGTTGGAAAGCAGAAATACATGGTTTTGTGATAGAGAAGTGGATGTCAGTTGCTCTTAATTCATGCCAGGAAATGAACAGCTTCTCTACCCTTGTGCAGCGTTCTGGGTATTGGTCATGCTAATCAGTTGGGTTTCACAATAATAATAGGAGAGGTACAGTAAAGAACCTTTGTATTGCTGCAATGGGAGATGTGCTGCTAATTCAAGAAATTGCTGATGTCACTTGTAAGCATGCAAAGCTTTTAAACAATCGTGCACATTAGCTGAAAGCACCTAATAAATTCTGCCCTCCAGAAAGTTCAGTAGGGCAAATGCAAGCATGTCTTGCTAAGGAAGCAAAAATTAGTCTGAAGCTCTGACTTGCCACAGTTACAAAAGTCTTGCAGTAGTTATGTATGGGTCTAATGATTTCTCTTTTTTGCTTTCCAAATCTCCCAGGAGGCCCAGAGCCTGCAATGCCTGATGTAAGTACTATTTGCGAACTACTAGTTAGTTGTATAATCCTAGTCTTTTCAAGAAGACCTCTACTTTCTATTGCTTTTTATACTGCTTTAAAATGTTGATCAGATTTGTGAGTACTGGCTAAGATTTTCTGTCAAGGAATGGTTGCTTTCTGTCTGTTTGAAGAAAAGGCTAATTTATGCCCTTGTCACTATAAAGCTCTAATGTTGGTAATGGCTTCTGTTTCTCACTTTAAAAAAATATATTTTAAAATGTAGAGTGTTGATTACATGGAAAGAGGATAATATTGCTTCATTTCTGTGCTACATTAGCTCCCAGTGCCATCCATCAGCGCTCCTAGTCGTCGGGTTTGGGATCAAGAGGAAGAGCGAAAACGACAGGAAAAATGGCAAAAAGAGCAGGAGCGTTTATTGCAGGTATAATTAATCTTCATAGTCATGGGCTGTCAATCCCTTGTGTGTAGCAACAAGGAAAGAAAAGTAGCATGGGACTTCTGCAGTTCTTCTTACTGATGGCCTGGGCAGACTCTCAGGTGCATTTTCTGGCCTGCACAGTTGCACACAGTAGGAGTTATTCTGAAAACAAGAGGACAATGCTTTAGTGAGCTTCATAAAATCAAACCCGCAATGTGTATTCACTAGAGCCAGAAGTGCTCAATCTTTACAGGGCTGGTATTTTCTTAATGACAACACAATTTAAAGGATAAGCGAAGACCTAAGGAGTCTTTATTTTGAATATGAATTGCATTTTTTTCCCCTTAAGGAAATTGCCTCTAGCCTGAGTTTTACCTTCAATTAATGATACTGCCTTGTATTCGTATATGAAGAGGAGGCAGCAGGTACCACGCTTAGCTGCCTGCTAGAATCCTGTTATTTAGCAATCAGCTAATCAGTTGGAATCAAACTGGTTCCCAGAACCTCTGAGTCAGAAAGCTGAACCTGCTAATGCAAAACCACCTTGATAACCAGTTGCTAGAGCTGGAGGGGAGTGTTGCAGAGGGAAGGGGCATTGTTCGTAGTCTTAGGATAGCACAAAAAACCCAAGCATACATCTCTGCAAAGAGCTCAGCTCAATGAAGTGTAAGCACATTCAACCAACTTCAGCAAGACACATCTCTGCAGACTCCATTAAAGTTTGTTGTCTGAAGTCTGATGGCTAGGAGAGACATCAGTGAATATAATTTACTCTGCACAAGCCCTCTTTTGCTGTATTCAACAGAAAACTGTGATGTCGAAGTACAAGCACAGAAACTCTGTTCCTTTTGAATGTTTCATCTTTTGTTGTTCCTCGTTGCTTGCAAACTCTGCAAGGCAGCAGCTGTACCTTCCTAAACTTATCTGTGGTCTCTGTTATGGGTTGGATGTTCCATTTGATACCTGAAGAGATGGCTTTGAAGAGTGCAAACCTTTGCTCCCCTTTCTTGAGAGCAGACTCAGCCATCTGCCATCACTTCTCTTTTTTTCTCCTTTTTTTAATCCTGAAGTGATAAATTTGACCAGAGTAATAACGATCTTTCTCTTCCCCATGATCCTAGTAATGAATTTTCAAATAACAATAAAATGAAGCAAAGCCTTTGTTTATTTCCAGCATCTTAGAAGGAATATTTTGCTTTTCCCAAGATAAAAGTGGTGACTGACAAAACCACCAAAACATTTACCATGTGTTTTGAGCAATGCTTTAAGACAGTATATTGACTTCATACCAAATCTAGTCATAAGACAAATTTCAAGGTCCAGAAATTGTTTTCTGTTTAGGTGACATTTCAAAAGAATGAGAGTTCTTGCTCATTATTTCACTTAGTGATCTCTTTATATTTACCATATTAATGTGCCTAATTCCAAGTTAAATACAACCATTCTGTTTTTCCAGAAATACCGTAGATAGCTGTTTCTTTTGTTCAAATGCTAACTAAACTGGAGGACAGGGACTATTACAGATATGAAGTTGGTTGTTGTGAGACTTAGTGCGTAATAAGCCTGGATTGTCAAAAATCAATTACAGAACCCCTTTGGATTGTATTTGAGCCAGGATTTCATTTGTGGCAGACCTAATGTTCTAGTGGAGCTCAGGGATGGTTTTTTTTCTGGTCTGTTTGGTCTGTTTAAAAGCACATTAAATTCCAGTAGTACATTTTAATGAAAATAAAAAAAAATCATGTTTCTTATTTGCATGTTAAATTTCAATCTAACCTAACAGGAGAAATACCAACGAGAACAAGAGAAACTGAGGGAAGAATGGCTACGAGCTAAGCAAGAAGCAGAAAAAGAGAGTTCGAAGTATTTTGATGAGGTAGGCTGTGAGTAAAGCTTCCCTGACTAGTTTCATGAGGGCTTTTTTTCCCTTATACTAGATGCATGCAAGCAGGCAAATAATTTGGTTTTTTATGTCATTTATCTTCTCATTTTTGAAAATAAGTTGTTGTCCATGACTTGGTAGAAAGAGATTGCAAAACTGGGATGGAAAGAGTAGGTTTTGAGATATGTTGAATTTGTCGCTCTTCCTTATGGGCTGGTTAGGGAACCAACACCAAAAATATGTTGGCAAAAAGTCACAGCATGTATTAATTATTGTGATCATAAATGGTCACTCTTGCTGTTTATTTACCACTGATGCTACTTGTTGGAATTCTGCTTCAATACTTTATTGTGAAGCATGTTCATAAGTGTCTGGCTGGTTACTGGCAGACAGTTCATCTGATAAATCTACATACCAAATCGGCTTCAGATTTCCAGTCATATATTTTAAAACACTGAGTATGTGTGGTTTCGGTAGATGCTGACTTTTATGGCTGTTGTTTATGGGAAGATGAACAAGTTTTTCCCTGAGTATGGGAACTGTCTGAGGTATCTCTTCTTTACTGCTGAGTGCTGCTTCAAGCATCCAAGCTAGATCAGTTGTGTTTACACAGTCGTGAATAAGGAGACCATAATTTGAGGCTTAGGACTTTAATAAGAAAGCTTTTTGAGCTGTTAGAGGACTTTGTTGTACAAGAATGTAAACCATTTCATATTTTTTCTGTCATTAGAGGTTTTGATGGCCCTATAAACATTATTTTTTTCCCTGCAACTAAAATATCTTTTGACCACTGAAAGGTCTTTTCTCATCTTTGAGAGAAGAGTCAGAGTGGTAGCTCTGAGGCTTGACTTTGAAACGGTAGGAGAATGGAATAGAGTGGGAGATGCCTCCACATGAGGATTCATGTGAAATTCATTGGTCTGTTGTAGATTGCAGTGTGTATCTTTGTGTATACACTCTTAAGTAGGTCTCAGGTTTCTAAGTCAAAACAGTAGGGAGAAATGCTGGGTATCACGGAAGGGTTTGTTTTCCATGGGTATTTAAGTGGGGAAGGGATGGCTTGACATGTAAGTGATACTTTGAAAAGCAGAATGTTTTGCATAGCTGTGGCCGCGCTGCCTGTGGCGCTTGCTAAGGCTGGTGTGTGGAATGAAGCTCTTGAGTTAGGAGAATGTGAAACCAAACTGTGCCCTGCATCTTGCACTGGAAGTTCTGGGGATGATTTTTATAGGTTCTTATCTTATAGAATACATTAACTTTTCTGAGCGAGCAATCTAGTTAAAAAACAGGTCTCTTTCGTAAAAACATGATTTTTTTCTTTGCTACAGGAGCAGACCGTTCTAACCCTAAATACAGCATCCGTCACTTCTCAGGCTCCACCTGTGTCCAGCTGGAGAGCAAGCCCTGAAGCAAATACTCCTGAGGAGCCAGAAGGAGATGGAGGAAACAAGCTGGCAGCAAGTTTACTGCATGAGGAAGAAGGAAGGAGGAGGCTTCAGGAGGAACAGAGGATCCAGGAAGAAGCAACCCGGCATTTTGAGCAAGAACGGGAACAAGAGCTGGAGCTCGAGAGACAACGTAAAGAGAGGGAGCAGCAATACGCTGAGGAGCAGAGGCGGCAGGCGGAGATGGAGAAGCAGAGGCAGCAGGCAGAAAGGCAGAGGGAGGTGTCAGTGGAGGTGCCTCAGTACCAAAGGTGTGCACGTGTGACTGGATGTACTTTCTCTTCCTTCTGCAAATTCAAATCCGTTTCTAATGGGAGTGTGTCTGAGTGTATAGGGATGTTCATGTAAGACTCATACTGTGATCAGCAGGTGCACAATGCCATATGATAGTAACACAAAATCCTTCCCCAAGAAGCAAGTGCTATATTACCCTACTTCAGCTTTTTTTTTTTTAATGGGATGTAAATACAGTAATTACAGCCAAATGAAAGATGATCTGAAACACTTAATGAGGAGATTTTGTAAGAATTTTGCACAAGCCTGTAAATTGAGAGCCAGTGACTCAACAACATATAGGGCTTCCAGAAGAAATACCAAGTTAACAGTTTTCCAACAAATGCATGGCTGATTTTTCCAGATTTCTCTCTCATTTTAATTCAACCGTGTAATAATAGACCTTAATTGCAATTTAACTACTGGGTTAATTTGTCAATGAGGGATATCATGGTATATGAGTGAAGAGTTATGGACTTACATATCATAGCCTGTTAGAAATATCCACTGCAGATATATTTTTTTATCTCCATTACCTTCTTCAGCAGCTTAATTCAAAAAACAAACAAACAAATCCCCTCCTATTAGTTCACAAGTTTGTGTTCTTGCCCAGAAGTTTTCAGACTACTGTTGCAGGAGTTTAATCTGTCTGAATCTCCTCTACAGGAGATTAAACCAGTAACTTTTCCTTATTTTGTCTGCATTTACCTTACTGCCTTGTGTACAACTTGTGGTTTCTCTTGAAGTTTTTCTCCTTTTCTTATGTAAGTAATGAGAGATGGCTGAAGATTACATGAGCTAAGTTTTAGGAGAAGATAATATGATTTTAAAAACTGCATATATTTGCAGAGGAGATTGTAAGACCCAGAGTTACTTTAGCTTAATCTAAATGACTGCTGCTTGATATGCCTGCTGAGCAAAGCAGAGACACAATGCTACAATGGCTGAACAGGTTCTTCTTGGCAGCAGAGTCAGGGTAACTTTACAGTTTTAGCTTGTCCCAGCTGCAAGATAATAGGACTTTGTGCGGTAACTTATTAAGCTGCTGTAATATCTGCATATCTAAATCCTTGGTACATTCTTTAGTCCACAGGGATTTCATTGCTTCTGAGGTTGCTGCCAAAGGATGTGTTTTGCTAAACATGGGTGGTTTTGCTTAATAGTAAAGGAGCAAGTTCCGTGAAACTGGGATTTAAAATATCTGGTGTTAAATATTTGCTATAAGATGATATCCAAAGACAGGACTTGAAATCTGAAATGTTATATTAACGCCTGCAAAGGCATGATACTTGCTGCAAAGCACACTGAGGGAGGGGACAGGCCACTGAAGAGCACTGTCTGTGTAACTTTGTGAACTTATAAACTACACCTGTACAATCTTCTAGAATAAAAATTTAATTTTTAGATAACTGCTGTGCTTGGACAAAACTTTCCTCCTGGCTTTGAAATGGATGAGATAATCACTGATATGTACTGATGCTTGTAATTTTTGCAGCACCTTAGTCTTTGGGATTCTTTTAACATATCTGAACTTTCTCAGTTTTCTCTGGGTATACTTGCTGTTTGCTCAATTTCTAGAATATATTTTTACGATGTATTTTATCTTTATTTTGCTTCTAGACATTACGAGCACTATGAAGTATCTAAAACAATAGAGGATCGAGCTGGCCATCCTCTCATTGACAGGTAATAAGAAATTGAATCAATACATAGTTAAAACATCTCTAGCAATAACCATTCTGGCATGCTTACGTTTGGATTCCTTGTCATGTCACAAAAATGTCATGTCAGGCAGTTTTTCTGATAATTTTTCTTTTTCTGCCTTCTTTTATCAGTTGTATTTCTGACTGTTAGACTCCTTAGAACTTTAATTGTTTAAGGGGTTTAATTTAAACTGGGGTTTTTTTCCCTTAAGGATCTATTTTGAATATTTCCCTTAGGAACTATTTATGTCTATGCATGTCATTTTCTGTATATGAACATAATGTATCTTTTTTTTCCAATAGGCATTATGAGCGTTATGAAGCTTCTAAAACCATTGAGGAGCAACCTGGCCAGTCATTTGCTGACAGGTATGTATGGTATTGAATCTCAACACTGACTGTAGCATCACCATTTCTGTGTTAGAAAACATTTAAAATTCTAATTAACTTTAGTCATAGCAACTAAATATGTATACTTTGGATTGCTGCTGTGTTTTGCAGTTTTTATGGCATGTTTTCATGTTGAAAAAGCAAGCAGCCAAACTTTTGTCAAATTATACTCTATGTTGTAAGCAACAGTTAGTCAGTGGGATTCTACTGGGAGGAAAAAAAACTGTGATGTGGGTGGTACTAGACTTACCTGGCTGGAAAACAAGTTCAGATACTATTGTGGTTGTGTCATAGTGCGCTCTACAAACTAAGGTGCAGTCATCCCAATTAGGGTTGTGCAACTTGGGAGAGTAAACAACAAGGGAAGTAAGAGGCAGCAGCAGCATATTTATCAGGGAGATAAATGTGTAATTTACACAAGTTATTTTTAAGCTACAATCTCTTACTTTACAAATCAAGCCTTTGTTTTGAATCGCATCTCACAGTAGTTCTGAAAGATGACTTCTGCGGTGTATTTGATCACTTCTCATAGTTGGAGTGAGCGTACCTTTCTTATATAAAGAGTAACTCCAAAAATTGCAAGGTACAATTAATGGATCTGTTACTAATGGAAGATCTAAATCTTAACTTCAGAAGGAGCATGTGCTAAATAGTTACATCTTGGATAAATGTGTGAGGAGGACACTGCTTTTTCTTTTCATTACAGGCAGCTGTGAAGCTGTTGGATCGTCTCAAATAAAAAATGGGTCCCCACCATAGGACAGATAGTAAGAACTTAAGGAAGCAAGACATGGTGTAGTTTATGCTTCATTTATCTACAGATAAAGGATGAGACTCCCTCAAAACGCAGCTATACAGCTAATGCTATATGTGTAAACATGTTAACGTAGCAGATTTGAGTTATTACCAAAGGATTTCTGTTCCTTTGTGAATTATTTTAAACTAAAAAATTGGCTGCACTACTTGAGACGATTAATACGGCACAGCGGTGTTGGTAAAGCTCCTGCTCTGTACTGTTAGAAAACCAACCTTTTGCCATTTGTCTTCCTGGATATGACATTTGTTGAATGACATTTCCTGGCTAAAACTCATTAAAAAATTATGCTGCTAGGTATAATAAGTCAACAATAATTTTTTCCAAAAACAGTCTGCATGCAGTGTTTGAGGAGGTGTTTTGCTTACAGTCTAGTAACAGTGCTGAAGTATGATTTAAGTTTCTCATGAAGCCAAATAAATTGTAGACCTGCTCTGAAAGTTCTCACTTCTTTGTCTGACTTTAGTCTTCAAAAAACTTCCACAGGAAAGGACTTGGTTTTTACATGTTTTTGTTGAAGCAAGTACAATGATCAGTTCCTTATACCTGAAGCACTGACAACAACAAAATTTTAACTTTTAATTGGTGTTTATCTATTGACATCTAAATATTGACATAATGACATTTTTTTCCCTTTGTATCCTCTTGGTCTTTAGGTATTTTTTGCCTCTTGCTTTAAGTACAGCATAAGTTGTTGATGGGAGGGATGGTGAAAAAAAAAGGACTGTGGTTCTGTTTTCTGCAATGATAAGAGCTTTGTCTGTAATGAGGTCTTGTAATTAAAATAGAGAAATGTATGGTTTTGTATCCTTAGGAATAAGTCAAAGTCAACTACAGAACTGAATGAATTCAACACAATCAGAAATGGTAAGTACTGGGTAATTTCCATTATATTTAATTTTTTTGGGCAGGGAAGGAGCGGGGAGAGTAGGAGAAAAAAAATAAGATGTGTACATAGAGTCATCCTAAGAAAATTAATTTTCAGAGTGCTTTTTGATAGCTGCATTGTAAATTCATACTATGCCCTAATTTAATGAACTTTCAACAGCAAGAGGAAAATCATACAGTCAACATAAAAGCTGAGGACAAATATGTTTAACCGCCCTCTTGAAGACATCAGTAGCAGTGATTACAAATGGTTCTTAGATGCCTAAATTTTAGTGACTGATATTTACATGAGATTTCATGTAAATCAATCATGCAGTTGAAGGTATATGAATTGAAGTGAATTGATCATGAATTGAAGGTATATGTGGTTTTGATACATTGACTCTGTCAACAAAGAAAAAAGCTGTACATACCAAGATGCTGAATGCATCTAATACAACTTTTTGTCTTCTTAATTTCAGTTAGTGTAGTAATAACAGAGCAAGAAGTTATGAGCAAGAGCTCTCTATATGTCACAATGGCTTGTGTTCTGGACTCCAGTTCAGTTGTATGACTTTGGTTATATTAGAGGAATATGTGCACAGCAAAGAAACCAATTTTATAAATATGTTACAGTCAAAAATGCCTGCAAGCTACTTTTGTGTCTAAAACATGGTTTAAAAAGTAATCACAAGCAATCAAAGAAATGTAGATATATTAGGGGATATATTGCAGATTAAAAACGTTGCTTTCATACATTAAAGCACTGTCACTGAAGCTGAAGAGAAAGTAAACTTCCACAGTGTTTTATAATGATAATCTCTAGCAATAAACCCAAGAGCAAATCTATAGACAGAGCAGCATTTAAAAGGATTGAAATTTCAATTGAATGACTTATTGCTGAGCAATTTTCCTAATTATTTTTACCATAAAGAATAGGTATTGGATCTTGGAAATAAAAAATTGTTGCCTTCCGATATGTCAATACCTATTGGGGAAAGATTGCTTATTTGTTTCCCCTTCCAAATTTTTAAAGACCATCTATACCATACATTTCATTGCAACTCAATAGTTAACACAGAATCCAAATAAGAGAGAAATTATCTGAAAGATTTCCCTCTCCCCTTAGTGTCTATATAAAGCAATATAAAGCAGTGTGTTTAGTGCCTTGAAGAAAGAAAGAAATTCTTGTAAACAGAGACAACTTACAGAAGAAGAGAGTATGAGCTCTTAAAGAGAAAGACGATATCCCATTATTTAACTATGTATTTTACACATGGTTCAGTTTGTATTGGAGCAAAGTGTCCAGATTATGTCACTAAAAGAGGTCATGCCCTTTCAAAAAGCAGAGTGTGTACACACAAATGTCTATGCATATGCATGTAGGAAGTGAAGGAAAATGTATTTAAATTAAGCATTAAATAAAAGGCTACATTAATGGAAATACAAACAAAAAAAATTCAGTAATGATGTATTGACAAGTTTTCACCTGGCTGTAAAAGGGAAGTGGAATAACTTGTGAATGGAGTGGTGAACAATAGCTCTTGGAATTACAGCCAGAGTGCTGACAGGATGATAACTGCTTTGTGCCTTGAGGTGTCTAGCTGATGTTTGCATATGTTGTCTGTGCAGGTACCCAGAGCAAGTATTCGGAGAGGTCCTGGAACACGGGTGAATCACAGAAGAAGTCTCAGAAGGAGCAAAACCTGTCTGCAGCAGAGTTGGAGAGACAGCAAATCCTTCAGGAAATGAGAAAGAAAACATCTCTGCACACGGACAGCAGCTGGATTAGGCAGCGCAGTTCCAGCATACATAAGGAGCCTGTTAGTCTGTACAGCAGTAGTATGAGGAGGTAGGAATTGCATTAAAAATTAACTCTGTCTCTCATCAAATATTTTTGTTTGGTTATTCTGGACTTCAGCTTGTATTACAGAGCATAGACACAAATTGAACTGTGAAAAGCTGTAAGGTAAACTGCATAGTAGCATACATAGAATAAAGTAGCTGTATTACAGCTGGGATTAAATAGGTTTTTTGCAAATAAGGAATGTGGATGTGACCTGTAAATAACTCAGCTGCTTATTTCTTGATTGGTATAGCAGCAATGGAAATCAATAGTGTGCCTTGTCACTGACAGATGTGTTTAAGAATTTCAGCATGGCAGCCTGTTTTGGAAATGCATTATTATGGCTAAGGAGTATACCATTTTCAACACAGAAATATGTGTTTCACAGAAAGTTTGGATAGTTTATTTTTGCTTTATTTAGTGTATGAATCTTGGATTTGTCACTTAGGAAACAGCCAAGTTATCGGTCAGGAGAGTGTTTGGTTATTGGGCCAACACCTTGTACCTGGGTAATGCTATCCAGTCTGGGTGGATTGTTATTTTCAATCTGGTATCCCTTGGAGAAAACATAAACAAACCTGGTATCTGAGGTCTGTTGCTGTACTGTGGATTTTGATACAGTTCACCCTGATAAGGCTGCAGTGAAGTGTTTTGGTTTTATTAAGTAGCTGTTAAGTGACACCTCTTTTGCCTTGCCTGCTTTTTCCCATGAGAACTACAGCTGGACACAAAGGATAATTTGCTACTCGTACATTTTAAATTAGTTCATGAACACTATTGCTCAGAGTGATCAAACAAATACAGTCATCTTAGAAAATATTAAAAATGTGAGGATAATGGCTTTCTCTTAAAAAATTCAGCATATAGCTCTGTTGCTCCATCCGTACTGCCATTTACATTTGAGGTGCTTGTATCTCTGTTACAGAGGGGAGTCTTTGGACAATCTTGATTCTCCAAGAATGAGCTCATGGAGGCACCACTCATGGCTGAACCAGTCTGCATCGTCTTCGTCTCTGTCTTCTAGTCAAGATTTTAGTCGCCCGGTGTCCACTTCAAACCGAGCCTACATGTGCACTCCTTCCTCCAGCAAAGCACCTCCTGTGGCCACCTCTGCGAGAGCCCCCTCCATGTCCCAGACAGCTCCCCAGGCTCAGTCTCCTCTCTCTGCTTCCCAGTCAGGGTCCCAGACACGCAGCAGGTGAGTGGGTGCCCATTTCCCAGGAAGGTACAAATGTTGGGCCAGCAGTAAAGAGCAGATTTTGTGTATATGCTGGGCTTACAGCAGTGTTCTTGCCCATAACATTGATAACAACTACCTGGAGTTTTCTGGCTGGATGGGGACAGTGGAAGTATGGGCTGATATTACCCCCCTACTCCAGTCACTCAGAAAATTCCCCAGGTTTGTCATCACTGCTTGACATTTGTTAAAAAAACAAAGGAACTTGAATAATCAATCTGCAGTCTCCGAGCTGTGTGTTAGTTACCAAAATGATTAGCAAAAGCCTATTCCAGATGGCATTTCTGACATTCATTTTCCTTGGTTTGTTTTAACAAAAGATTCCTGAAACCCACGCTTTATGACCCTCATCTTGGTCTCTCCTCCCCACTTCCTGGCATGTGGTCAATATCATCTTGAGGAGCACTCAGGAATGCTCATAACCCATGACCCTGGAGAATTACAGAGTAGGATGTTGATTTTAATCTAGGAGGAGAAAGCAAGAATTGCAACATATTTTGAAACAAAAATGGAATTCAGCTGTGGGTAGGGTAGATAACTCTGCTGTTTTATGTACTTGAAACATTTTAAAAATACCTTGGGATAGTACTCCAGAGAATCATCCCAAACAAAATTAAATGTGTTATATATAACAACAGTGAACACTACTTCACTAGTTCTTACACTCTCAGGCACTAAGTGACAAATTGACCCTTTTTTTTTTTTTTTTTAAGCTAGTCTTTTGCATTCTTTATGATGTAAGAAAATTACCTTCTTAACCATATTTACTTATCTTGTTCTCACTTCCATTTGCTAACACCTTGGTAGATCTATAGAAGGTGACCTCCCTATGGCTTACATTCAAACAGTTAACATAATATTTTATGTTCAGGACTAGCCTTCTTTTATCTAACAAGCTGCAGATGGTGGGACTTGGAAGGGGTGCTTGCTAAAACTTAGCCTTGTGCATAGTTCCCCCCAACTAAGAAGGCAGGAGCACGAAACCTGTGTTCTTACTCTCCAAACTTAACAGTACACTTTTTATTTGTAGAAGGTATTTTATACAATGAAATACGTGCCAAGAATGTGACAGAATTTCTTAACTTTTTCCTATGTAAATTTGATCTAAATTATAACACTTCAGCTTTCCCTAGCTTTCAGATCTACTGTAAATAATATTAATTTTCAGTTTATTTTCCCTAAGCAGCCTAATAGTCCAGTTTTTACCCATGTGTTTTTTATTTTTAATCTCAAAAAGTATTTGATAACCCTTCTTTGTCTTTTAAACATTTTCAAGCTGGTTTTAAGGTTTTTCATTCTATATTTAGGTCAGTCAGTGGGAAGAAAATCTGTTCATACTGTAATAACATTCTGGGCAAAGGAGCAGCCATGATCATTGAGTCTCTTGGTCTTTGTTATCATTTACATTGCTTTAAGGTGAGAGCTGGGAGTCACATCATGAAGGAACAGGAACTAATCAGGAGCACGCATGGCTACTCAGTGTTATGCTCACAGGGGTTCTTACTAACCAACTGCTTCGCCTTCTACTCCTGACAGCGTGGTGCGTGCATATTTCCATGAGGCAGTCCCATTTGCAGGCATTTAGCACTCGAATCTGGAAGTGTTTCTTAAGTGCCAGAGCTAACAAGTAGGACTTTGATAAGTAAGATGAGCACATTGACTGTGAGATCAAAGATTTCCTTTTTCAAATAGGTGGCAAGATACTGGAAAATGCTGAACCACTTCTCCCAGAGAAAGCAGCTCCTCTAAAAAAAAAAAATCTCAGCCTGGACCCTGGCAATTGAATTATTTAAGAAGACCCATCCTTTCTAAGCTAACCTTAGCAGTGTTCATGTGATGCTTTCCAAGTAAAGGCATGCTGGAAGAGTTCAACGTGGCAGGATAAAACCCAGAACAAAACCAAAAGGTGTGTTTAGTGCTACTCAGCCCTAGTCAGAAACTAAGTGTACTAGCTCGTGCCCAGCACTGAGACCTAGACCTACTTACATGATTTCCATCAGCTTGGGACATTTGCAGAGCTGAAAGAATAAATTTCTGCCTGCAAAAGACAGCAAAGCAGTCCTGTTCCCCTGCCCTCAGACTCCTCAGATGAGGAATTAGACTATGACTTGGAGGCACTGTTGGACCCTACTTCTTCCCTGACTTCAAGAAAGAGATTTCTGTGCCTATTTCAGAACACTTGTTTTCTATGCCCAGCTCAAGTGCATCACTGGATTATTACTAGGGATTGACTCCAAGCTCTTCCTGGTCCTGTATACCTGAGCAGGAGGGACAGGACAGGACTAATCCATAGTGATCAGTCACCATTCCCTTTTCTGCAGGACATGTGTTCTGTGTGAGACAATCCACCTGTAGCTCATAACCTACATAAGAAAATGCCAAGTTTCTGTTTTTCAAATTTCTGAAAATTAATGAGCTGTTCAAACTGAGTGCCAGCCAAAAGAATCATTACTTGGTTAAGCAGGGAAACTATCTGTCCTTCGTAAATTCAGTAAGGGGAGTATTATGTTTTGGATTACATTCCTTCCAGATGTGGTTCATATTCACAGCGAGTACATGTTTAGCCACCATAGCTAAATAGTTTAATGTTAGCATGGCAGCAGTCAAGCCCCTTGTGTGTTTATGCAAGAAAAATTAAATCAGCCCCATCTCTCCAAATCAGAACTTGTTTCGATGATGCAAACCCAGGAAATTGGGAGTGCCTGAATATTTGCTGCTTCGAGTGCCAAGGGACTGAGGACACCAGCGGCGTGTCGTGCCGCATGGAAATCTGCAAGTAGCACGCCCAGGTGTTCTGTGCCAAAATTCCTGTTGCCATCTAGAGAACAAATTTTTTTGTGCCAAACCAGTTTTAGTTTTCAGAGAAACCAAGGTTCAAATTAGATTTAATGAACTAATCTCTAAAAACTGTCTGCTTTATGTTTGCTTACTTGGTGTATCTCTGCTATTCATTGTCCAGTCATCGCCTTAAAATACTTCCTCAGGGTTGATTGCATTTTGATCTACTAATCATTGTACATTTGCTTCTAGTGATTGTGGGGTTATGGTTCAAGCTTTGTTGAGCTTAATCTGAGCTGGTTTTGAACAGAATTTTTGTTTCTTAGTATTTTGGAAGGAGTTGCTAATTATTCATGTGTGATACAGTGTGTTGCCTGTGGATGTGACCTCGGTGGATCCCGCTCTGGAGCTGAAGTCAGGATCCGAAACAACAAACTCTTCTGCAATGACTGCTATATCAGATTTAAAAGTAAGGTACTCCAACTGCAGTGTGCATGACTGTAGTTCTTCTCTGTGCTGTACAACCTCAAGTGTTTGCACAGCTGAGCCACTTGATAGCTTTCATGTTTAGCTTTAAGCTAGTGAATAGGTTCAGCAAGGTTTGATTGCCAGTTTCTGTCTTTTGTAGGGTAGTCCTTCCTAACTTCTAACTCGCTGGTAGCTGATTTTACCAACTTGTTATTACGCAGTTTCAAGCAGACAACATGGTATAGTCATCTTCCTTCCTTCATAGATCTGAGAAAGTGTTGTCAAGGAGCTGTCAGGTGCTAAACAGGCTTGTCTTGAGAACAGAGAAGCCTTTTTGGAAAAGTGTCTATATTTTTTTAAAAAGTAAGCTGAAATATGTATTTAATTCAGTCCTAATGCATACCAGGAAAGCAATTAGTTTATCTTGTGCAGATGGCACAAATGCTGGTTTCTTTTTGCGATGCTATTATTATTGGAATTATAGGTCTGTAATTGGTTATTCATTTAGGTACAAGTTCAGGAGGAATTGATTTACTTACAGATCTTAATTAAAAGGTGCAGTATAATTTTTTTCCTTCTTATGGTTTGCAGAATTCTGGTTTACTGGAGCATGATGTTAAGGCTTTGTATAGTGGTATTTAGGTCTTTTTTTCTGCTGTCGTAGATGATGGTAGACAACCTAATTTTGATAAGTGTCAGGAGTTTTATACGGCTCTTTTTTATGTAGAAAATACGGAATTCTCTAGGATTATAAAAATCAGGGAAGGGAAATAATTTCTGAATTACTTCCTGGGAAAAATGTCCATGTTTCTTTATGAGCCTGGCACATTTCTCTCACAGTGGCTTGGAAGGCAGTGAAGGGAACAGGATATTCATGCTACAGTGTTTGAGCAGGAACTGGGCAGCTGCTGGCTGTGAAACCTAGCTCAGGAAAAGAGAAGCTCTGCATCTGATGCTGTTGCTGTTTGCAGGCTCTTTTTGACTTGCATGAAGAGAAGTCACAGAAATGATTACATGGTACCTGAGCTAAAACCAGAAAGCGTAACACCTTGTGAGGGTAACAGTGCATTCACAGAGGCTAATGTCAAGTGCAAGGATGCCGCTGTGATCAGTGGAAGGAGGAAGAGAATCACTCCCTTCCATCTGGAGGTGACCCAGGGCACTGGGTCCCACCATGTCTAAGTTAATGTTTGGAGAATGTATCTCCTTGTTGATGACAAGACTACACTGAAGTGACTGTGTTCCTATTTGGAGGACCCCAACTTGTGAGAGATTCTCTCTGGAGCTTGCTCATGTTATTTTTATCTCTGTCTTTTCTTTTGGGGGGGTATATTTCTGGATGAGTTGGATAAGTAATTTTATTAAGGATGGATTGCTATTTAGTCTCTCTTTGACGTTACAGCCCATAAAGTCACACCAGTGCCTTTCAGAAGCAGAGCTGATCTGTGAGGAAACGTTTCTATTCCCTTCCCTTCAGACTGCATCTACTTGGGCCACTGGGCACCTCAAAATATAATTGTATGAGATACAAGTAAAATCAGGAGTTGTAAGAACTTGTAGGTACAGAACAAAGTATTCAAATTAGTGATTAGTAATTGAAATCAGCTATTTGAATAATACAAAAACCAGCTACGCAATTACTGCAGTGAAAATGTATTGGCAGCACAGCACTGGCCTGTGATGCGGATTACTGTTTTTTGCAGTTGGCATTTGACATCAACCTGGCTAATTATTTGTTAGTTTGGAATGTGAACATGTCGGCTAAAAGATTTGATAAACCATAGGGTTTTTAATATTCACTGTGCAGTTTTATGATGTGATATTTTTACACATTTTGGTGTTAATTCTGTGGTTTAAACTTGGAACATTCTAGTGAAACACCACTGTATTGGCAGATACCTACAAAGATATGCAGAGAGAGGATTAAAAAAAAAGTTCTTTATATTGTTACAGTTATTTAGCAAATTTTAATTTCATTATTGAAGGGTAAATTTAGAAAAACTCTGTCTCTGTCCTAATACTAAAAATAATTCTTAAGAATTTGATAAGGTGCATGTTCTGTGGAATATTACTTGGCCTGAAATACTTGCAGTGCTATAACTGGATTCAACTCAAATTTGTATTGTTCATTAAATTTGGATTGCTCGATTCAGAATGTATCCCTTAGTGTATGTTCCCGTTTTCAATAAGTATTGGAAATACCATTTTCTAACTATTTTAAACTTTAAAATATTGTTGTCACAAAGACTCTTCAGTAACTAGACTTTACTTACAGTTTCTTTTGTCTCTCCCTAACAGCTGGACAACCAACCTCCATGTGAAGCAAATGAAGATATGAAGCCACTGTTGCAGATACAAGAAGAGGTGATTGCTGCTGATGTAGATCTATAAATATATATATTGTGTGTATGTGTGGTTTTTTCCAAAGAGTAACTCTTGCTTGTCTAGTCTTCATAGCAGTACCTTGTGGTCTTCATATAACTATTTTTATTTATAAGAAAGTAATTGCAGTAAGGAAGTAGCTGGGAAAAATGCTTTCACATTTTCAGCTTCAAGTACCGAGAGCACAAGAGAGAATAAGTATATTTTCAGTAATAACTTCAAAATATTTTTGAGGCTTATAATCAACTAGTTGACTTTCCAATGGTATATGAAGAGGGTATTTTGTTGTAAGCTCCTGAAATGAGCGTTAGAGAAATAGCTAATATAAATATATATTTGCAATTGCTGTCTTTATTTTTGACATATACTGAAAGTGAATTCTTTAGGTTAATATGAAGCTGCATTTAAATGCACACAAATGTGTTTGCTTTCCATATGCTGGTTTCTAAAATTATGTGCTTTTTTGAAACCTAAATACAAAGAATAATCTGTTTGCTCAGTGGTGTTGGCAAAATATTTGGTGGAATCCATTTAAGGGAGAGAGTTTTCTTTTCCCATTTGGAAATGTAACTATCACTCTTTCCTCTGCAAACTGAGTGGAGAATTTCGGTTGTTGAATTACCATATATTTGTAAATAAAAAAATCTGATGTTGCATTTATTAGAAGTTTTTGTCCTTTCTGTTCAGCTAAACATGACTAAGATAATGTGTGCACATATAAAATCGTTTTAATTTCATCCTGGGAAAAATATATGTTCTGACAGGATTAAGTCATTCACCTAAATATATGCAAGAACAATAGTTCTTCCTTTTCTCTTTTCCTTTGTAGTCGATGTCAAAGTCTGTGTACAGATTTTTCATCAGGCTCCTCATGGTCTCTCCCTTGAGCATTCAGTGCCAGTGGTGAGACTATATGCTCATCCCTGAAAAACAGCTGGAAGAGGTGGACATTCTTCAAAATTTCTCTGCTGTTGCTAGAAATGAAGTGCTGAAAATATTTCTGGGTTAGGTTCTGCTCCTCTTGAAAACACAGCTGGAATGTGCACTATGTCTCAGTGGTGGCTTCCAAATTGTTTTGGTCAGTGGCTTCCCCAAATCCTTTCATGCCTGGTAATGTACCCTTCTGTGTCCATATCCTTGGAAGCAGTGAAAAAACACAGACTGTGGATCAGAGGAATTTGGGGGAGCATTTTGTGGATAAAACTGAGGAAGAAGAAGCTGGGAGGAGTCAGAGGGCTCTTGAGTCTGAGCTTGTACATGGCACCATGAAGAGCTGCAGTGAGGCTGGCAAAGCAGCTTAGGGTGCTCCTTGCTCTCTTGGGGCAGGGGGATGGGTAGGAGAGCTCACAGACTGGGAAGAGAGATGGTGGCTGTGATAGGTGGGGGCAGCAAGTGAAGATTGTGCTGTTTTGGCATAGTGGGAGAACTTCACCTGTACTCCTGTAATATCTCCTGCTTGTAACTCAATGCTGCTTGCTGAATTACAACATGCCAAATATTATTTTTAATTTTTGCTTTAAAAATTACCATAAAAATCTAAAATGCCTCCTCAACCAAACTTGGCCTTGGTTTTTGGTATTCAGTTAAAGACTGGTAAAGATATTTAATTTGGTTTTTACTGTTGTGGTAAGTAATGACATGGTAGACCACAGATGAGAGCACTGGGATATGAAGACCCTAGTCCTCAAGTACAAGCTATGGAGGGATAGTTACACTGCCTGCTCACACAGCTCTCTGGAGTCCTCTCTGCTGCTTGTGGAAGAAGCTTACTTCCCTGAGAGCTATTTAGAATAGGAATCTGATTTAGGTGCTGTGCAGATCTGGCTCTCTGTTAAGGCACGTACCTGATGGAGATGGTGTGGATGCCCCTCTACATGGTAGTTTTCAGACTTCTTTTGTTGTAGAGAGCATCTACAACAATGAACCAATGAACCACTGTCCCCCCAAATTCCAGATACCTGCCGTCTTCACTACCAGCCCTGAAACACACTGAGAGACACTTTGGTTTTTTTTTTGTCACAAGTCAAAGTTTCTCAGCCTCTAACCAATGAATTTATCTTAGCTTCCCCCTCTCCCAGCACTGTGTTATGCAGCAAAACTGTGAGAAAAGTTAGGGATGGCAACGTTGTCTTTTGCATCTTGAGCCCAGTCATGTTTCCCTGTCCAAGGGAATCATTTGGGCAAGGAAATTAGCTGGTGGTAAAAAATGGAAGGAGAGAAAATTCAGCAACCTGTGGTCAGCAGTGCTGCCCAACTCATGTCCCGTAGCCTGGAGTGCTGTGCTCTGAGCCGGGCTGGCTTCTCCTAAATGGTGTCAAGTACTTCCATGCGGGTTCCAGTTTCATTTTCCCACAAAATGTCTGCAGAAAGACTAGGTTATTTCATTAGCTTGCTTGTGCGCAGATGAGTGGGATTTCGAATTTAGTGGGCCTCAAAGAGCTGAAGCTGAAACTCTTGAAGAGTTGAAGCTGAGTTTCCACCCTTGTTAAATTCCTGGTTTAAACAAGGCTCCTTCAAATCTGCATTTGCTAATTCACATTGGCACATGTGAGTAACAAAAATTCCTTCATCCCCCCCTTCCCTTGGAGGGGAGCAGGCAGAGGAACTCACCTTATAAATGTTGTATTTGTCTGTTTCAATCCTTGCTGAAGTATTTGGAGCATGTTGGGCTCTCAAGTTCAGCAAACCTGGTTATTGACACAAGATGGCAGTGTGGAAGTGCACCTTGCACATTAAAAGGCTCTTTTTTGTGGTTGTAATCTCATGTAAAAAGGGTTGCATTTCTTAAATGATGCTAAAGTTGTGATGTAAGAGAACTTTGTCTTAATCTTGGCCCTTTCTCCCCACCTGGCATCACAGAGGTGTGATGTGCAACTGAATCTGAGCCATCTTCTTGGGTTGTTTTTGTTTGTTTTCCTATTTCATTAATTAGCTTCTGCTTAAAGCAATATAATGCAGGGATATTGGTAAAGAGAACAATTCCTGCAGAGAAAAATGAACTAGATGATTTCTAGTGGAGGTTTTTGCTGTGTTTTGTTGGATTCTTTTTTAAGGTACTGTTCAAGGAAGAAGAACCAATTTCTCTCCCTCAGTTCATCAGCTGCAGAATGCTGTTTAAGGTTACAGCCCTCAAATGCACGGGTCTACAGGAGACCTGGTACTCCGCACTGCTGCTAAACTCTGAGTGCATTTAGGGCTGTGTGCTCTGTTGTATACTCTCAGGTGCATGGTGCTGCTTGGGGCGTTGTCTGGGACATCCACCCAGGGCTGGTCTGGATATGGTGCAAATCTGGGAGATACTCATGCAGCTGCCAGGGCAGGTTTTGCAGGATGCTGTAGTACTGTTGAGGGGGCAGCAGAGATTTATGAGTAAACAACTGAATGAACATCAGCTCCTTACAGCCAGTGGTGCAAAGGTGTGATTTCATGGGCTGGTGAGAACATGCCTGCTGTTAGGTGAGGTGCTTGGCTGTCTAAGCTTCACTGACATCAACAGACATGCAGACCGTCGCTCACATGTCGACACCTGCATTTTTGCGCACCTGTTTACTTAATGCTTTAAAAAAAATCCAAAAATGTCTGAGAAACTCTTGATTTAGCTAAATTTCCAACTCTTGATTTAGCTAAATCTCCTTTCTCTTTAGGCTTGCAGGCTGTCAGCTAACTAACTGCAGTGTACATTTGGATACGGCTGTGGAAAGAGTGGTCTATGGATGACGGCTCTGTCACAAGTCAATGTTTAAATAGAATGGGACTTCAAAAATAGAAAATATTTTCACTGTTGGTTTTGTCTAATCCATAAGAACAAATCAAGTGTCTTGGAGTACAAGTCAAGGTACTGCATATGTTCTTAGTTTTTATGAGAGTTTCTTCTAGAGTTTTTCTAACAGGATGTTTGTCAGACATTTCAAGCTGAATTACCTATGAGTTCACCTGTTCAGGCAAGCTGCCACACCACAGGCAATGCTGGTTAGTGGCAGGATTTATGCAGAAAAGCCCATTTTTAGAGCCTGATGTCTGAGTTTGGAGTTCACACTGACACCAGAAATGGTCAGAGCCAGTCTTGTTATTTTCAGTAAAGTACTTTTCAGGTGAATCCCAAGGAGAGTTTGAGTGACAAGTTCAACACTTCCCTTAGGTAATAGCTGTTGTTACGTGGCCCAACCTTGTCACTTATGGAGGGTGAAAGTGTTTGAAATCTGACAATTTGAGCTCAGCGCGAAAACTGGTATGCTTGCAGCAGTGTTTTAAATTCCAACCAATAATTTGTAATGGGTTTGCAAAACCTGTGCCATGGCTGTAATGGAAGGGTTATTAGCAGCAGGCATAATTACATAAAAGAGCAACTTCATGCTGGAAGCACTTCAGCATTTTCATTTTAGCTCCATGCTTCTTGGTAGCTGGGGGCACCGACATAAAACAACATACAAGGACGATGTAAAGCACTTCGTATCAGTTTATTAAAGGTGGAGATTTTTTTTAATTGCTTCAACCTACTTGAAACAAACTTGCCAATTAAGTACCTGCTGTAGGCAACAAACGCTCCAAAGACCTGCGTCATTTTGCAATAGGAGTTACTGGGTTCTCCTTAAGAGTTGACATTGTATAAGGAACCAAAACACTTCTTTAAAAAGTATGTTCAAGGGTGTATGTACATACAGTTTCTCTTTATTGTTCGCAATAGAAGAGAGGAAAAGCTCAGGCCACTGAATGGGCAGTTCATGAACACAGCCCTGTGAGCGCAGGCTCGTGGCTGGCACAGGGTCCCATCCTAAATGGCCTTTTGCAAGTTCCTGTGCCAGAGCAAGTGTTTCTGATCCCCTGAACTGGAATTTGCTCTTGTCCTCAGGCAGTCAACCAGATGTGCCATTTATTGCTGCTTGAATTGCATATGGCCCTTCTGTGCTGGAAATTCACAGATTTCAGGGTCAGACCAGGTGACTGCAATATTTGGTCTGCCTATATTGCTGCAAAGAACAGAATCTCTCACCCAACAATTCCCCTACTGAACACACAACTGCGTGAACAGCAGTGTTCTTTGCTGGAAAGAAGCTCTGTGTAGATCTGAAGAATGCAAATGATGAAAAATCTACCGCATGTCAACACAAATTGTTCCAGTGGTTAATCAGTGCTCTTAAAAATGTTAATTTTATTTTTACTTATTTTAATGAGCTTTCTACCTTATGATTGTATTTTTGTTCATTAAAGTTGATTTAGACTCTTAGAGCTAGATTAATTCTCTTTGTTCTTTCTTAGATTGTACATATGATTCTGATAGACCTTTTTTTCGTTGTTGCTGGGTTTGTTTGTTTTGTTTCTTATACCTGTACATAAAGCCTTATTGCTCACATTAAACATGAAATACAAGATTACCTCCATGGATGGACATTGTGGATTGAAAGACCTTCTCTCAGTGAACTGCAACACAAAACTCTCCCAGGACAAGATTTAGAACACAGCAGAAATAATCCTGAAGAGCATTAAAAAAATCTGAGGCTGTATAAGGATTTATTTGCATAAAGCAAATATTCAAAAAAAAGCTAATGTCCGTAAGGGAATTTTGCTGCATAACTTTTCTGGCATAATTACTAAGGTTTTGATTTGCCTTTTTGGGAATGACCATGCCCAAATTCCTGTGTGGTTCTGCTAAACTTTCCTGTCTTGGGGAAGCACCTGTAAGAGATTTCCATGCTGATATGTCTCGACAGACAAGGGGACAAGATGGCATTCCATTTTTATTTTTCAGCATGAAGTGTCCGCCACAAAAAATACAATTAGTTCCTGCTATGTTTGGCAGAAATTGATGTGAGGGGTCCAGCTTGTGGCCTTTCATCAAACTCTAGCTCTACAAAGATAACTGCTGTCTTTTGATGCCCATGTGAACAAGATTCCTGCAGCGAAACAATAGTTTTACTTTCATGTGATACTTTAAGTAAAATTAGTTCCTGCCAAGGTAACTGTTGCATTTATGAGATATATACGTGCTGTACCTCTCTATTAAAGCTGGGGGTTGTACCAGTGTACTCCTGCCTGCATACATCAGAGGAAAATCCCAAGACGGTTTAGGAGAAGCCCCACTGCAACAGAGGAAGCTGGTGAACAAGCAGCCTTCAGCCAGGCACAGCTCCTGTCTGTGACTAAACCACAGCCATCGAGCACAGCGCACTGCAGAATGGCAGTCACGAGCTCTGCTATTTACAATCTCTGTGCAAAATGCATGTTACAAGTGTGCATGTATTTCTATTAATAATTTCAATGCATACAAGTACTTTTGGATCTCAGCAAATAAACAAAAAAGTGACAAATCCCTTCTTTGCTCTTTGCTATTGAAATAATTGGATGTTTTTGGCTTTTTACTGGTGGACTCAGCATTCTTTGGAGTGTTCTGTTGCCTGTGATAGTTCATGGCACATCTGACACCTGCTAAATGCATTATTTTGTGTTCCCTCTCCCTCAATACTGTGTCAACGCAGCAATAAAGTAGAGGCAATTCTGAACTGAAGACTGCCCGTCAATGAACAAACATATTTAGGTTGTCCAGACCTTCTGTGTTACTCCAACCACCTGGTTTCGCCATCACCTAACCCTTTCCAGTTCATCTGCTTCTTCTAATGATGTCACACTAAATGGAAAACAAAAAGTGGGCTGATAAACACCAGTTTGGTACAGAAAATATGGGTAGATGGAAGCAAGAAGGGAGATACAGGCTGCACTATCCATTTAGCATTACTACTCCAATGCCCTTTTTGGTTACTCACTATAGCACTTTGAAGCTACACAGTCTTACCACATAGGATATTGCTGGTATCGTATACACTGAATGTTCTCTTAAATCCTATTTCTCCATAACATCTTTGACTTGAAGCCAAGAAAGCTGCCTATTCAGAAAAACTGTTTATATAATCTTTTAATCCTCATGTCTTTGCCAGATCATGAGTTGTTCATAAATCTGGATTGCGTATAAAATGCCAACTGAAGGTGCTGACTTTGTTAAATTTGTAAAAGTAAAGCATCCCTTCACCTAACACTAGAGAGCATTTGGATTATTCCCTTCAGTTTATCAAGGCTATGGTCTCTGAAATATGTCCATAAAAACATCAAGAGATATAGAATCCCAGAAGATACAGGGCTAACATGTATGTCTAAAACAGCAATAGCTGGTGGCTGTGGAGCCAGCCAAGGATTGTTAGTAATAACCTGCTGTAAGAGAACAAAACATGGCTGGAGAAGGGGGCCATGCAGAGGTAGGGCAGCACTTTCCAGGATAAATATCCTTTTTCTAGTTTCTGAAAATAAGCACAGCACAGTACAGTGCAAGTGCAGGAATGAGAAGTGGGCATGGACTCTAGGGAGGGATCAAGATCACCAAAGAACCCTGAAGCCCTTCAGCCCATTTCCAGAAGGGTCCAGAGGAATGGGCTATGCAAAGCAAGTAATTTGCATAGAAAGTCAGAAATCTATCTTCAGGGCAGAGAAATCTATCTATAAAAAGGCACCCCCACCAAGCCCAGGCAGCATCCCCAGGACCCTGGACATCCTATCAGCTGGACTGACACTAAGACTGGTTATCTCTCTTCCTCCTCTCCTTTCTTTCCTCTCTGTTCCTTATCTTACCTCTTTATCCAAAACCCACTGCTATGTGCTTATATAGTAAGTCAGGGACTAACATACCAATTTCCATGCCAAGTTTATAATTTACTAATAAAACTTTGAGTTTTTGCAGACCCTCTGCCTTTTGCCATTCCTTTAGACCATGAGGATCTAGGAATCTTGGCTGCTCCTTTCCCCATAAGGGTGGGACATCACAACAGAAAAGGGCAAAAATGGTCCTTGGTCGGTCCCCCAAGAAGGAGATATTTACACTCACTGGTTTTCATGATCAAAGTTTTAATTTTTTTCTCTCATCAGTCCTGCTTCACTGGGGTTTTTTTCCATGATAACAACAATGGTTACACTATTCAGCAAGTGTATTTATCTTCTGATCAGGCTTGATGCTGAGGCAGCAAAACAGGTGTGTTTATAATCCTGTTCTCTTGCATGTAGATCGACTGCAACCCTGATTCCCACAGAGCCTCGTTGGTTTTATGCAGAGCACTCAATGAATGTGAGCCTGGGAGTCGGCTGCCTGCTCTTACCTCCCATGATGGAACAGGCTCCTTGCAACAGCACTGCTGTTCTCTAGCATGGGAAAAAGGTTTGCCTGTGCAGCTCACGGGTGTGTTCTGCTGTTCAATAAACTCCAGTGGCTTGTGTGAGAGGAGAGCCTGCACTGCTGGAGATTTACTTCACTGCTGTCCAGATAGAGCAGGAATATGACTGAGATAAGCAAGGCCCATTAATGAGGCTGTGAAGTGATAACCTTGGCTGAGCTAAATACAGTAAAGGCTATGCTGCTGGAGAGTGTTAGAAAGATTAGCAAAACTACACTGGTTTGCCTCAGCTGGGGATGTGTGCATGGTGCAGGTGAAATTACAGCTACCTTGGTGTTCCAGTCTATAAGATTTTGTGTGGGTGCTGAAGAGGTCTTGTACAGGTGTCACCAGGGGTTTTTTTGGAAGCTTGAGAGAGAAGCTGGAGATTCAAGAGAGTGATGAAAACAATGTGCTGTAATTCTGTGAAGATGTTGAGTGCTCTTGTATTTTGTTGGACTAGAAATTTCCTTTGTGATGTTCTTGGAGCCTCTGATTTCAAATTGTCTAATTAAATGGTAGTTTTTATAAACCTGGTGACTTTTTTTCTCCTTAAAGCAAGAAAAAACGAGACCAAAAGAAATAGTTAAAAAATTTAACTTCTGTTTCTTCAGCTAATAGAGTGTGAAGGGTCTTTCACCCTGAGATTAGCTCAGTTGGTTAGAGCCCAGGGCTAATAATGTCAAGGCTGTGGGTTCAGTCCCTGTATGGGCCATTCACTCAACAGTTGGACTTGAAGATCCTTGTGGGTCCCTTTCAACACAGAATATATTCTGTGATAGGTGATTGCTTCACCAAAAGGTATGCTGAGGTGAATTCTTCCTTAAATTATGAAATGAATCTCAAGCAATCAGCTGGTCCTGGACGCTTGAGTGATGGGTTTGTGATCCCACACTACCTTTAAAAAGAGTATGTGAGTAATATTTTCTAATTTTTCTAGTTGGGTGTTTGTAAAATGGATCTGTGCAGCTCTACTGATTAATTATTTTACACATGAGGACTTAAGCTTGAATTTTCCACATGTATTCATAGCACCCATGAGCGTCAGTGTTCAACCTACCAGCCTGTGAGGAGAATGCTTGAAAGGATGATACATGTTTCTGTTTACTTTTAGATCTAAGTTCAACCAAGAGCTGATTTTTTTGTCTTCAGCACTCAATTTGTCCTTGTGGAAGATACTCACTTCCACACAGATGGGAATGGAGAGGTTGCACTGCAATACATCATCTCCATCAGTCTTAAAACGTTTAGGGGTTCAAACTTCTTTCCAGACAAATCTGCTCCACTGCATTGGGTCACATTAAAAGGACTAGTGTTTTTTTCTTTTCTCTGCCCATGTAGTAAGTCCTGAACCTCTGAGACATGTTTCAACACTTCGAATGGGTAGAAAGTGGCCTTCATCTGCCAGCTTTTCAAAACAAGACTGGCCAAATAACAGCCAGTGCAAATAAATGCTGGACAAGTTCTGCTGTCCCAGTTCCTCTGGCACTGGTGTATGAACTTTCTTCATTCTGCCAGTGTGGGATTTGCCCTGTGGGTTGCATTGGACAGAATTTGATGTGTTTATCTAGTTACCTTCTGACCAGAACAGCACTCTCCTGTGCATTTTCTTCACTGGTGGTTCTGGCCAAGAGGGTTAGACACCCTATACTGTGGCTATTGGTTTTATCTTCTCCACTCTCATGTTCCAGCACTGAAGTCCGATTTTTGTATTCCTGACGAAATGGGAAGAAAACTGATGTTCAGCCTCCATCAGTCTCTCCCTGTAATGTCAGTAATTAATGGCAACGTTTCACTTGAAGAGTGAAGTGTGGCAGTCTCCTCACTTTCCTGCTGCACTGTCAGGCTGGCTCAGTGATTATTTACTGCCAGTCATGTTGCTGGCAGAAGAAGCGATGTCTCTTTGGCAGCTAGCCCACAAGTGACTTGATACTTATTTCTTTCCTTCAGCCCTGCTTCAGCAACACTTTACAGATTCAGATAGGGATCAGGTCCCTTTTCTTATGTTCAATGTGCTGAGGGGAACTCTTCCCCATTGACCTTGTAATTAAGCCAAGTGGTAGGTTTTGTAAATCACTAGCTTTAATGCAAAGAATTTTTGGAGTTTCTTGATTTCCACTGGCTGTGTATCTGTCTTCCACCATGCAATGGAAGTTGTTTATTTTCAGCAAAATCCGCCTCTGCTGTCAGAGACTTCCAGGGAGCATTTAGAGTAATTTAAAGAAAGTACAAACATGCACCTGTTTTAACTGAAAGCAGATAGATTTAGATAGGAGACATTCTTTACTGTGAGGGCAGTGATGCACTGGAACAGGTTGCCCAGAGAAGCTGTGAATGCCCCATCCTTGGAAGTGTTCAAGGCCAGATTGGATGAGTAACCTGAGCAGCCTGATCCAGTGGGTGGCATCCTTGCCCATAGCAGGGGTGTTGGAGCTAGAGAATCTTTAAAGTCTCTTCCAGTCCAAACCATTCCATGATTCTATGAACTGCTTAGCAGGAGAGCTATTCATCCCTTGTATCCCATCCCCAAGAAGAGTAGAAATATGGGAAACTGTGTGAAGAGCTACCTCCTGTTTTTAGGTGGTACTGTGATTAGTGTGTTGGTTTATGTGAGACTGTGATGTGATAGTATCTGCTGACTGCAGGAATATGAATGGGCACAGATCACAGCATGAAGGGGCTGGACCCATAATAGAGAAAGGCAGCTTTCAACGTCACTGGTTGCAGTCATTAAAAAATATTTTCCTTATCATACCTTGAGCTGTGGCTTTGGTTATTAAGGAAAATAACTTAAGAGATAATGATACAATGAAAAATAATTTTTTTGTGCTTTCTGACAGATAAATTGTCCTGGTTCTTGCCAGGACAGGGTTAACTTTTTGCAATAGCTAGGAGAGGGCATGGCTGTGACCTGGATGTTATTTGATACCACCTCGCCTCATTGCTTCCCACTGCATGGACAGGGGAAAGGCATTCTCTTCAAGGGAGAAGAGGTTCCTTCAAATAGGGGAAAAATAGCAGAGAGAGCGGTCTGGTGTAGTTTATTGTCGGGGGCTTTCCGTGGAAATAGTTTCTTTTTCATATAACTTGAAAAATCAAGGAATGACTAGAGAGGGAAAGGCAGGAAAGGAAACATAATGACATTAAATGAAATTGGAAAACCCAAAAAATTCTGGAATTAAGTGAAACCAATGGAATGGAAGGGAAAGGAAGTGCATTGAATTGAGCCGAATCTTTTCATTGGTTTCACTTCATTTTACACTTTTTTAAGTTTTCCAATTTTCAGGTTTTTCTCACTAAGCTTTGAACAAGCTTGGCACTGCAGCTGAGGTGCCCATCCCCATGCACAGCCCTAATGTGAAAGCTGTTGTGGTAGAAATATTGTGGCCCTGCCATGATGCTCTTGGCATGCATTTTCCAGCTGCAGTGTGCCTGGAGCTCTAGACTTGTCCTCTCCAACCTAACTAGAAGCCAAATGGAATCTTGTCACTGGGGCTGAGATGCCCATAGCCATGGGTGGTCAAAATTCGAAAGATGTAGGAGCAGCAATGTTGTGGTCCTGCCGGAATGGCCTTGGCATGTCTGTTCCAGCCCCAGTTTCCCAGGAGCTGTAGGCTCTGCAGCTCTGAACCCTAAGTGGAACCCTAAGGGCAGCTTGTGGCTGCTGCTGAGATCTCCATCACCATGGCTGGCCTGGATTCAATAAGTGTAATTTTTCTCCCTAGTTTCACATTTAAGCTTTCTGTTTGGCTTTGCTTTCCTTGTGGCATTTGAGGCAATGCCTCAGGCTTTGCAGACATGTAGAATGATTAAAGAGTTAGAAATGCCCTTTAATCAATATTTAATATTTTTTAATATAAAGGAGGAAGGGGAGAATAAACACAGAGAGGCAGTACTCAAAAGCTGAAATCCTTGTTCTCCTCTTAGTTAGCTTCAGCTGTTGTTATGTTTTAGAATTTTGATTGATTTAGCCCTTCTAGTTTCGTTAAGATCTTGCTTTGATTCTTGGCTTTTTTATTGCATGAGTGCTTCCAAACTTAGAGTAGTCTTGTCCCTGTGTGCTCTGGTCTGATCCAAAACTCAGAATTTGCAGTTAAGAAATCCCAGCCCAGAGGGGCTCACAGAGTTTGCTGGACACTTATGGAAATAGTTAATATTAAAAAAATTTTGCAAGACTGCATCCATTAACACAAACTGATATAAGTTTTTTTGACACAGCATCACCTCTTCTTCACCTCTTTTTCACCCGCAAAAATCATGTCAGCCAGCATGAGTCTCCCCTGTTCAGGTTAAATTCATTAAGACTATTCAATGAAAGATCATGTTCTTTTCCATAAATGCTATTTAAATATATTTAGTGAATGAGCTTAAAGGTTTGTCTTTAGAATTGCAATACTTAATCACCATTTTATGCTGAGAAATGTTAGTGGAGTTAATGAACAACTCAGTGTAATATTCAATTAAGCGAACATACCAGCTTCTCTTTTATTTGCTACCAGTCTAATTGGAGTTTTGTTTTCGTTTTAGATTGAATTCATGTAATCATCAATTGTATTTTCTTTGTATACATTTAGAATACTAATAAAGGGAAGGGAAGCAAACTAAGTCTTCTAAATTATATTCAAAATGCAAGTTGTAGATCTTATGTGTTGCTATAATACACACAGATGCCATGTGAGGCTGTCCAACTGTCACATAATTTTTTGTTAATAATTCAAAATGCTCTGTGCATGTCTTAATATGATTGTTTTTTCTGAGGGGTGAGGAAGTGGGGAGTTACTGTTTAGTAGGACCAGAATTAACTTCTTCCTTTTCTTGATGGTTTCTGAAGCACAGTATTTTGGCTTCAGCTACTAGCGTGAGTAGGGTCTGCTGGTCCTTCTAAAGGCATTTGTGTATTTTGCAGGTCTGAGGTTTATCTGCTTTGATCACTCACAGGATTGACTGCACTGCCTCTCTTGAAACTGGGACAGAGACGTTCCCAGGCAGAATGCCTGGGGGTTTGCCTATATGTGGGATCCACTAGAAGAAAAAGGGAACTTTACAAGGCACATTCCTGCCCCTAGCTGGGTTAAGGACTGCAGCAATTCTCTTGATCTTTTCTGATATATTTCTATGCCTTGTTACATAAATTCAGGTCCTGGCTGAATTTGGGTGTTAGGTACCTACGCAGTAGCTCTTTTTCACTTTGTTTCAATTTTTCTATCTAGTTGAGACCTACTTCTTCTAGTCAGTTTTGTCACAGCTGCCCCTCCCTGTGGCAGTTTGCTGCCCTCTCTGTAATGCAGTTGACTCGAGTTTTCTATGACCAGTCAGTCATAATTGCCCTTCATTACTTGAGGCCACCAGAATACCCCTCCAAAATATATATAATTTTGCTCAGATTTAATCTGCTTTGTTTTCCAGGTCATCAAGTACCTTACACCAAAATAGTCTGAAAATGAAGTTNGTGGTAGAAATATTGTGGCCCTGCCATGATGCTCTTGGCATGCATTTTCCAGCTGCAGTGTGCCTGGAGCTCTAGGCTTGTCCTCTCCAACCTAACTAGAAGCCAAATGGAATCTTGTCACTGGGGCTGAGATGCCCATAGCCATGGGTGTGAAAGCTGTTGTGGTAGAAATATTGTGGCCCTGCCATGATGCTCTTGGCATGCATTTTCCAGCTGCAGTGTGCCTGGAGCTCTAGACTTGTCCTCTCCAACCTAACTAGAAGCCAAATGGAATCTTGTCACTGGGGCTGAGATGCCCATAGCCATGGGTGGTCAAAATTCGAAAGATGTAGGAGCAGCAATGTTGTGGTCCTGCCGGAATGGCCTTGGCATGTCTGTTCCAGCCCCAGTTTCCCAGGAGCTGTAGGCTCTGCAGCTCTGAACCCTAAGTGGAACCCTAAGGGCAGCTTGTGGCTGCTGCTGAGATCTCCATCACCATGGCTGGCCTGGATTCAATAAGTGTAATTTTTCTCCCTAGTTTCACATTTAAGCTTTCTGTTTGGCTTTGCTTTCCTTGTGGCATTTGAGGCAATGCCTCAGGCTTTGCAGACATGTAGAATGATTAAAGAGTTAGAAATGCCCTTTAATCAATATTTAATATTTTTTAATATAAAGGAGGAAGGGGAGAATAAACACAGAGAGGCAGTACTCAAAAGCTGAAATCCTTGTTCTCCTCTTAGTTAGCTTCAGCTGTTGTTATGTTTTAGAATTTTGATTGATTTAGCCCTTCTAGTTTCGTTAAGAACTGGCTTTGATTCTTGGCTTTTTTATTGCATGAGTGCTTCCAAACTTAGAGTAGTCTTGTCCCTGTGTGCTCTGGTCTGATCCAAAACTCAGAATTTGCAGTTAAGAAATCCCAGCCCAGAGGGGCTCACAGAGTTTGCTGGACACTTATGGAAATAGTTAATATTAAAAAAATTTTGCAAGACTGCATCCATTAACACAAACTGATATAAGTTTTTTTGACACAGCATCACCTCTTCTTCACCTCTTTTTCACCCGCAAAAATCATGTCAGCCAGCATGAGTCTCCCCTGTTCAGGTTAAATTCATTAAGACTATTCAATGAAAGATCATGTTCTTTTCCATAAATGCTATTTAAATATATTTAGTGAATGAGCTTAAAGGTTTGTCTTTAGAATTGCAATACTTAATCACCATTTTATGCTGAGAAATGTTAGTGGAGTTAATGAACAACTCAGTGTAATATTCAATTAAGCGAACATACCAGCTTCTCTTTTATTTGCTACCAGTCTAATTGGAGTTTTGTTTTCGTTTTAGATTGAATTCATGTAATCATCAATTGTATTTTCTTTGTATACATTTAGAATACTAATAAAGGGAAGGGAAGCAAACTAAGTCTTCTAAATTATATTCAAAATGCAAGTTGTAGATCTTATGTGTTGCTATAATACACACAGATGCCATGTGAGGCTGTCCAACTGTCACATAATTTTTTGTTAATAATTCAAAATGCTCTGTGCATGTCTTAATATGATTGTTTTTTCTGAGGGGTGAGGAAGTGGGGAGTTACTGTTTAGTAGGACCAGAATTAACTTCTTCCTTTTCTTGATGGTTTCTGAAGCACAGTATTTTGGCTTCAGCTACTAGCGTGAGTAGGGTCTGCTGGTCCTTCTAAAGGCATTTGTGTATTTTGCAGGTCTGAGGTTTATCTGCTTTGATCACTCACAGGATTGACTGCACTGCCTCTCTTGAAACTGGGACAGAGACGTTCCCAGGCAGAATGCCTGGGGGTTTGCCTATATGTGGGATCCACTAGAAGAAAAAGGGAACTTTACAAGGCACATTCCTGTCCCTAGCTGGGTTAAGGACTGCAGCAATTCTCTTGATCTTTTCTGATATATTTCTATGCCTTGTTACATAAATTCAGGTCCTGGCTGAATTTGGGTGTTAGGTACCTACGCAGTAGCTCTTTTTCACTTTGTTTCAATTTTTCTATCTAGTTGAGACCTACTTCTTCTAGTCAGTTTTGTCACAGCTGCCCCTCCCTGTGGCAGTTTGCTGCCCTCTCTGTAATGCAGTTGACTCGAGTTTTCTATGACCAGTCAGTCATAATTGCCCTTCATTACTTGAGGCCACCAGAATACCCCTCCAAAATATATATAATTTTGCTCAGATTTAATCTGCTTTGTTTTCCAGGTCATCAAGTACCTTACACCAAAATAGTCTGAAAATGAAGTTCTGTGACATTCATGAGTAGTCTCTTATTACCGTTCTTCCAGTCTTTCAGTTCATAGCACAGAAAACCAATATGAATTAATTTTTCAGATGTGATGGTAAGATGCAGTATTTAGAGTTTTAATAAAGCACAATACTTTATGAAGCCTATATTCCCTCTTCCTGCTTTCTAATGGTCACTTCTATCTCTGTGTACATCAGATTTATTGTTTTCTTTCCCAAATGTACTCAAGTGGCAAATTACATTGAGCTATAAGCCAGTAAAGTCTATATATGTGCATAAATACTCTCTTTTATATTTTTCCTGTGCCATATTAGTTAAATGCCTGGGTCAAATCATCAGCTTGCTTCCTGACAAGTGGAGGGCAGTGACTATTTCTCAACTTTAGGGAATTATCCCAATAATTCAAGTTTAATTATTTGCTCTATTAGAGATAATTGACAATGAACATATATTAAAAATAAAATACCTGTACTTGTATTTTATAATTTGCTTATTAAATTGGGCAGTTAAAATAATAAAGACTTTTTTTTAGTCAGTCTGTGAGATTCTTTCTTCAAGTATTTTGTCATTGAAACAATTTAAGTGCTGTTTCCTAAAAAATTTACACTTGCAGAATTGTCTCATGCACATCACAAGGAGAGAAAATGGGAGTTCAGTATTAAAAACAAAAAATGTTTCCTGTTCCCTGTTGTACCACATTAAAGGGCAGCAGCTTCTGCTTAAAATGAGCCTACTTTTTGTTTTCTTCATACGCAATTAGAGGATCTACTATAAAAACTGATGGGTGTGTATTTGTCAGAAAGGATCTGGTCTTTCATTAATCTGAACACAAAGAGATTTTGGAAGGACACACTTGATGATTTTCCAAGAGCATCTTTTTCTCTAACAGTTTGAGGTGAAACAGGAAATCAGCCCAAATGCGTCTGTGTTTTCTGCTATCTTATGAGTAGCATATTAAGCCATCCATGAGCTTTTCATCAAATTTTACAATTTTATGTATGAATCCCTGCATTTCAATTTTTAACTTGCCTATTATTTGATGATGCATGTGATGTTCACTAAGATTCCTTGTATTTCTTTTGAAGCAGCTGACCCACTCGTCCCTCTTCATCCTGACAGCTGTAGTAAAAACAACTCTACTGGGCAATAGGATGCACTTTATTTTGCTGGTTGACTTTCAGGCAAAGTAAACATCTGTGCCACCCAAGTTTATCACAGAGCATCTCACTAAGTCTTGTGGAGGAGTTGCACCTGTGGAAAGAACAGATAATTTCTTTACAATGTGTAACCACCGTGCAGATAATATATGGATTTGTGCCCTCAGATGTTACCAGGCTTTCTTTTATCCTGCAGCTGTACTTAGGAAAAGATAACAATCATGCTTAGGTATGGACTCCTGTAAATGGGAATAGTTCACCCCTGTCAAAAACTTCTTTGTTGTGAGGGTGACTGAGCAATGGAACAGATGGCCCAGAGAGGCTGTGGAGTCTCTTCCTCTGGAAATATTCAGAAGCAATCTGGACACAATCCTGAGTAAGGTGGTCTATTGGTCCCTCCTTGAGCAGGAAGGTTGGGCTAGGCTGGTTAGACCTTCACTGGTCCTTTCCAATCATACCTATTCTGTGATTCTGTAAGCTGTCTGAAGTGCCTTTCTCAAAATACTCAATGCTTAAATGGCTCAACATTATTCTCCATGGAGTACTAGAGGTCATACCCACATGACAGTCTTTCTGGAGGACAAATGCATGACTCCAGTGAAATATTTAGTGAGTAAAGACAGAATACTATAAAGTGTGTCTTGCCTAAATCTCCAGGTCAGCCTCTCTGCTGGCAGAAATCTGACAGCTGTTTGGAAAGTCTGTTGCTGAAGACACTCCAGCAATCAGATATCAGTGGGTTGCAGCTGTTGTGCACAGATTCATGTGTGTTGCTGAATGGAGGCTTAGAAAATTTGAGCCACAGAGTTTTTGTGGGTGGAGGAGGAAATGTCTCAGAGAGACCAGAATGGAGAAAAATGTAATTTCTTCATTAAGAAAAAAGAAGAAGAAGAAAAAAAGCTGCTAGTTTGTTCACTGCTGTCTGCCTTTTTTTTTGACTAATCTATCCACTAAACACAACTGCATTTTCGCAGTGTTTCCCCACCGGCAGTGCAGGCCCACATGCATCTTTGCTGTGCAAATCCAGACTTTCCTGGGTACAATGGCACTGCCAACATCCCCTTGAAAAAGATGGTTAACTGTGACAAAGAAAAGCTCTGCAAGCTCACAGTTGTTTAGTTCAGCTAACCTCTGTCATTTCCACCTGGTGCTGCCTGGTTCACTTCATATAAAGGTGGGTTACAGCAATAACTTGAAGCATATCCTCTCATGAATGATATAGTCCCAAACAGTTGACTGCTTAGTCTTGAAGTAAGTTCTCTGTTCACAAAGCCATTATCTTATTAGTAAGTAAAGCTAACCACATCTTGTCTGATCACTCTCTTGACATGGTTTTGTGGTTTGTTGTGCAGAGTGATCCCAGAGTCTGATAATTTGTTTGTTTTTCTTCTCTATTTAAAGGTTTTATTTAAAGCTCATTGCCATATAGTTCTTTGTAGATCTTGCAAATCACAAAGTAATGATCATCCCAACAACAACAAAAAAAATTAGGTGTCAAAATACATCACAGAATAGCCACAACAGAAAACATATTGTCTTGAGGGAAAGATAAGGGAAAACATGTTTGTAATTGCAAAAATTCTTTGTTCCTTATTTTGTTTTGGAAAAGTCTTGTTTTAGCTTTACCTCAAACCTGACACAAGCAAATCACTGCATGACATGTTCATAAAAGGAGTGCAATTAAAGAGATGGTGAAACTTTCATTTATAGTGTTCAAAAACTGTGAAAAGAATTTCCCTCTTTTCCTGCCTAAGGCAAAAAAAAAAAAAGGGAAAGAAAAAAACAAATCAAAAGAGTTTTATAAGGGTCACAATTGCTGCTTGTGCTGAAAATGTGTGCAATTCTCTCTAAAAAATCTGGCTGCTCATGGCATTTGTTTAGGGATCTCTAACTCACATGGTGAAAAGGATCTACCTTATCCTGCATCTTCCTCCATGTCCATGCCATTTGGTCAGTGTCTCCTTGCTGCCACCACTTCTGTCTAGGTGTTAAGGACCGTGACACGCAAAGGTCCTTTTTGGCATTACCGAGGAAAGGTGTGCATGTGTGTGTGAAAACAGGAGAGACAGCTTAAAGTCAGACCCAGGCCCAGGGATGTAGTCTTGATAAAAACCTAGAGAGAATTTCTCTGGGTGAAAAAAGAGGGCTGGGTCTGTAAGTAGAGAAATGCCACATGGCTTTTTTCAGTCTGAAAAAGAAAAAAAAACCAACAGAAAACTACTAATCTTTTTAAGCAAATTTCCAAAGGGCTTTCAGTGAAACTTCAGACAACAGCATTTTGGGCCTACATTGATGGTCAAAAACGCGGAGAGACAAATGCCAGAAGAGTTTATCTCAGAGGTGTGGTATGAGGGAACCCAGAGAGTGCTACCAACCCGTGAATCTTCTTTATCCAACACAAGCGCTGTGATCACAGAGCCACTGAATAGTCACGGTAGTTGCTGGGTCTTGCAATTTTTTTAGAGGTCATTGCACTGTTCTCCCTTAGAAAGGAACAACTGCTGAGAAAACAAACTTTCCCATAACTGAGAATTGTTTTCTGATGAGCCAGGCTGCTGCTTATTGCTGTCTGAACCCTGTTGTATCCCGGGAAACTGCCTTTTCCCTTTTTTGCTAATACACAGCAAGGCAGTATAGTGATGCTGGATGTTGACACTAACTTCTCCTAAGTGACTTTGACTCCACTTTAAATTTTACCTGCCAGCCTACAAGAGAAAAGTAATTATTTTTCTCTATCTCCTTCTTTCTGTCTTTTACTGTTTGCTTTCTGATTTGTACGTATTTTTCTTCATGAATCCATGGATGGGTATGGTAGATCTATGGTCCTTGCTTTTTCCCATGGAAAAATCCAGAAAATCCTGGATGAACTATGAGGATGTACCTTTTCTGGGCAATGCCTAGCAGACAAAATCCAGCAAACAGCATTTATATTGAGGTAATTTATTTTGACATGGCTCTTACTCTTTCTCTGTGACATCAGTGCACCATCAAACATAATTTTTGCTTTGGAATGTGTACAAACTAAATATTTTTACTGGGGGAAGTGTTCTACTTTTAATTCACACGTCCTCCAGGATCAGTGAAATAGGAGCTGTTCCCCATTGACTTGGCAAATACCTTTGAAATCTGTTTTTTAATGCTTTCCTGTGAGTAACAGGTTTCTGTGATTGCATTGATTGAGGAAATCTCAAAACAGCTACATTCCTGGGGATTCTATGAAAATGCCAAGTGGATGGGAAGGGCCCCAAATCAGTGCCTGAACTGAAAGCTTTTGATAAATTGAGACGGATCCGGGCTCAGCTGCCACATGCCTTGACTGACACGCATTTACTGCGTGGCTCTCAACCATCTCAGGCCCTTTATGGAGATGTTGCAGGGCTTGTGGGGAGGTAGAGTGTGACACTGGAGAGGTTTTGGGGGGAGAAGCCACAAACCCATGGGCAGCCAGCAGTGGGACCCTTCTGCTGCTTATGGAAGCAGTCATTTTTGAGCAGACATGAAAATAGCTTTGCAGTGTATTGTAAAGTCTTGTCACATGGTTTATGCTTTGCTGCCCATTTGTTTGTGCTTTTTTTCCACTGTTTTCCCCTGCCTTTCGTCCTAGCTCTTGTTTCAAGCTGCAAACATTGTTTCTGCCTTCTTCATCTTAGACAGTTTTGAAGCCAGATGAGTTAATGTGAAAAGTAAAATCCTTTCAAATAATCTGTGAAGGTGTGTCTGGAAAGTATCAGTGACTATAGCTGGCTAGTGTCACAGCATGGCTGATGTCAAGCAAAGAGTATAGCAACTGTATTTAATCATGGTTGTGAATACTTATTTAGGAAGATGTTCAAGAGAGTGTTCCAAATTTTGAGGTGACATTAACTTGTGTTAAAAGTATCCGTATATATATGTCGCTCTCTTGGACACGAATAAGCACGCGAGACACAGCTTGTCAGGTCAAAGCAGCCAGGGCAGCAAGGCCAGGAAAGCCCTGACCTCTGCCCTCTGTCGTTTATTTTATATGTTCTTAGAAACCACCGTGGATTGGAGGATGAAAATTTCCTCCTCTCAATCTCACTGGTCAATGGAAATGTCTATCATACAAAGTCCACTTAGCAAAGGAATGCAAAACAATCCAGGCACGGTTAGCAAAACATGAGCATGTTTACAGAAAGTACGTGAGAAACTATTCACAGAGATTGCAAGCTGAACAACTGCAAAATGCAGGGCAACATATATATATGTGTATATATATATGTGTGTGTATATATATATATATATATATGTAATGTGTGTTAACAAAGTGGACACACAACCTACCCTATATCAACAGGATCCAAAAGCAGGAAAAATAAAAGGAAAATATACAGGGGGCTTTTTTAATGCCCTGCCTGTAAATACTTTTTTTAATCTTTCTCACTAAGGTAACAAGTAGGTGACTGTCATAAACACTAGCAATCAATGCAAACACATTTGGGAAAGGATCTTGCACACACAGAGGTTTGGTTGACTTTGGACTTGAAAAGAGGCAGTTCTGAGTTTGGGACCCTCTCTTCCTCAAACAGATGTTTGGTGCATGCAGGTATCTACATTGGAATGTCTGAATCTGGAGCTGACTCCTACATTCAGATCCCAGCACCTTAAACCAAGGGCTTAATGAATTTACTCCATAGTGATGTTAGCTTTTTTATGACTACAAAAGAAGTTCTCAAATTAGCAGGTATCAGACTGTCTGGAGCTTTATATTGCAAAGCCAACACTTTAAACAATACCTGTGTAGCACTCGGATGTTTGTGGAAATGAAGTAATATGAAGATCCGCTGACAGCCAGCCAGATTCTCATGTGAGCACTCAGGGGCTCTGCCAGTAGGAGCTCAATTTAGGAGATGTTAGATGGATCCGTTCTGAACATAAAATAATTTGCACTGAAACACTATTTTCATGGTTTCAATTGAGTCAAATCTGGTTAATTACCATTTCTCTGTGCCATATGCCTCTGATGTTGCTGGGTATACCCTTTCTCCTCCTAGCTCACTCATTTCCCTCTCGTTTTTCTTACAACCATAGCATTTGTTTCCTGCTTTGTTATCCTGGAGATGCTCTACATAACATAGCCGCCTTAAGCCATTTCAGCTACAATTAAGAAGTTATGCTGTAGCAAACTGTCAGGTTGAGAATGAGGAGAATGAGCTTTTAATGACAAGCATTAAAAACTCCCACAAGAATATACAAGGCTTTCTTCTGGGGACTTGAGATAGTACTAAAGTATCAATGCTGGTTTTGGGATTTAAAAAATTTCTGCTGTCTTTCTTACTCATGAGGAATGAAACTGAGACCTGGGCAGCACTTTAACCTGGTCTTTGTGTACATGCTATGAAATCCTGTCACAAGCAAAGTCAATGGGCATCTTACCACCTATTTTTAAAGAAAACACGACAGCACCCTACTGCCATGGCCTTTATGTATCATGTACTTCCTAGGAGGCTTTGTGCTTTCTAATTCTTCATAAGGCACTTCTGGCATGAACTGCTTGTAACAGGGCCACCAGCAAAGCAGAGAGCTGCCTTACAAAGAAATCAAAGTACAGGGAGTCTCCCAGTATCTGAAACCAAATACAATCAGCAAATGCCAGTGGAAATCTTCAGAAGGTTTAGCAGGTGAGACATTTAAGGGACACATGTAGCGATTGATTCGTTCAGGATTTTCGCCCTTTTCCTTTTATCTCTGACACTTTTCTCTTTTACATGGGGTAGAGGGAAATAATAACTGGCACATGTCTGTATGGGCAGCACAGGGAAGTTGATGTTCATTATTAAAATTGTCAGACTGACTTTTGGAAAAGGACTAAAGTCTGGATGCCTCCATGCTTTCTTTTTGTTTTACATTGCTGCTTGGTGGGTGAGATAAATACTTGGCTTTACAATCCAAGTGTTGGAATACATTACTTTCAGAGAAAAACCCTTTTAAGTAAGCTAACCAAAGGTCAAGGAGCCTAACATCACTAGCTGCTTTTGAAAGCACAGACCTCTACCCTTTAGAAAAAAGTGGCTAGAAACAACTTGTAGGAATGGAGACCAGTGGTCCTGACATGTGAGGAACCTGGGGTTTCCATCCCTGTTACACCCGGTGTGATCAGTTAGAAAGCAAAAGTAAAAAGGGACGTGGAGCAATTTTTTTCCTATAGCAACTGTTGTATGAAGCCTCTCCTCTCTCCACCGCCGCAGGAGAGAGAGAGATACTCGGCAGCCCAGGATAATCCCAGGGCAAGTGCTCCCTCTGCAGGAAAAAAGCTGGAGGGATCCAGTCTTCAAGGCTGGATGGGAAACGGTGCAGTGTGCACCGAAACACGAGTGTATGGGGGGACATAACACGATGTGACGAGTGACCATGACATGACCAACAGATGTTTTACGTGCAGGTTGTCCATGTGTCAGGGTTTGAGGCAACTTCAGAATTTGCTGGAGGTGAGGTCTGAAGCCTCTGTGAACAGCAGGTCTGTCGGAAGGGGCGGCAAGCAGAAACAGCTGTATTCAAAAAGCACACTAATATGGATTATTAAGTGCTGCTCTGCTCCTTTCTGCTTAGCCCAACCACACAGGGCCCTGCAGTCTGCTGTATGGTATTTTATCTGTGCTGGGAAAGATTTTCTCAGACCATTTCAAGGGCTGACTACTTTGGCTCTTAAGTCAGGGAGATCTGTGTTTTACTGAACTCAGGCATCGTGTCTAGCTGTTAATCTCTGAATGTGGTCTCATGCTTTCCGGCCCCGATGTGCTAAAAATAATTCAGAGTTGGCCCAGTCCTGCAATTTTAAATCAGTTGTTGGACATAAGCATGTTTCTCTTTTTAACAGAGATTGTCCGGGCAGAAGTCTGGTTTTTATATTGTCTATGTAAAAATAATTCATGGGTGTTTTATGGTCCATTTGATAGTAAAATGATATTTAATATGGAATTTTAATTTTACAGCATGGAGCAAAAGCTCTGAATCTCCTCAGTTTTGTTAATAAATGTTTTATGAACTTCATGAATGCATGTCTAGAGTAGATACTAAAAGTTTAAACATATAAATGAACCAGGTTTTTAAAAATCCCTAAATACTTGTTTGGCTAATTTACTATTTAAGTACTACACATACAACCTTCTATATAAACCAAGATAGAAATGGGTTTTGTCTACAGATTTGCTTCCAATCCTCTGGTCTTGTCAGATATTAGGAATTTTTCTGTATGATTTGCTAAATGGTAGCTGTTCCTCTAGATTCTGTTCTGTTCTATATTCTCCTATTGCTCATGAAAGTAGACTAAATAAATGCAATCATATTTTCTGGTCTTGACTATATGAATCAGTTTTTAAAAAAAATACCCCAAACCAATACACACCATTGATCCCAAATGTTTGTCCATTAAGTTACTTTTACAAAAAGGATTATATGTCTTATCAGTTTCTGATTATGACATACTGAATAATTATATGTATTAACCCAAGGTGGCTATTCAGGAAGATAAATAATTTTTTTTGAGAAAAAAAAGGGAGCAATTTAACTGGCTTATCTGATCTCCTCCATAAGCAGGAAGGGAAGCTGGGAACTGATGTTTGGGATCTTGTGAAGTAAGTAAGAATATTTTAGTTACTCTATTTAGGTTAAAAGTTGAAATTCCCAGAGCCAAGGGAAGAGTTAACTCCAGAGAGCAATTTGAACCACTGAGATTACATACACATTTGCCTCCCTCTTTAGATGCTTTCCAGATGCTTTTCTTCCTTCACTGATTGAGGAGTCAGGACTCTCCAGCTCGGCCTTTAAAGTTAGATGATGTAATGTCAGGAGAAAATTCTGAGGGACAGTGGACAGTTTTGGTATCACTCTACTCATGATTCACAAGGGCAGGCTGCTACTGCTCCTTCTCTACCCTGAAAAAAAGAAGTACAAATACAATAAATTTTGTTTAAAAAGCTTTTAAAAGAATATAAATGTATATAATTATGCATACATGGAACTACTTCTGCAGAAATATTAGACTGAAGGGAAAATGAGTAATAGCATTTTTGAGGTAATCCACAATATGGAGTTCTTTTCATAAACTATCCAGACTCCAACTTAGAACGAACATGGGAAAAATGCCTTTTCTTCTTGGAGAGATTTCTTTTGATACATACTTGAAGGAGATAAGAACTTGAGAAGCAACTTCTCTGTTGATGTTTCATTTCCCCCTTTGGTACAGAGCACTGAAGAAGGCCTCAACCAATCCCAGCCATAGCAAAGCCCAGCAGCTGAATGAGGGGCATCACTGCAAGTTAGTGCTTTAGTGTTAGGGCACTTGAAAATGGAGGAAAAGCACAAAAGGATTTGCTCTATTTGTGAGCATGCAGAGGGCACTGCTTACAGTGGTGGGTTGGAGCATTTGTTTCTGCTTTTAATTTTCCACTTCAAAGTGCTCATCATCAGTGTTAAACACAATGATTTCAATTGCTGCTTTGGCTGTATGATCCTGGATATCTCCTTTGTCTCTTTCCCCATCTCTTTCTTGAGATTTCTCCTGTTGTGATCTTAGGTGCTAAGGTTTGAAAGACAGCAAATGTACTGGGATTGTAGACCAGAGGAATCTGTGCACACTACTTTGCACGTGTTTTAAACCATAATAGCTAATCTCTTTGGGGTGGGTCGGAAGACATTTCCAATTTTTAATTGTTGTTTACTATTATTTTATTTTATTTTATT